>CM022478.1:4300609-4626121 GCA_011952105.1 Coreoperca whiteheadi | reverse complement strand
GGGGGGGGGGGGGGTTGGGCGAAATGGGACCTTGAAGGAACATTACACCAATCAAATGTGCGTATTAAGGTGCAGGCTTGCAGCTTGACGCGTCAAGGCCAAACTACAGACGGCCATCCTGCAGGGAGTGTGTGGTATAAGTAAATAAACCAGGTTCGAGGAGCATCCATGTGAAGACCTTTCGTATAAGCCCGAGGTAACGGGCAATGAAAAGGCCAGAACCACAGCTCTTTTCTCGGTTTATTCTCTACTTCACTGGAAACGGCCCAGGTGTGGTGGGCCCAGCTGGCTGCTGGAGAATGCTCCATTCTCCAAATCTCCGTCGGAAACAGTTCAGAACAGGTCCAGGAAATGAAGGAGGTCAGATTCCCCACTGGTACGTGAAGGCAGCAAAATGATGAGCTTGAAAAAGAGCTCCTAATTGAACAAAGCAATATAGTACATAGGAATTACCAGCCACATTCAGCCTAACAAACTGGTCTCTGATTGTAAACAACTATCCTTTTATGTATCCTCCTTCATTTTATGTATCTGTAGATCTGAAACCTTCTCAAGGAGTTTAAGACCATTTGCTTCCTTGTAGTGTTGCTGGTGTAGTGGTGGGCTACTCTGCTGTCAGACTGGATAAAGAAGTCCAGCTAGAAACCAGAATGAGGTGTATTGAGTGAGAGCCAGCCCTCAAAGTACCAGGTTATTTGGATGAAAATCCCATATCATGGCATCTGGCCTACCTCTTCAGGATATACACGAAACTGTGGTTTGTACCCCCCTTTCTCAAACTAGACTCCATCATATTTAGTTTCTTGTTTGAAATAGTATGATCAGAAGCCTGAGGTCAGCGTTTCCTAACCTTTTTATTTAGCCCACAACTCTGTCACCGTCCAGATGAAAGAGCCCCTCTCTGCCAGGCTTAATTACATCATTACAGACACTGAGGTGTCACCTCATTCCGCGTGTTAATCGACTTCACAGCGTCTTACAAACAGGCCATAATCGCCGAGGCTTTACGGGAGGTGGCCTGCAGGGAGTCTGACTGACAGTATCGCACGGAGCTGCAGCTGAAATGTGACGCTGGGGAACGCGATGACCGGCTGATCATCTGGTGGTAAATATAACGAAAGCAGCCCGCCCTGTGGTTGGTTGTTGAGGGAAAATAACCATCGATACAAACACAATGGCGCGTCCTGAAAGACACAGTTAAGGCCACACAGCCATCAGGTGGACGCTAGAGATCGATCACATCGTGTTAATATTAAAAGAAAAAAAAAAAAAAGCTTTCCAGAGACCTAAAATGTAACCAGATGTTGTCCGACATTGAATCTGGTCTTTCCTCTTGAGACCCTCCCGCGCATGCTTTTGGTTCATCTGCGCGCTCATATATGCCTTCCTGTTATTACTTATTTCCTCGGGATCTTTCCTCACAGCCTAATCCCGTCGACCTCCTGCCTGCGCATCAATTACATCCCCATTGACTGGCCATCAGGCAGAGGCATTGACATTCACGGGCCTCCGTCTGCACCGAGGCCGATGTGTATTCCACAACACAGGAGTCCGGCTCTATGCATTACACCAGGATTACATTATTTATTGTATTCCTGTGTGGCGTCGGGTCGCCAAGAAGTCCTCGGGGGAGGAGGTCTCTCACATTCAAGCCGAGCCCAGTGCACGCACAGATTGCGCACACGAGCGTCCACGAAACTTTAAGTGAGCCAAAGGGCACTGAACAACATTAAGAGCTTATATTGTGCTACGTATATTGGTTAATTAAACGCTATTTATACTCGCGCCATTAACGCACATTGTGGTGGTGCTCTTTAAGTTATTGATCTCATTTTTTCCAGTTGTGTTGGTGTTAGAGTAGCATTCCCATATCTGCCACAGGTCCGTTTTTATTTAGCCTGGGAATGTTTATCGGTGTGGTGGTGGTGGTGGTGGTGGGGGGGGGGGCTACAATGTTTTCGATTAGGATCACTGATGCTCTGATAGCCTTCATTTGATAGTCAAATGTGTTCCTAATAGTCGTGATTTTTGTTCATGGCAATCGGGAAGATATTTGGCTATCAAATCCCAGAATCTGAAATAAGTTGGGCGGGTGTTCCAATGAAACCCCTTCAGAGGATGTGCTAAAATGTGCATAGCCCCAGAGAAGTGATAGCCGAGGGACTTAACGACTTTCACGCCCCTCGCCACACAAACACAATCACACACACACACGCACACACACCTACACAGACACGTCAGAAAACCTCCCTCCCCATTAATAGTAGTTTAATATCTAGTTGTTGTTGTTGTTTTGCAACATAAAATGACATAGGTCTATTATTTTGTTTATAACGGTTTTTAATTTCATTTCCAGAAACTTCAGAATAAAAGGGACGCTATTCGATTGGTTTGAGTTGAAAAGAAGCGTCATGATTTCGTTTTGGGGGCAAATTCTTTCATCTATTTATAGAACAAACACATTTAACCTGTTTAATACTTTAGTTTGGGCCCTATTAACACCTCACCCTTATGAACGCCACTGCTCTATTTAAAAAAAAAAAGAAAAGAAGAGTCCCTCTCAGCTCTGTCACTGATGGGCCAGTCGTTCGCCCGGGTGGCCCCGGTGCTGCCACAGGGCCAATATACAGCACGCCAGGGGGCCACATCGGCCTTTTCGCTAGGCCCTTCCTGGATCCCAACACCGTATTCAAATGTCAGGAGCGGGGCGGGACCCAGCGGCACCTTATAAGAGTGGGACGTCCAGGTTTCTCTCCTGTATTTGCGCGCTACACCTCCGCCAGCCGAACGCTGCGTCCCGAGGTGGCCAGGAAGACAAAAACGGGCCAGAAGCAGAAGAAGTCAACATTCGATGACACGATTAATGTTATGAAACAATGGATGACTGACAAAAAAAGAAAAATTGACTTTACTATTCCCAGGCGCAGACCGCCGCATCACTCTTTGATTTGTTCCCCACACATTTTTGCCTCTAGATAGTTCCTCCCTCCTTCTTGGGAAAAGGGAAGCAACTTTCTGTTTGGATTTTTGCCGAACACGTCCAACTTTTGCGAGGGATTCTATATTTATTTTTGCTATCTAAAAACAACCCGCTCATAGACTCAAGCAGTTCTCCTCCAAAGACTTGTGTTTGGGATGTTGAGCTCTGTGAAGATGGAAGCCCATGATCTACCAGAGTGGAATGCCTTCTACAGCGACACCAGCGAGGTAAAGACTAACGCTCACGCATAGAAATACCAATAATTGAATCACGCTGTTTTTATTTCCCAGCGTTGCAAAAATAAAGTGTTTTTTTTCTTGGAAGTGAAAAAAAAATGGCTGACAGAATTTAATGTGCGCACATTTTCAGCAAGAACAGCTTGAAAGAAATTGTAAAAGAAATATGATGAAGATTTTACATTAAAACCGTAAGCCCCTATGGAGATTTAGCGGGAGCGCCATATGAATTTTAAGGAACTTTAAGTGTGATAGAGTATCAAGGCGCACTTCATTTTTTACAGGAGCAGGCCTATAAGAATTACCAGCAGGAGAAAAACGCCCCCAAAAAATAAAATAATAAATATATTCTTCTTCTGTTAAAATCCCAACAGGGACATTTTACAACTGGTATTAAAAAACAAAACAGAAAAAAAAAATAGCAACAGGTATTTTCACAAGCCACTAAATTGTTAGTTCGATTTGACGTTTTTAAAGTGAATTGTTGATATGTGTAGCCTAATATAAATAGAGTTCTAACTTCTCATCAATAGGCTTTCTTCCTTTGTGTCCCCGCAGCCGCCAAAGTGCTGCGACAACTCCGGTGTAAACGAAACAAGACTTTTTTCTTCTTTTTTTTTCCCCCTCACTAATTCAATTAAGGTTAATTCCATCAACAGCTTCGGTTCTCACCTCGCCTCGACCTGATGAAATTACCAAGAAGAAAGAGTCTGATAATATTTAACCAATCAGTAAGCAAGCGGGCCGAGAGAGCCTCTATCCCCCGTGGATTTTGGTTTTTCGCACATTTAATACAAAGGCTATTTCAGATTTCCCCCTTAAAAAAAAGGGGGACATTTAACACGGAATTACTTTGACAAACACCAGAAAAAAATAGAGAACAGGAAATAATCAAATTCCTCCAGTTGAATAGTGACCATTTGGTTTACTTGTTTTTTTCCACGGAAGCAGTGGAGGAGGCCGTCTGAACCGAGAGGCACCGTGACGCGCTTTTTACGCATTTTCAGGTTAACATCGCTGTGTGAAATCCATGTCCTCTCCGCGCACTGAGAGCTTCATTGTGCATTGATAAGGAGTCACTTTTTAAATGAAGAGGCAAACCTCTTTGCTTTCACTTTTAAACATGCATTTTAGTGCAGCAATTTCAATTAGCCTAATGATTGTGTTATTTGTTTGGTAAATGTTACAAATTAAAGGTCAATATTAGTTTATTATATTCTATTATTTACATCGGCTGTAACTCTTGTTGCATTTGTGTCTGATATTTCCTCTGCCACTGCTGTGTTTTCTTGTGAATAACCAGATGTTCGTTGTGTTCCACTTTGCCTCCAGATGTATTCCTCTCCCGGCACCATGAACTCTGGTCTGGGCTCCATGGGCTCCATGGGCACCAGCTACATTAACTTGAACCCAGCCACCGCTTCCCCTGCAGGCATGAACATGGCATACCCGAGCTCCAGCCTCAGCAGTTCCCCGCTGGCCTCCATGGGCTCCGGGCCCGGCCACATGTCCCTCTCCCCGGTGGCCTCGTCCCTCAGTGCAGGCCCTTTAACTCAGCTGGGCCCTGCGGCTCCGGGCTCACTGGGCTCCTTGTCCCACTACCAGAACATGGGCCAGTCCATGAGCCAGCTGGGGTACCCCTCCACGTCGACCCTGAGCCGGGCCGGGCCAAAGGAGATTCCCCCAAAGCCCTACCGGCGCTCCCTGACCCACGCCAAGCCACCATACTCCTACATCTCCCTCATCACTATGGCGATACAGCAGAGCGGCAGCAAGATGCTCACCTTGAACGAGATCTACCAGTGGATCATGGACCTGTTCCCCTACTACCGCGAGAACCAGCAGCGCTGGCAGAACTCCATCCGCCACTCACTCTCCTTCAACGACTGCTTTGTGAAGGTGGCTCGCTCGCCGGACAAGCCGGGCAAAGGCTCTTACTGGACTCTGCACCCGCAGTCAGGCAATATGTTTGAGAATGGTTGCTACCTGAGGCGCCAGAAACGCTTCAAGATCGAGGAGAAGATGGCAAAGAAAGGGAGCAAAAGCCAGGAGGTGGGCTCTGGGAAAGGAGCCCACAGTGGAGATCACCTGATGGACGATCGCAGCCCCACTGGAGGATCAGAGGGTGCTGATTCTGCCCATTCAGACAACTCCCACCCGGGCTCCTCAGATGACCAGCCGCATCCCCGAAACTCCCTGGTTCCACTAGACTGCCCTCCGCTGTCCTCCTCACACCTCCACAGCCCACCTGTCCCCCTGCCTCCGTCCTCCTCCACCTCGTCCTCCATCTCTCCGTCCTCCTTGTCCCTCTCAGCCACCTCCTCCTCCAACCAGCTCATCCACTCCCAGTCTTTAGTGGGTAGCTCCCACCTCCTACCCAGCGCCATGCAGCAGCACATGGACCTACAGAGTGACACCCTCAAGTCTCTGGACCCCCACTACAACTTCAACCACCCCTTCTCCATTACCAACCTCATGTCCAACGAGCAGAAGATGGACCTTAAGTCCTACCAGGACCAGGTGATGGCCTACAACAACTATACCGGCGGCTCTCCTGTGGGGGCCAAGCAGATCTATGACAGTCCAGGCCCGGCCACCATGGACTCAGGCGCTTACTACCAAACTCTGTACAGCCGGTCGGTGCTCAATGCCTCCTAATATGGACCCCCCCCCCCCCTCCCCAAAACACACACCTGCCTATAGCGGTGAGCCAAGATGGAGACTTCTCTTTCTCTCTGCCTTTTCTAAAATGGACACCCATGCTCTCTTTATCTTCCTCTTTCTTTCTCTCTCCCTCTCTGGCTCTCATGCAGTGGCCTTGGAAGAGACTCACATCTAAAATGGCTGCCGTGTTTGAGGGACCAAAGAACTTCTTTTTTTTTCTTTCACCAACTCTGACGATCATGGAGACTGGTTGGTTACATAGAGGACAGAAAAAGGGAAGCTGGAAGATAATAAGTCTTAACTGATGATGAAGACGTTTGACTCGCGTGCGTGTGTGTGCGTGTGTGCGTGTGTGTGTGTGTGTGTGTGTGTGTGTGTGTGTGTAAGCCAATACAGAAGTCAGATGCTGTCTTTGCCTGTCGCAGGAGCACTGCATGTGGTGAAATTGGCTTTGTACAAAATGTAAATAGAGGTAATGTGGGGGGGGGAGGGAGGATATTTGCATTTATTTATGAAGGGAATAAATTTTAATATATCTTGTATAGTGCTCTGTTGACCAGTTACAACCCAAATGTGAGGTTTTCTTAATCCAAGACTGAGAGAAGGAGGCAAGTTTGAGGTTACTGCTTCAGGCAGGTGTTACTGCAGAGGGAGTGAATTTTTATTTGTGTTACAGCATTTCACACTATGTTCCGTCATTTCTATCAAATCAGGGATCCGTCAGTGTAAATGTAGCTCGTGGGGTCTGTACTCTGAAAAAAAACAAATGGTTTGTTATTTTGGTTGATATGAAGAAGAAAAAGCCATTTTGTCCTTGCTGGTGCACAGAGGAAGCAGGAGTTAAAACATCTTCTGCAGTCAGAAGGAAAGAGGCAAAGTAACTGTGGTAAAAACTAAAAGAGCACGTTTTTAATTTCCCGCAATCATTTCCTGTTGTTGCCTATATGAGAGCATTAAAACCAAAAGCTTCTCAGCAGACTCTAACATTTTGAATAGCAGATAGCTGGTGGGGTGCAAGGGGGAGTTCATTCAGTTACTAAAACAGTAGAGGGGAGGAGAGATGCACTAGGGAGGATTTACATACAGTACTTTGCACTAAGGAGCTCCTAATGGCCAGGTGGGCTGATAGTGTGTGTGTGTTTGTGTGTGTTACAACAATACTTGGGAACGCCCCCTTACACTGTCAATGCATCAGCTCAATGGGATCAGTGTAACAATGTCAAAGGGTGTCAAATAACCCTCGCTGTCCAAAAAGAGCCTTTTCTTTAAATGATAAGAGATCAATGTATCGACGATCTACTGAAGGATTATTCTGATAAACAGCAGATGACACAGAAGTTTCAGGTCACATGATGTCCTTTGTGGAGCATATTTTAGTGTCAAAGAGAAATGTCTTTTATTTAAGCTGCCGTATGTTGCTTTTCAAACTTTGAAAGTGTGCTGATAATATATTGTTGTTGTTTTGTTTTTTTTGTTGTTTCTGTTGGTTTAAATATGATTGAAATGATTCATGTTTCATTTTTCTTATTAAAAAGGCAAAAATGTGGGGAGAAATGGTGCATTTGTTTTTCTTTTCCATCAGTGTTAAGAGAGGAAGTGTTTATTGTTGAAATTTCTCGAAATCATAAAAATTGACCCCCTCTTTCAGGATTTCACATGTAAAAATTACTCAAGGAATATTAAAATCTAAATAGTGACATCGCCACTGGCTTTTATTGTATATTTAAAAAATCTCACTAAAGACATGGTTAAATCATTTTCTAGACATATTTTGCAGCAAATTAGATAAAAGTCAGTCAATTAAACAAATGCTGCAACAACAAATTGCTCTCATTAAAAATAAAAAGTTACAAAGCCAAATATGAGTTTCTCGAAGCGGCAGCCTTGGCGACAGGACCTCAATGACTCGTCCCGGTCAATCAATCAATCACGACTCTTTTTTTCACCTGGCTGGCGAGGCGGTGCTGCAGGAATAGCAGCGCCTTGTTGAAACAGCTCCTGACCAAATGGCTGTGGTGTGTGACATGTAGGACTGGTAGACTAAACACGGCTGGATCACACTGAGAGCCTCAAAGCAGACCTCTGCACAGGCCATCGGCCCGCGGAGCGCACACACAGTGGGACCCGGACCACTCCAAAAACTACTGACCTGCCTCTGACCCTGCGCTAGAAAAACTATCAGCAAGTCAACAAAACAAAAACCGCGAGAAAGTACAAGCAGAATATTTTGCTCTTTAATCCCGACTGTGTCTGCTTGGCCGCGGCAGCTCAGCCTGCCCTGTTCACTCAGATCCTTTCCTGTTTATCTCCAAACAAACTGTGAACACGACACGTCCTGTGCCTGTCAGAAGAGTTTTCTTTGGAAAGAGCAACTAAACAGCAGCTAAAGTATGGAAACCTGCGGAATCACTATTGTATAATTATTGTTACACATGGATGTTGCGAAGTATGACTTTAAAGATGATAAAAATGCTGTGCAGCTCACATTAACTTAAAAGTGACATGCTGATGGTTCCTTCTCTTTACATCTGCAGGGAAATAAGAAGTTAGAAGAATGTATTGATTTTGGTTCCTGCAGCAGCCATTCCAAGGCCTCCTGCTCCCCTGCCCTGCTCGCCAGGCCCCCTGTCTACCTGTCTGCACGTCCGTCCGTCTGTCTGCTGGCAGTTGTTCAGCCTCAGCTCTGTGCTGTCAGAGTCACGTATTGGGCCTCTGGGCCCAACAACCATGGGCCCAGAGGCTTCCAACAGACCGCAGCAACACACAAACTCACACGCACATACAATAAACATGTTAGCCTCACTGTTTAACTTCGGTTTCGATCAATGAGTCGCGATGCTAAAGGACACGCAATGCTACCCGTTGCTGCAGAAGCGCAGCCGTTTTTTTGCATAATTTCGCCCTTTTTATGAACATCAATACGTGGGCCTCTAAAAGAGCACAACATATGCACGCACACGCCCGCAGATACGCACACACCTTAATGAAATGGTCACTGGTCTATAGTCTGAGTGGGAATCTGAGGCAGTTTGTCACCTTGCATACACAATAGTCCCTTCAGAGCAGTTGGCTTGATAAGATAGGCGAGCACCCGCCTGATATGGTCTCCACAACTACAAAGACCCAGTCACACACGCACACACGCACGCACACACCAGGCTGCACCAGGTATGACTAACCTGGCTGACTCTAAAATGTCACTCTGATACGTCCCCTAGCAGTAATCAGGTGACCACGCTGATAGTGGTCACATTCAGCTCAGGCTTCTCATGAAGAAAAAAACAGATTAGCGTCTATCCACAGATAACATACTGTGGCTTGAGGTTTTGAAGGAGCAACAATGCAGCAGTTAGACTGGAACAATTTCAGGGAAAAAAAGTGTGACCCTTACATTTGTAACCTTTCGGTTGTAATCTGTAACCCTCAGCTGACCCAGTTGCCAAATGCGAGACTCTTAGAAAATTGATACTGGCTGCTGATAACAGTCACAAAAATGTATCTCCACTCACAAATGGACTGTTTTGTGCAGGAATCACTCCTGTTTTTCATAAATGTAGAGCCTTAAATCATTCAATCAGAATGTTGTAGCCGATGTAACGCAGTCTTTGTCCGTGTCGGAAGGAAAAATGCAGACGCTGCTTTAGGAACCAGCGACATGATGCTGCTTTTTTACATCATCATCACTATCATTTTACTACATACATGAAGTCGGTCTAAAGTCACCCTAAAGGGTAAAATCCTTGCTTGAGTTCTGGCACAAAAGCATAATTTGGCGTTGATAATTGAGAAACGTACAGTCACTAGAGAGTATCTGCCAGTGGCTTGTATTAAGCAAAATCATTTTGAATCTGCAAACCTTTTGAAATCAGTCCAAATATTTTATTTTATCCCCCTCAAACATGGTCATGACAATATCTTTGGGCCTGTGTGGCTTATTGTATGGTGAGAGTGGTGATCTACTGTCATTTTCATATGAAACTCTTAAACTGCACAAGAAGAAGACCAGGGAGTCCAGGAGAGAGTGGACTCGAGGTCCGAACGAGTCTGGATATGGCTGAGAGCTGATCACAGGACATGAACATGCTGCATGTCTGTGTGGTGGACTCAGTAGAGTAAAGTCTGAAAAAGTGTAAAAGAAAACCTCTGAACCACTCCTCCAAATGAAACGACTACATACTTCGCCCTCCAGAACGACACATGTAAGCATTTATCTGATTGAACGGCACTGCTGACAGGACGACATCGGCGTTTCAAAATGAAAACAATTTTGGTATGAAACCAACAATCTCTTCTTTTCTCCGTATCCAGAACCCTCAGTTTCTCCCAGTATGACTTTCTCTATGCACTTGTTCTGCATTTTTGACATTTCCTAGATAAGTCCCCCTTTTTTTCTGTGATAACCAGTTAAGAACAGCAATGATGTCTGCACATGGCAACCATGGTCTGGTTAAGTTTGGAAAAGTTATTGTAGTTATAGCAAATAAACTCTGTTTAAGGTATGGTTAGGATTAGGTAACTGAAATATTTGGTGTACTTTAGGGAAGGATTGTTGCTTAAAAAAGTTAATTGAAGGTCTGTGACGGGATGTGAACCCCGCTTTTGTGCATGAAAGTCAGACTTTCCACCACATAAAGGGCACACTACTCACTGCAATGGCACTGAACGGTGGCATTGGCAGTACATTTTCTTCCTGTCAGCTCATGAGATGACAGATGAAGGTGTGAAACATAGTTTTGAGTGACAGCAAACAGTTTTGGTGGGAAAGGCCTCCCATAGATAGGATCTTATCAAAGACTGAATCACTTTTTCACGTTTTGCAAAATTGTTGGCCTTGGAGGTCTGAAAGAAGCTTTAAAGATAGTCAATGTGGCCCCCACGCCTGTGTGAGGGTGACACTGTTGTCATTTTCAGGATAATGGACATTTGTCTCCTGAGGTGCAACACTTTCTTGGTTCGCCCTGTTGAACACTTTATGACAGCTTGCCCTCAGGCTGTACTGCTGGTGACAGCAAATCCAGCCTGGAGCCTGCGAGCATGCACACCTGCACAAAGAGCCTCTGTGCTGAAGTGTAAGAGTTTCATGCAAAAATAAGATGTATTTTCTGCTGCTGCTGTAGTTTATGTCTAACCTTAATTTCATCATATTATAGCCACTCTGTGATACTTTAAAATACTGCATGCTCTGTGGGGCCAAACAGGCTCAAACTGTGCTTTAGCGAACATATATTACAGAAACCGATTGTGCACTGACTTAGACTGAAAATGATTTTTCAAAGTGACTTTCGTGTGCTTCAGTGTGCAGCAGTGCAGTGAGGATTTTTCCATTTAACAGGTGTTTGATTTTTATCTCCTCATCAAGAAAAACTGACTGATACAAGCATGCACTTAGAGAAAGGAGAGAAAGAAAGAAAGAAAGAAAGAAAGAAAGAAAGAAAGAAAGAAAGAAAGGAGAGAAAAGGGTGGTGCTGTTTTCAAGATGTGCAATGCAAATGAGCCTCAGCATCCTGGATCCTGTTAGGTGGATCTACTGTTTACACTTGTTATTGCCTGAGGAGAGGGAGGGAATGAAGGGAGAGAGAGGGAGAGACAGAGAGGGAGAGGGGGGGAATGAAGGGAGCACTTACAGTTCAGCCCTTAGGCTATACTCTCCCTTTTTCTGACAAATTATTGGGTTAAATGTCAGTCAAGATCCGAGCCTGATCTCACAACAAATTTGCACTTTTCTGAACAAAAAGGTCGGTTATTTATGTAGGACTTGCAGCGACACTGTGGACTCCACCAGGCCTTTGTTACCCTGTTTCTATTTTTATCAAATGCTGCAATTCAATAACCGAGACAGTCAGAAAGAGTCAGTATGACATTCAGTAAACAGTCAGATGGAGCTGTATAGCGCGTAAACATGTTTGGCAGTTAACCAGGCAGACAGACAGTCGGATGGACAAAACGCTGTAAAGAGGCAGTCAGACAGATTTTCAGTAAAACAGGAAGACATTTAGACAGCTAAACCTGCTGCTCGTAATTGTATACTTAATTGTCCCAAATGGTGTGAAAGGTTTTCAAATATGCCAGGTTTCAATGTGAACAATAAAGACTCACCCAGGCAACCTTAAATGATTAGTCAATTGACTGAAAATTAATTTCTTTAGTCATTTTTCAAACAAAAATGCCAAACATTTCCTGGTTCCAACCTTTAAAATGTGAGAATTTGCAACATCCAAATTCATCAGCTTGGGCTCTGAGAAATTTCGATTCTCACAATTAATTTTCATTTCATAGGAAAAATACAGATAAATAATTATTACACGATCAGTGGCAGCCCTAAATATTACACCTATAATCATCATTATTTGCATCGCACCTCTAACATGTAAAATTCTGCTCAATCATGGAATTATAACTATATAAAACAATACTTAAAGGTTACCCAAATACAGTAAAATAGAATGTAAACTGCAGCGATTCAATGAGTGAGACAGTCAGATCAAGCTGTAGCTAATAAAGATAGAGGGTGAGAGAGTTTGACAGGGCAGAGTGACAAAAAGCTGTAAATAAATCTAAAGTGGAGCTGCAGCTAGTGAAGAAGACAGAGCGACAGTCAGTTAGTTTGTCATTCAGACAGACAGAGAGACAGACAGACTGAGCGCCACCGGCCAGCAGAGGCACAGATAAGCTGTTGGACTTTGCTCTGTCGGCCGTGGGTGTTGCAAAGAGGCCCGAGATAAAACCGCTGGCCTGAGAGACGAACACAGAGGAGGCGGCTGATTACATTTAACCTGATGTTGTGTTTGTGTGTGTGTGTGTGTGTGTGTGTGTGTGTGTGTGTGTGTGTGTGTGTGTGTGTGTGTGTGTGTGTGCGTGCGTGTGTGTGTGTGTGTGTGTGCTTGTGTTTGGGGCGGGGGGGAACACAGGGAGGACAGTATCGATCAAAGCAGGACCATTGACTCAGGGACTCAAAAATGACAGCAAACTAAACGGCAACTGCAGCAGGTTAAAGGTCAGAGGAGCGGGTTTCTAAAAAGGTTGCTGGTTCTAATGCCCGAGTCCTTGGCTCAGGTGATGCTCTTTCCTTAGTCTTTGTTAATGTGCCCTGGAGCAAAACGTTAAAGTTCCGCTGTGTGCGAGCGCTACTGTTTTGTTGTAAATGCGTGAAGTTAAAAAGGGCACTGCAGAAATTCAGAAATTAATTTCTTTTTGATGCAGAAATTCCGGATCCAGCTTGAATAATTAAGTGATGTTTATATGATGCCTCCATTTGCTAAATTCTTGATGTTTTTTTTTTGGCATATTTGCTGCTCTGTTTCCTCTTCCTGTTATATTTTGCGTGATTCATCTGGAATTTTATTTGCCGCTGCATCCTGCGTCTGTTTGAACTGACCCAGTTTCCCTTGAAGGATTATTAAAGTTCCACCTTATCTTATCTTAATTTCTGTGAGTTACATTGTCTCTGTTATGATTACACACGGAGCACCTGCTGGGTTTGTCAAGTCCACTCTGTCACATGATACACGGTGGCTTTCAAAATAAGTCATGAGGTTTTGAAAAGTATTACAGCATTGTTTGGTGTGGTGTCTGCTTGCATCGAGCCTCCAGTGGATCCAGCAGTGATAAGAATCTATCTGTTGTATCAGAGGTTGAAATACTGGCATTGTAACAGGCCAGACTCCTGCTTTCGCTCTATAGTTTCAGGATGTTTGGATATGCAGTGGAGGAGGTGTGAGGTACAATATCCTCAGGACTTCGTACTGGTCTCTCCTCCTCCTGTGTCTGCGGAGAGCCTCAGGTTGGATTTTATCATGTCGGCGAGCAGCGACGCAGGGAAAACCCCCGCATGGCTCGATCGTGTCACTTACGTAAACCTTGATCCACGAACTCACCTTCACTTCCGAGACCTGTGGGATATCGCACAGGCCCACTCCACGTGCAAACTAAGGCTTGTGATGCTAATACTGCTGGAAACCCCTTGGTACTGGCAGACTGCCTGTAACATCAGTGGCACACTGAGGCACCGTTGAGCAAGGCACTTAAAGCCATGCTGCCCTGTAACGATATCAGCGCGAAGCCCAGACTTCACAGGAGAGGACCAAACATGTTTGATTGACTTTCCCAAGATGAAATCCCAAGGTTTATAACTGTCTGTATTTAACTCAGAGGTACCACAGCGTATACAACAAACATTCATACGATTCCCAGACAATATGCTCACAGTGGAAAGATGTTAACAATGCCTACAAAAGCTGAGACAACATTTTTCATGTGGCTCAATTGACATAACGACTGAAGAATCAATCATTCTGGGTCAAGGCATGTAATTGTTATTTTTAACCAAAGAAGAACTTTTGTTTAATATTCTTTAATATCCTATTGTTACATTTTATATATAAGATTCCTGACCTGCAGTACCTGCTGTTTCTTTATACTTCTTGATATTTCTAATTCCTCGTATTGTAGTTGAAAATGAAAAATGTTTCAACTTGAGCAAAACATTCAGACTTTTCCCTGGGCTCTATGAATCTGCTTCATAAACATACAGAGACAGCAGGAAAAAGCAGAGCGAGTGAAATGACTGAAAGAACCAGAGTTTCTGGTGAGTTCTGGGCTAAACACAAAAGCATACACGATCAGTCCGCCTGTCTTATTACATTATTACAACCATTGTATTATTGACATTATTAGTTTTCCTTCACTGCTTTGGTCCATTCACCTACCTCATACAATCTGATTTAATGCCACCACATTTGTGCGTGTGTGTGTGTGTGTGTGTGTGTGATCTTGTTTTACTATATTCATGGGGTCCAAGAACCAGGAGCACACTATACTTGTTGGGCCCGACCTCCTTTGTGGGGCCAAAATGCTGGACCCTACAAGTTTAACGGGGCTTTGTGAGGGTTAAGACTTGGTTTTTGGGTAAATGTTAGTATTAGGGTTAGGGTTAGGGTAAGGCATTTAGTTGTGATGGTTAGGTTTAGGGTAAGGGGCTAGGGAATGCATTATGTCAATGACGGGTCCCTACAAAGATAGTGCCGCAAACCTGTGTGTGTGTGTGTGTAAGGATGAGTGTGCGTATATTATTATGTTTTACATCACCTGTGTGGATGTATGTGGGTGTGTGAAGGTACTACATGTTTATATGTCAGGGTATTCGCTTGGGATAATTAGATTGGTTCCTTTGATTTTGACAGGTCAAATCCACGGTGTGTCTAGATTAGTGGCCACGGGGTGGTTTTGGCCATATTACGTGAACCCGAGATACATGAGGGTGCACGTGTATGTTGTATGTTCTATATATTATTTGTCTAAATAAAAAACAACATATTTAAAAGTATCAAATTACAATATTACATATAATATAAAATAATCACTTTAAACACACACTACACCACTGAATTTCTTTTATAGTGCTCCAAAATCATCAAAACCTTCTCCAAGTTCACTGCTGGAGTTTTGAAGGAGCTAATGCAAAATGCATCTTTAAGAATCAGAATTTTATCTTATCAGATGGTGATCATATGAGGGCAGCTGAAAGGCTCATGGGGGTCTCCCTCCCCCACATTCAAGGCATCTTCCGGTCACGTTGTATACGCAGAGCATCTGCCATTGCAAAGGGCCCCTCCCACCCCGCACTTAGTGGGTTTGGAGGCTCTGAAGCATCGGGACTCGCACTGCAAGGTCCTGCAATAGATTTTTCCCGTCAAGCTATCAGAGCCCTGAACATCTCACCCCCCGTAATCGTTCGCCCCCCAATGACAAAGAACTCATGAACACAAATGACTGTCCAGTGACACTAAATGGATAATGGACATTAAAACGATGCACCAACACCTTCCAGGCTTCTGCTCTGGTTAATTGCACTGCTTACTGTCTATTTCACCCTATCTGTATACTGGTGATTTGCACTATTTCACTGCTTCCTGTGTATTGTTACTGTTACTGCAGTGTGTGTATCATGTGAATGTTCGAGGGCTGTGCTGCTCTGTCTATTATCGTGATTGTTGGTGATAGTATGTGCTTTATTCTTACATTGTTCATGCACCTTGCTCCATATGAAACGGCATTTCGTTCAACTGAATACTCTGTATGTGGAACAATGACAATAAAGTTTGACTTGACTTGACCAATGACTCCTGTCCCCACCATCCACTGCTTCTAGTGAGGCTGAAACATTCAAAACAGTTACAATAGTCACCATGTCAAAATAGTCACGATTTGTCTCTACCTTTCGCATTACCTGCGGATTAACTGTGGGCCTTTGTGACAGTTGGCAGCAGTTGGGATCGTTTGATTACATCCAGCCACAATTTTCGTGCTTTCAGACAGGGGAAAAAAAAGAGTTACTGGCCAGTGTTTCAGTCCTGAAGCAGAGTGGACATCCTGTTTCTTCATAGCATGCTTTCAATTTGAACAAACCAAGAATTGGACTGCGACAGTGTCAGGACTGTGTGAGGAGACATAAAATGTCCACAAGTGTGATGAGACCTTCAGGAATGTTCACTGACATCTGGAGAGCATGTGTCGGGTCAAAAACACAGTGAAAAGTGTGCGCGCGAGTGTGTGTGTGTATGTGTGTGTGAGCTACTGGCTAGACTTTAAGACAACACTTCTTGAATTGACATGACAGCCACCACTGTCTCCTGCCTTGTAAATCACGGACATTGACACATACACACACACATGTCTGCACACACACATAAAGACACACAGAGCATGTCAGAGGCTGTGTTTGTCTCCGGCTCACAGATGGATGAAGACGGGGTGTCCATCCTTTGCCAAATGACAGAATCTGATGGAGGGACGTGTCGGACTGCTCTGTTGAATCTGGCTCTGCTCCGACATCCAAACCTGACTTTACACTGGAGGTTTGGGGTTGACTGGGTGAGACGGGTGACTTTGATTCGCAGCTTGAAATCGATTTGGCCGAGTCCGACCCTAATTTCTCCCAGCGAGTGAGATTTCGCAGTGATTTTTTCAGTTTTCTTTGTTTGTTTTTCTATCTGTGTATCAGAGTACATGAAACGCTGCGTTGTGTAAAAAGAGCATTTCCTCTGTCCGAGGTCCTGCCAGCTTTTTCTGTGACGTTTAGGAGCTTGCCAGTTTGCCCTGGTCTATATAAGCTGATTCAGATGAAGAGGGGAAGAAACAAGCAACAGTCTGAGGTTTGGAACAACTTCAACAGCTTTTTGAAAAACTTTTATTTAGCTTAATTTAAAAATAACGGTTTAAGTAAAGATAGAGAGACAGCCGATTAGAGAGATAAAGTCAGTCAGTCATACAGATAGACCGCAGCAACCCTCAATAGTGATTATTTTTCCATGGCAGATATTGATGAGACTGACGCAAGAAGCATGTTTAATAGTATTTTTGATACGAGGCTTTTGACGTTTATTCTTCCCTTTGAATAAGTAAAAAAAACTAGATAAATCAGGGGTGCCCTGGCAGCTTTATGGTTTAGGCACAAACCGATGACTGCAGCAACGTGGGTTAAATTCCAGACTGGGAATTTTGTTGCATGTCATACCACCCTCTCTGCTCAAATTTCAACGTTTAACTCCAGTCAATAAAAGTAAATAAAAGACCCGAATTAAGTAATATCCAAATCTCACAAATCTCTTCTTAATCTTTTAGCTCCTCTCTCCTTTTTATTAACTTACAACAACGTGCAGAAGATTCAGATAGCCTTTTATAACGTTCTTATACTAACATTAACTGACAGCATCTGAGTCCATAAGCAACTCTAGTGCCCCTCCCGAGGATTCCCAAAATTGACACAGAGGATTTACAGAGACACATGCTTCCGTTTGTCTACTCAAGTAAACCAAATATAAATAAAACTTGGCTACGACTTGATCCGTGTGCGCGGAAGCAGCCGAATGGCGAGGAAGACTGCCATGACTTGACAAATATCCTCATGACACTGATTATTTGCTGCAAATATTTGCTGCGAATCAGAGAATTAATCATTGTTTACAGCACAGACAATCACTGATTGTTTAATATCCTACCAGCTGAAAATCCAGATTTGCTTTGAGTGACATTGTATCTGTGTATCATACAGTGGAGGAGCAGTGAAACAACTCCTGCATGTGTGATGACCCAGAGACTGACAGCGTAGTTTGTCTTCATAGAGAGGAACTACATAAATATGACTTTTCAGCTACAGACACAAAACACGCACGCACACACACAGGTAAAAACCAATACATTCATATATTATACAGTATACAGGTGCATGACAGTGTACACACACACATATGATCACACACTCATTATGTCCTGCAGTTATCTTATCAGTCATCGCAGGTGTGCATGTTAAAGGGACCCCACCCATTACTGGTTTCCTGCTAAGAATGGATGCTTAAGTGTGTGCACTTGTGTTCATGCACATCTGTGTGTTTGAGTGCATGTGTGTGTTTATGTAAATGTGACTGCTTGCCTGCACATGTATTATGTTTGTGTTTATATAATCTACCTATCTGCCTCTCATCTGTCTCCTGTGTGTTTGTCTGTTGTAATGATCTATTCAGCAGAGGAACTGATGTTTAGCACCATTAACTCATCTTTGCAGGTTCAGAATATACAGTGCAGGCCTGAAAATTAAAAAAAGACATGGGAAAAATGGCGGAATATTTCGGACATTTCTCTGTATGTAACAATACGTTTCCTTGTTTTAGTTTTGAGACAGGAAGTAAAAAACAACCTCTTGATGCACGCCTAGTATTAAAGTTATGACCATTACCACTATAGGAAAATTGATGGTACAGGACATTCAGGATTTTAAACAATGAAATATTTCATATAAAACAGAGCAGCGAAATAAGCGTCCTGTCCCTCACCAATGACCAACCGAAGGTTATGTGCATTCTGATGATGTTAGCTCCTCTGTTACAGTTCAGAGCGAGTCGTGCGGCTCTACTCTGGACTAACTGTAGTTTGTCCAAATCTTTAGTTGACCCACCTGACCACACTACTGGACAGTAATCCAAATGAGTAAGAACTAGTGTTTGAACAATGTGAGAAAGGCATTGTTATGCTAAAACTTTAGCACATCTCTTAATTAACTGCCAGATCTCTCCCCATAGCTGTAACAGTTTTTTCAATCTGCTTTGACCACTTCAACCTGCTGTCTACTAATACGCCAAGGAGTTTGTTTTCCTCTACCTGTTCCACAGGTACTCCCTGTACACACAACTTTAACTGTAGCTTATGCTTAAGTCTGAAATTTGATCCAAATACAATACTTTTTGTTTTTGATAGATTAAGAACTAACTTGTTACTACATGCCCACATTACAACTAGACAATTCCCTAATTGATACTGCTGGTAAATATAGTCTCGTATCATCTGCCTACATAACTGCTCTTGCATGATTAGCAAACATTAATAAGCTTTGTAACACCCCAGCCCAGTGACAATATTGATAAAACACAAGTTAAATCTACCTTTTTGAATTGATAACAAGTGGTGTTTCAAGCTTATGTTTAGACCCCAGAGAGGTCAAACTCCCTGTTGGACCTGCTATGAACAAAAAAAAACACGAATTACAAAAATCCAAATACGCTAATTTAGGATTCGGGAGGGTTGTGCTGCTTAAAAAGTACTGTCATCACTAATCACAGATATCAGATAAAAGTCGATTGTATTTAACCATGTTTTACAGCTTGGGTCTCTGAGACGCCAGACAGAAGTACTAAAAGATTCAGAGATTCATTGGCCTCAGAGCACTGTGAATCTGTTTTTATTTTGGTGCTTTGTTCCTAATTTTTAACAGTATCTAACTCCTCTTTGAATCTGTCCTCTCCTGATTCCTGCTTCAGACCAGAATCAACTCAAATCAGGCTGTTTTGTGGCCTTTGACTGAAGGCACTAAGACAGTCGCACCACCGTGACATCTGGAGCCAGGCAGAGTTCATTAGCTGTGTGTGTGTACAGCTGGACACACAAACACACACACACACACACACGTAAGTAGGGACAATATAACAGCTGGGGCCGTGGCCTGTAACAGTGTGGAGGCAAAAGTAGCCGAGAAGTTAGAGAAGCAGGTTTGAATCCACAGACCAGCTGGGAATCTGAGGGCAGGAAAGTGGACGATTCTCTCCTCCCTCAACAGCTGCTGTTGACGTGCCTTTGCGCAAGATGCTTCAACCACAAAATGTCCAGTGTTCAACAACAGAGGGCCATGGCTGTAAAGAAAAAAGCGCCTTGGTGAAAATGTATAAAATGACATCCTAATAACAGTGCTAATCCAGTTTGTAGGGCACTTAATAAAACATGAACACAACACAAACATACAAAAAATTGGTGAATTAAATGTAAAAGTCTTGTACATCTACACAGGTGAGCATGGCCTTTGCACCTGTCTACAGGAAGACACAGGTGGACAGGTAATTTGAGCTGGGACCTCCTCTCAGGACTGTCTGAGCGTGTACAGACGATGTTTGATTGGCAACTCTTATGTTACTTTTACCTGTAGGGGCGGGACCACTCACACCTTTATGACTCTTTAAAGGACTCTTTGATTGGCAACTCTTTGTTTTATGGAATCGTTGTTTGTTAATAATTTCCTAGGAAGTTCGTATGATTTGATACTAATTATATGGAAAATGAGACAAAGTTCTTCTTGTTAGGATTTAGCTAAATTCATAACCAGTTTTACATTTTCAGATAACATTTCCTTGAAAGACCTGTTCCATATATTTTAATTCATAAATCATGTATTTTTGGAAACGTTTTTCTTTATATGTTAAATTGTACGCTTGTCTGTAGACATATTTCACATTTTTAGCTGATCTGATGTACTGACGAAAGACTATAGTTTACATTAGTAATAAATTAGAATTAATCAGTTGGATGTGCACATACTGATCACTGCATCTACAGCATTTTCCCTACAATTAAAACAAAATTCCATAGTTCTTTCCAGCAAACTTCCTTGGAAATTATTAAGAAACTATGGACCCGTAAAGTGTTACAGATAAATATACGTGACAAAACTGCAATGATCTGTGTGTTTGAAAACATTTTTAAAAGGCATTCAGGTCATGGTCAGTATCTCCGGATGAAGAATGACTGACAGCTTCAGACTGACCCCCACACCCCACCTCTCCTCCACTCACTGGCATGTTACAGAGGAATCTGAGGGTCCCGCTCACTTTCACCGACCTGTTACTGCAGCTGATTTGTTTTTCCACCGCCTCCAATCAGAGGCCCCCTGGCTAGGAACAATTAACAGCAACACACACACACACACACAGACATTAACTGAGAGGCTACCCAGCTGGGGCAGATTAGTGGCGCTCCATCCACCTATTGTGCTGCCACGATGATCAGGGGGTTACAGTTAACACCCTCACACGAGAATCGGAGAGAAGAATAACCCCTTTACTGTTTCTGTTTTTTCTGTGGAAGAGCCCACAAGTTACCTGAAATGGCTCCTGGGGTGGTTCAACACAAACCTGATGCTGCTCATCTTGGAAAGGGTGACCATGCTATGGTAGCTAAACTTAGAGTACAGTGGGGTTAAAATGGCTCTACTGCCAGTTTCCTCTACCATAGACAATACTTTGCTTTTATGGCATGTGAATGCCATGTCATACATAGACTTGTATAGATTGGTGGTTTAGCTGTGACCACAAAGCATCTGTCTCAGTGCCAGACTTTGTTGTAATATTTCAATCTCTGCAGAGAAATTCTAATTTTATTTCCTAAACTTACCTCAGGGAGGTCAGAGATCAGTTCACTACGAGTGACAGCTTTCTGGACTTATAGTAATTTCATGTATAAAACTATTGCACACAGCAGCTGTAAGTTGATGCTTGTTTAATGCCATCTACACCAAATGTATTAGCTTGCAAGTCGTGGTGGGAGGACACAGATAAACAAGACTACAAGTCAACAGCTAACTAGCTGCCCAATGAGGCTGCACAGCTGTCAGAGACAGAACACCACTGGCGAAGCTGGAAGGGGTTCAGTGTTTTGCTCAAGGACACTTCAGCAGGTTGAACTAGTCCTCAAGATCCAGGCAGATGATGCCCTGAATCACCGTTACAAACACATCCTGTCTTCAGCACTGTTGTGTGCAGTGCACCAGTGTGTCCTTTCCACTGAAAACCGAGAAAAACAAGGCTGGACTGTGGAGACAGATCGCTGGTGGACACAGGCTAATATGGTTTGGCGCGTGCTGGCGTCTTTAATGGCCAAGTTGTGTTATGCATGTATCCATCCTGCCTGTTCATCCGTCAGACTGTTTTTCTACCTTCCCAAACCCCAAAATGGACGTGGTCAGAGGAGGGGGATGATGAAGAGGAGAAGGAGGAGGGTAGAGGGACGAAAAAAGCAGGGGGAAGGCTTGAAGGCCAGTGGTAGGGGAGGGAGGGGGGAGGCGGTTTCTGCCAGAGGATGAATGAGTGCTACTATGTCTGCTGGCTCTGGACTCTGTGCGCGTGCACACATGTGTGTGTGTGTGTGTGAATGTGTGTGTGTGTGTGTGTGTGTGTGTGTGTCTGTGTGTGTGTGTTTGAGTGTGTGTGCAGCTGAACAGGGCTCCTTGAGGAGAGCCTGACAGCCTCTCACGCTCAGGTAGACAAGCTCCACTTATTTTCACACCACAGGCTGAAAACACGCCGCCGCACAGTTTGGGCCACTGCAGACACCGTAGTAATGAATCAGGGCTATGTTGATTCTTTAATAGGGGTTCGATGGTGACTTAAAAGAAATGAACAGCTGCATTAACCACTAGAAATTGAGTTTGCAGCTCAATAGAGTAATTACGACACTGCTCGTGTGCTTTTTGCACTTTTTGGTCTAGTGCAGCGTGATGTGTTGTTGCTTGTTGTTTTCTGCATTAGCAGTTGTCATTTGGTACAACTTGCAGAATCACTAATAATAAAATATCATTCAACATTCGAAATGTAGAGATTCACCATATCCATGGTTTACAGAAATGTACAATGCCAAAATGTTATTCTGGTGATTGGGTTGTGAAATATATATAGATATATGTATCTATATATATCGCCCCCTCACTCACTCTTTCACTGTTCTTTACATATTAATCACTGTAGCAGTTTATAATAAGCACTAAATTGAGATTCCACACACTCATTTTGTGTCATTACCAACAGGTGTAGTGAGGCAAACATGGCAACATAAAGTCATTTACTAATCCATCAAAGTTGAACCATTGCACTGTGAGATTTTAAGATAAATATAATGCACATTGCAATTCAACATGTTTGTCTCATGTATGAAAAAGTCCTCCTGAGTCACCTTTACATTAAAGTCATGACAGGAATCTTACCGGGTCGGAACCAGTCTAGTAACATTTTCGTAAAGGCCCTGAAAACCTATTTTCTCCATTCAGCTTGTTATGGTTAAGGATGAGGTCCTACATGGAGACACTAGACACTAAGCTCTAACCGTTTTTGTTATGTCTCACGAGACGTTTCTGTATTTGTGTTTTTGTCTGTTTGTTGCACCAAATTTTCTGGGGCTTTAACACTTCCAACACGAGTTTGAATTGAATGCAGTCAGATAAACAGAAAGGCTGCAGCAGCACAAGGTTAAATACACAGAGATTAAATGCACTTTAGTCTTTAGTCAGAGCAGGGTAATTAATTTATTATATACATATACTTAATTATCATCTCTAATGCACAAAGAAATAATTTTAATAAACCAGGAAATTAGTATCTTTTCCCCCACACTGCAGGAAAAAAAAATGGTGTAAAAAAACAACCAAAATATTGTACATGCCTTGTGAATAAAGCTGTAACGAACATTTATGTAATGGACACCAAAGTCTAAATGACAAAAAGCCATTGTTTTAACAATGTAATGAATTCCCTGTATGAAACTGTTGTTAGAATTTGAAAACATTTGGACATTAAATGCCTGAAAGTAAAAATAGTACACTGCTGTACTTGGTAAATGGGGAATCGGATACAGCTCTAATTCCTTTTAGGAAGGCTAAAAGATGTTGTGTTTTCTACATATCAACCACAAAGAACAAGGACAGGGGGGACAACAAAAGGCACAAACTTAAAATGGTTCCACAATGTAGATGATTTCCCTAAAAGTCACAAGTTGTCGTTGTTCTAAAAGCGTGAGCTGAGGCTGCTGTCGTTGATGCATATTGCAACACTTCAATACCATAAGCAAGAGGAAGCATAAAGCTGCACAGGCTGCAGGAGGCTTATCCACAATTAAACAGTTTTATTATGACATTTAAAATGTTATGATCGGCACATACAGCAAAACAAAGTCAAACTAACCTGAGCAGTACTCATGGCAGAGCACTTGCGTAGAGACAGAAACACGGCACCGAACTTCAGTTTAAACACAAACAAGATGAATGTCAGGTTTAGGGCTCATTCCCTCAGAAAAAAATAAAAAACGTCTTTCTACAGCTGCCACTACGCAAAATGAGAGAAAACGATCATTGAAGCAAGTCGAGACCTCTATGGACAGCAGCCTCAATAATACCCGCATGCAGTTCAGCAACAATGTGGCACATTGAGGAGAAGCACTGCTTAAAGATTCTGTTCTAAGATTCTGTACAAAGGCCACAATAATATTTCTCATCCAACACATTCTAAATGAGGCAATTCAAATTTATTTGGCACAGTGTTCTGCTCTGTAAATAGTAACATATAACTTCCCCAAATCTCTAACTTCTATAATTACCAGAAAATCTGATTGAAACCAAATTTGACACTAAAACTTGGTACAGACGATGAGCAGCATCTTCACAAAATACACCCTATCTGAAGTGTTAAAGGCGGCGCAATCTTTTTCTTCTTTTCCTTTCTGCTGTTCCCTTTCAGGGGTCGCCACAGCGAATCATGCGCCTCCATCTAACCCTGTCCTCTGCATCCTCTTCACTCACACCAATTAACTTCATGTCCTCTCTCACTAGATCCATAAATCTCCTCTTTGGTCTTCCTCTAGACCTCCTGCCTGGCAGCTCCAACCTCAGCATCCTTCTACCAATATATTCACAGTCTCTCCTCTGAACATGTCCAAACCACCTCAATCTGGCCTCTCTGGCTTTATCTCCGAAACATCTAACATGAGCTGTCCCTCTGATGGACTCGTTCCTGATCCTGTCCATCCTCGTCACTCCCAAAGAGAACCTCAGCATCTTAAGCTCTGCCACCTCCAGCTCTGCCTCTTGTCTTTTCTTCAGTGCCACTGTCTCTAAGCTGTACAACATCGCTGGTCTCACCACCGTCTTGAACACCTTTCCTTTCATTCTTGCTGATACTCTTTTATCACACAACACACCTGACACTTTTCTCCACCCGTTCCAACCTGCTTGCACTCGCCTCTTCACCTCTTTTCCACAGTCTCC
Organism: Coreoperca whiteheadi; assembly: GCA_011952105.1. NCBI lineage: Eukaryota > Metazoa > Chordata > Actinopteri > Centrarchiformes > Sinipercidae > Coreoperca > Coreoperca whiteheadi. The sequence continues at coordinate 4,600,896 of CM022478.1, read as the reverse complement.
ATTGCTCTGAACCGTTGACCCTAAGTACTTAAAGTCCTGCACCTTCTTCACCTCTGCTCCCTGTATCCTCACCGTTCCACCTGGGTCCCTCTCATTGACACACATGTATTCTTTCTTACTGCGGCTAAGCTTCATTCCTCTGTTTTCAAGAGCAGACCTCCATCTCTCTAGATTCTCCTCCACCTGCTCCCTGCTCTCACTACAAATATCAATGTCATCCGCAAACATCATAGTCCATGGAGATTCCTGTCTAAGCTCATCTGTCAGCCTGTCCATCACCAGAGCAAACAAGAAGGGGCTCAGAGCCGATCCTTGATGCAGACCCACCTCCACCTTGAACTCCTCTGTCGCACCTACAGCACACCTCACCACGGTCTTACAGCTCTCATACATGTCCTGCACCACTCTAACATACTTCTCTGCCACTCCAGACTTCCTCATACAATACCACAGCTCCTCTCTCGGCACCCTGTCATACGCTTTCTCTAAATCTACAAAGACACAACGCAACTCCTTATGACCTTCTCTGTACTTCACCATCAGCATCCTCAAAGCAAACACTGCATCTGTTGTACTCTTTCTAGGCATGAAACCATATTGCTGCTCACAAATGCTCACCTCTGCCCTTAGCCTAGCTTCCATTAGTACACTTCTCCTCCATTGCTCGGGCATCCAACAAACTAGTCAGAAACTCTACTGCCACCTCTCCTAGACACTTCCATACCTCCACAGGTATGTCATCAGGACCAACTGCCTTTCCACTCTTCATCCTCTTCAACGTCCTCCTCACTTCACTCTTGCTAATCTTTGCTACCTCCTGCTCCACACCAGTCACCTCTCCTACTCTTCGTTCCCTTTCATTTTCCTCATTCATCAACTCTTCAAAGTACTCCTTCCATCTTCCCATCACACTCCTGGCACCTGTCAATACATTTCCATCCTTATCTTTAATCACCCTAACCTGCTGCACATCCTTCCCATCTCTATCTCTTTGTCTGGCCAACCTGTACAAATCCACCTCTCCCTCTTTAGTGTCCAACCTAGCATACAAGTCCTCATATGCTCTTTGTTTGGCCTTTGCCACCTCTACCTTCACCATACGCTGCATCTCCCTGTACTCCTGTCTACTCTCTTCAGTCCTTTCAGTGTCCCACTTCTTCTTTGCTAACCTCTTTCTCTGTATACACTCCTGAACGTCCTGGTTCCACCACCAAGTCTCCTTGTCCACTTTCCCCTTTCCTGATGACACACCGAGTACCCTCCTACCTGTCTCCCTGATCACATTAGCTGTGGTGGTCCAGTCATCTGGGAGCACTTCCTGACCACCCAGAGTCTGTCTCAGCTCCTCCCTGAAAACTAAACAACATTCTTCCTTTTTCAGCTTCCACCACTTCGTCCTCTGCTCTGCCTTTGTCCTCTTCATCTTCCTCACCACCAGAGTCATTTTACACACTAGCATCCTGTGTTGTCTGGCTACACTCTCCCCTACCACTACTTTACAGTCACTGGTCTCTTTCAGATTACAACGTCTACACAAGATGTAGTCCACCTGAGTGCTTCTCCCTCCGCTCTTATAGGTCACCCTATGTTCCTGCCTCTTCTGGAAGAAATTGTTCACTACAGCCATTTCCATCCTCTTTGCAAAGTCTACCACCATCTGTCCTTCTGCGTTCCTGTCCTGAAGACCAAACCTGCCCATCACATTCTCATCACCTCTGTTCCCTTCACCTACATGCCCGTTGAAATCTGCACCAATCACCACTCTCTCACCTCTGGGGATGCTCTGCATCACTTCATCTAACTCACTCCAGAATTTCTCCTTCTCTTCTAACTCACATCCTACCTGGGGGGCATAACCACTCACAACATTGAACATCACTCCTTCAATTTCCAGCTTCAGGCTCATTCACCTGTCTGACACTCTTTTCACCTCAAGAACATTCCTCACAAACTCTTTCAGGATAACTCCTACTCCGTTTCTCTTCCTATCTGACCCATGGTAGAACAACTTGAACCCTGCTCCTAAGCTTCTAGCCTTGCTACCTTTCCACCTGGTCTCCTGGACACACAGTATGTCCACCTTCCTTCTCTGCATCATGTCAATCAACTCTCTAGCCTTCCCTGTCATAGTTCCAACATTCAAAGTCCCTACTGTCAGTCCTACATTCTTAGCTTTCCTCTTCTCTCTCTGTCTACGAACACACCTTCCTCCTCTCCTTCTTCGTCTTCGACCAACAGTAGTCCAATTTCCACCGGTACCCTGTAGGTCAACAGCACCGGTGGCGGTCGTTGTTAACCCGGGCCCCGACCGATCCGGTATGGAAGTCATTGTCATGATTCGCATTTTTAGTTTGGCATGTGTTTTACGTCGGATTTGCCCTTCCTGACACAACCCTCTGCATTTATCCAGACTTGGGACTGGCACATGAAGACACTGGCTTGTGCCCCCCTGCGGTTGCATTGTTAAAGGCGGCGCAATCAAACGTCACAAATTCACAATGTAAACAGCCATAGCTAACGCACAACTGGCTCACGTTTGACTGATTCAAAGGGTGCCTGCATCGTTTGTGTTGGATGATACATTTACATGTTGAAAGTAGGGAAAAGAGCATCAGTAATGTCTACATTCTCAAATAAAGGAAATGCCGTGAAGTGGCATGCTGATTGGCAATCTGCTCACTAAATACGTGAAAATCCACCTTTTCTCAAAAACCCCCCTCAAAAACTACCAAGTTAATGAGCCTCTGTAGGATCAGTTAGCCCCTGGGCCATCCTACGGTGTATTTGAATAGTCATTAGGGCCTGGAGCCATCTTTATTGTCCTGTCACCCCTAAAGACCCCACCCATGAGCCACCTTGATCATTGAGCGAGACGCAGAGTAAACTATCTGAGTCAGAATACATATTCATCGTCCCCCTGGGTCAAAATATTTGCATATTAGGATTGAAATCCACCCTTTAAAAAAAAAAAAAAAAAAAAACATGTCTGGGGCTTTCTTTACAAACTCTGTCTCTCTTACCTCACTGGAACTTTGTTTTTGGAAGTGAAGGAATGTCCAAGCCTGAAATACTTCTAGCTTCTTTTCTCCGTCTCTTTCTTTCTTTCTTTCTCTCATCTCATTTCTGTCTCCTTCTGTATCCACCCCCCACCACACTCTCACTCCCTCGTGTCAAAATAAACACATTGAGAGCTGCCCCTCTTTTCATTCAGACGTTTCAAGCCAACAGCCTCATTTAGGGCCCCGCTGTCCTCCTGTGCGTGTGTGTGTCCTGTGTCCCCTCAGTGTGTGTGTGTGTGTTTCTCTAAAGTATTTATAACACACATTGAAAAGAAGCTTTTTTTACACCCGGCGGTATCTGACATAACCGGCGCTGGGTTTCTCTCCGCGGCCCTGCGTTCCTGGCAGATAGAGGGGCCGCCGACCGCCGCTGGGGGAACTTTCCTGGCTCGGGGAAGCCGTGGGACAATCACACCTTTCATGGGCCGGAGAGAACGCCGCCCGTCCTGCCGCTCCTAGGCCACGGCACGGGGAATTTCTCTCCCTCCCTGGACCCTCTCTGTCTCCTTTGCTGTTTCTGCCTCTGACTTGTGTTCTGTGCCACCAGCATGCTCTGCTAGCCAAACTGACAGTTTCAACAGTAGAGCCCTTGCATGTTTTCACATGACGGCCATTTTGCTTCTTCATTCTGGTTTTCCTTCCTGTTTCTTGTCGCTCGGTGTACGCTTTTTGGGGATTTTTGCCTTTAACTGAGCATACATAGAGGGGGGGCGACATGAAAGATTTACACCAGGGACAGTGCAGGTACACATTATGCATTTGAATCTTATGCAGAAAATAAAAGAAGTCTCCTTATCACCATTGTAATAGACAGAAGCAAAACACCTACATGAAAATGTCAAACATTGGTACTTTTGGTTGTGAGGCAAATATTTACCATTACACAATTCTGCAAAACCCTCATGTTACATTCAGTGACAACAATTTAGAAATGATTAATTCCAATATCCACCTATGACAAATATTGTACAGTTCCGGCTAAGGTTTGGTAACTAAAACTGAAAAAGGATCAAAGCTGTTAAAAAAATCAGTGTCTACAGTGGAGGCATGCAGCCACAGCACTCCTGCATGGTCAGCCACATTTTGGCAGAGCTCAGAGCCAAAATCACTAGTTACAAATGTAAGTCGGAGGAACATAAAGTTGAAGTCTTTAACATACGATTCAGGTCGCAGTTGTTCGTATAAATCGCAAGTGAAACGCGAAGCGAAGCATTGTGTGGCCTGTGGGACAGCTGTGTTGATTAAAACAGAGGCATGAGATGCTTCCAGTGTAGACAGCCTGTAACTTAGCACCGTGCTACATAAAGGACGCACTACTTTGTGTGCTGGAGGTAAATCGTGCGCTGCTGAATTGCTTAATATGGACATAATTTCTTGGAAGATGATCTTGTGAGGATTATGACTGTGTTTATCACCATTGGACAGGATTCACATTACAGGGCGAGGTAGGGAACAAAATATTCACTGTGCTCCTCATCGTTCCAGACGGAATTTTAACCATTGGGAATGTACAGGATATGGCCGGTAATAGACATGGCAAAGATACTGCGTGAGGTGAATTTGAGTCTAAAAATCATACTCCTTCTCAGAGTCATAACTCAAACACACAGACATGAAACACATATTAATATCATTCGATGTGACGAACACACTTCATTATCGCTGATGTCCATCGGGAATGAGTGTCCATGAATCTTAGTCTCTGGATGTCGTCATATTGGTTCCAAAATAGGCCTACATGTCGGCATTAGCATGTTTCCATCTATCAGATTAGCATTAACACCTTTGACCTCCTCCGTTCGCACACAAAGGTGAAATTTCACACTGAGCTGATTAAAAAATAAATAAAGTAAACGCAGCTCTTCCCGAGATCAAAATACGAGGATGTTGCCCCGGATGGGATTTAAATTACAGAAGGACCAGCGAGTTCGATAAAAAACTGTAGATCATTTCGGCTGTAATTATTACTGCGCTGGCGGTGAAAAATTACCCACATATAGAACGCACTCGGGACAGGATTAAAATCACTGACCAGGGCAGGTGATGGTAAAATCACAGGAAGTGGACAATTGTATTGTATTGTAATCTTAGCGCGTTTGCTACCGAACTGTCAACCGGCAATAAAATGAATGCGAATGGATTTCAGCCAAGTGTTGAACAGTGTCATGTGAAAGTTAAAAAACTGCCTCAACAGTACATCCGAGTACTGCAGTATGTAAGTAAATAATGTAAGTATATGAAGAGCTGACCGATAATTGAACGACATTTCCACCACATGGCTTTTGTTTAGAATTTCTGCACCATTTGAGCAAACACGAATAGTTGGAAAACAATTTGTATCATCCCCGCACTGGTTCGATTCAGGAACCGGACCTTTAGGTGTGAACCCGCCCTAATACTTGTCTATGTCATGTCCTCTCCAGCCTGCTGTACCTTCTCACACAACCTTCTCCATCCTGTTTTTTTCCCTTCATCTCTCTCTGCAACATTCCTCCCCCATCTCCCCTTCTCTCTCTCTCCCTCTCTCCCCTGTGAAGCCACCTTGGGGTTTACAAAGCTACCTTTTTGCAGGTTTAAATTTAGAATCACCTTTTGGGCCACGACTCCTACTGGAGGTTGTCCTGAAGAGAGAGAGAGAGAGAGAGATTTTCTAAACTCGTTCCCTGTAAATTGGCAAGTTTTGTGAAAACCAATTTGGAAAGGCTCAGTTTGGAAGCATGAGGGGGCCTGTTGTGATGCTGCGCTGTGCACTTCCCGTAAATGCGCTGAGTAGCTTTATTCAAAGAGCTGCGGTAAAAAGGCCAAATAAAGATCAAATCAACATGGAGGAAGCTCGGAGGGAGGGTAGACTTTCTGTGCAGCGGTGGGGGCAACCTGGGACGTGGAAAATGCAATAAAAAACAATCAATGAGGTGAAAAGTTCCTAGTAATAATGAATGCATTAATAAATGCAGTGAAATATTGTGCCATCATCAGAAACACCTCACAGAGTAAGTCACTTTGTAAATGAATGCTTAATGTAATCACAGAATAAATAAACACAACAAGGATAAATAACAGCATGAACCATTTTTTAAAATGTCCGTGTGATGCCGAGGTAACTGAGATCTGGAGAGTCCAGCAGGGAAGTCATCTAAAGCCCTTACCTGTACGTAAATTTGGGCACACTCAAAATGTTGGTTTTAATCCCTCATTGTGTAGAACAAGACTAAGAGTCTACAGCCATGCTAGCAGCTCCAAGGCTGTACTTCAGCACAGCTAAAAGAAAATGCCAGCACGGCTAACAATGCTACAATGAAAGTAGTGGATTGAAACACCGTCAGAACAACATTGCCCTCTATAGTCACGCTAGCATGGCTAAAAACGTAGCCACAAATTCAATAAGTACTGGCAAAGTTGAAACAGTCTGCAAAATCTAACAACTGACAGTTGCCTTCATTTTCTCTTCCAAATAAGTTTGGTATGACTGGTGCATTTCATTTTGATACTTTCACTGCTAATACTTGTTTCTTTAATCTTTTTAAAACCAAACACTAGACCCCTGCCGACTTAAAAGGCGGCTCTGAAAGACTTGTAGCTCGCTCATTCGGGGAGACCGCCATTACATTCTAAAGGCATCCAAGAGTCCCAGCAAAGAAGAAAAGGCAAAATGTACATGGACACTTCTCAAACCATTCCTGCAGCATAATCCACTTTTATCTTTGCTGTTGTGCTCAGCATGCCAGTACATCACTAAATACACGTATGGACAGTGGAATATGCTGCAGGAGTGGTTTGAAAAGTGTCCATGGACATTTTGATCATTTCTTCCGCCTTTTATTTTTCACGTGACTACAGGGGGATAACCATTTGATAACCAGTTTCAAAAAGACGCAAAAGGTGATTTAGTGTGAGGTAATCCGTAAAGCTATTAACTGAATGCAGGACTTAAAATTGTAAAGGAACATATTGGTACTGTATTTGAGTACTTTTTCTCTCACTGTTCAAATGTGCAGACCTTGTTTCAGGTGGAGCTAGCCATGAAAAGGTGTTACGGAGCCACGGAATTATAGACACACACACACCCTGACATGGATCAGCAGAGGGGTGGGACCGGCCCTGCAGAGCAGTCTTGCATCCTGGTGTCACGTCAGCCTATTTAATTCCTTCCAGGAACCTGTGAGGATTTTCACCGGGCTAACAATGTGTACTCATGCATGACTCACACACACTCGCAGCACATCACTCTTTCTCCCCATTCCCCTATGGTTCTCTGTCTCGTTCTGTCTCCACCTGCCTGTTTCTCTTTCTGTCTTCGACCTGCATGCGTGTGTGTGAGTGTAGTTGTGCACTTGTTTTTGTGTGGATTTGCGTGCTTGCATGAGTATACCTGAACGGGTGTCTATGCACGAACACCGACGTCTTTTTAGAATCAGAATGCCATGAAGGTTTACACGTACAAGGAACTTACTTTGGTATTTTGGTGCCAAAGAATAAACATAGTAGAAATGTAAGAAATATAAAGCAAGTACTGCAGGTCAAGAATCATAAATATAAAATATAAAAATTGACAATAAGATTTTAAAGAATCTAAAAAAAATGATAAGAAAATAATAAAGAATATGTACAATGTCACTGTTATTTAAATTACAGTTTGTGCAGGGATGTGCAAACTATTTACATGGATATATTTAAAGGTTTACAGTATGAGTACACTGTACTATAAGTTGGGGGTTGGGTGAATATGAGAGTCCTGGTCTGTTGCTTTTCAGTTCCCCCTCCTGTCGTCTCCGAACGCACTTATCCAAACGGCGCTGCAGTGACTCCGCTCTCTGTCCAAACGCCATCATCTCAGGCGATCAAGTGCAGTCAATGTTTCTTTCATAAAGGCTGCATTTCGCCTCATCGTAATTTCTCCTCAACCTCAGTTTGGCCAGAAGCCCCTGTATCTATAGGCTCATTCAGGACAGGGCACGCAGTCGCTGAGCGTATCGCTGTCGCCACGCTAAAACCAGGCGAGAAAATTTGAGCTTTTCAGGGATGAAGAAAAGAATGCTGTTCCACTTATGGATATAGGTGTATATTTTAAAATCACATATGAAGGTTCTGAGAGGGTTCACAAGTCAATATATCCACACTAAAAACATGAATGACCATCCGTTTTGCCTCTTCGGACAAAACATGCCTTTCAACTGACACACCTACACAGAGACAATGTCACAATACTAATTCAAATGTCAAAATATATACTATATAGTAATCTCTCTAGTATACTGTTTTTGCAGTTAGTCTATAAGAAATCAACATACAGTATGTTGCCCCCTGAGGCAAATTTGTGACCTTGTTGTCGAAAATAGTTCCTACATGAAACTGCTCACAACAAATTTGTGGATTATCTTGAGTTACCGGGTCGTGATTTTTCAAAAGTATTTTTTCGGCGCTTTGAGCACCACAAGCCAAGTGCCGTGTAGTCCCATTATATGAAAAATAGCAGCACAGGTAAGGTGGTGAAGTGTCCCTTTAAAAGGAATGTACTTTTTTGTTTTCAGATTCATTTCAGTTCTGCCTGTATTGGCAGAGTTTTGTAGAACAATACAACCCTGTTGCCTACAAATGCTGTGTTGTTGTACCATACAGACCTCGTAGCGAGGAGGTCGGGGACTTTGATACTGGAGACTGGGGTTCACGTTCTGTGTGGTTAGAGTTAGCCTACAAATTCACTTTGGTTAAGGTTAGGAAAAGGTTGTGGATTTGGTTGGATATTGAAAAAGTAAACACTGTGCTGTCTCGTGTCCCTGTTGACTTTTTCTACATTTAACTAAGACTACAATCTTTCCCTTGCCTTTACCAAGTACTTTGAGTTGCCATTAAAACATTAATCATGCTTTCGTTGCCGCCACAACCAGATATTGTAGTGAAAACAAATGAAATACACTGTCAGTGAACTCTTTGCAGATAAGTTCCATATGAACATTCTGCGCTTTTATACATTTGTTTATTATAAACCTTTCCTAGTTATTACATAGATAAAATAGAAATGCAATCCAGGCTGCATTATGTTTCTTTTAAAAAGTCTTTGCTGTTTTATTAATATGTAGGATAGAAATGTAATTTTTAGAAGGCAGGGTTGAACAATATATTATTCTATTTTGCTTAATTGGGAACGTGTCTTTTCTGATACACGTTTGATTCAAACTCCAAAACATGAAAGAAAGTGAATGTTCAAAGGTTCATTGAAACCGGTTGTTTGACAGAGTCATGCAGAGCAGCTTGTGAGGTGCTGGTTCAGAGCAAACAGACCAGCACTGGGATAGAACTGATCAGACTGGTTCTTTGTGGACACTGATGGGAAGGTGAAGCAATACCTTGAGTTTTTTTTTTCCTCTGGTATCATCCATAAATTATGGAGCTGGGGGCAGGTAGAGCATTCACAGAAATCAACACTCAAGAGGATGAAAACCATTCAAATGCCCTGAAGTATTACGTTTGAATGTACTGAAATATACAAAAGTCATTTTGTCATCAAAAAGATATTTTTTCGCTAAACTTAAGATTTTCTATGGGAAATTGGGAAGATGTGTTATGATGTGGCTTTTATTTCATACCCAGCTGACAAAGTTTAGCACCTACTCTTGAAAGCAAAATATGTTAAGAAATGATTTTAAACATTCAAATGAATGGTGTACAATATTTCATCAGTCAGTCTTTATTCATTAACACATTTAGAGGCACTGGAAGGTGAACTACATAATCATCATCTTCTTCCCCTCACATGAAAAGACAACAAAAAGGATGAACAGGAGTTTGTAAATTACCTTTTGAAATGAACCATTTATCACCTGACAAGCACCTGCCTTCCTTTTCCTCCATCTGGGCTTTGTTTGAAGTTGAATGAGGCTAACAGAAGCCAAATAAAACGCCTTGGGGCTTGTTTGCTTGTAAAGACAGTTAATTAAAACTTGCCGTCCATTTCAAAGAATTACGTTACTTATGAGAAGGTGGAGAGGCAGATTAAATGAACACTCAGGCATTGCAGCAGGTTGTTAAAAGGCAGCAGTGAGGAGGAGATTGTTTAATGATCACATAGAAGTTGGACATGATCTCTGTATGCACTGGATATCATAGAAAATAACAGGTATAAAGTAATTTATTTAGTTTGTAAATGCAAACAAAATGCCAAATTATTGTGAGATGAGCATGATGTTAACACCTGTTAATACATTTATACCCCATTGAGGCTTCTTAGTGACGCGGGTCAAACGGTCATCACGTCAGTTGACCCTCCTTGCGACCAATGTTGGACGCGGGTCGGAGGCTGCCCTGCTTTGGTGAACACGCGTCGCTTCCGGAACGCGTGTCGAGTAGACCTGCATGCTGTCTGAAAGGCGTATTGGGTTGTGTACTGATCTGGATTTAAAACTTCAGTTGGCAGCATTAGGGCCAGACTTTGGCCAGAGGCGGCCCATGAAATAGGTTGATTCATTTGTCACAGGTCTGCCGTGAGTCTTACAGCCAAGCGTTTTGGATTTCCCCACAGCATTTTATAGTAGAGGCGCCCCGCCTCGCCTGAAATAAAGAGCGCTTCTACAAATGACAAAAGAAATCATTACATGTTTATGAAATTTCATATTAGGCTTATAAAGCAACTGTTAAATTGGTCATCTGGTAACTACATTGATAATGACATGTGATCAGCATTTACCACTTCTGCTAACCAATTTCCTAGGGGAACCCTGCTACCCAAATGTATGCATTCATATCGCCACATTATATTCAAATGGAACAAAGATGATTAAAACATTCAAGTGGTTCCTCATAAAATGTGTTCAATACGTTTTTCTGCAGAATTTATCTAGAGCCTGTTCTAGAGTCACCAGTGATACTTTGACAGCTATATAACTCTCTCATGCGTCTGCAAACTCACATGAAATGATCGAACAGATGTTCATCTGTTGTCGCTCCAAAACAAATCCCATGTAAAACTAAATCTTTAACAACTGATTTGCTTTTGTAAATCTAACTTTGACCTGCCTACAGGGCAGTAGCTCTGTAGAAATGTTACCAGGATGGAAGCAATTTCCTTAATTCTCATGACCTTCCTAACTAATGTGTCATGTATGGCAGGTTTTACAGGGTCTGTTGAATCAGTGTGTAATGCAGTCATCTGTTTATGTAGCAATCTAAACCTATATCACTACTACAAGAAACAGTAGCTGGGAGTCTTTGTCACTGTGCATTTTGGGTAATATATAAATAACAGGTATTTGCCATATATGACTGAATACTGAGAGCTATTCTGACACCCACAGCAGTCTTTATGCAGCTCTCCTGACCTTTGAGCCAATCAAACGTTTGGGAAATGTTTAGAATAAGTTACAGTAAGTATTGACTGATGGATCTGACTTCTATCAAACTAAACAGAGACATGTGAGCTACAGTAGCTGTACAGTCCAGCAGCTCTGACCTGAGACTGGAGATTTTACACGTGAATGCTGAAATTCGGCTTCACAGACACATGCACACAACCTCTCTCACATACATACTGTATATAGATAATACATATACACACACACTCAATTTCCCTCTCTCTCTCACACACACACACACACACACACACATACACACACACACAGGAGGACAGGACGGAATTAGTGATACGGCGGGTGATTTTTCACTGCTAAAGGTGCAGTCCGCCAAACCAAATAAATAACACCACCATTCATTCACTTTTCCCTCCACCACCGGTTTCCCTTCCCTTCTACTGGTTTACGCTGAGAAAACACAAACACACACACACACACACACACAAACAAGTGGAGATGTAGACCCACTCAAACAGCAAACAAACACATGAAAACACAGACGCACATGAGCAAGTACATGTCAGAAACATAGATGTGCATGTGTGGACACACACAGACTGTGCGCAGATGCACACATGCACTAAAAATACAAACACACATATAGTGAAAACATGCTCTCCTTCCCCACATTTGGACATAAATAGCAGGATAAACAGAAAGGCGAGAGTCCGTTTTAAAAGGACCTGGTTGAAGTGAAAAAGGTCAGACCAGTTCTCAGACGGCTCAGAAGAAACACACACCTCACCTGACCCAGAGAAGACTGGATATTTTCTACCGTCTTAATACTGTTGCTAACATTTTGATGCAATTCACAGTGAACAGGTTTAATAAACTTACATTTCAGGATTGGCAACATAATAGACAACAAATGGGCAAGATTGCAAACTGGTTTTAAATAGCAGGTTGTATGTTTTTTCCAATGTAATATTATTAACTACTTAACTTAATATAACGCCGTATTCCCCTTATCTTTGTCTTTATAATTTCAAAATAATGCATTTACACACTGCATCATAACGTCCCGCATTCTTTGTTTTGTTCATGCCATTGCTTCATTGAATCAAGCCAATTTGTAGAATCAGGATCAGGCCAGGTCCAACCATTTATTTGGTGGAGCCGAATCAGCTATATAAAGCCTGATCCTTTTCTAATACTGGATACATCTGCTGCCAAAATACTTGACTGTGCTGTGTTAAACCACTGGAAGGTCTCCTAAAGCACATCTTTGTAACCTTGTAACCTCATCTTCATATACATAAAGGAGGTGGGGGGCCAACTGTATTAGCTGTAACTGAGTTAAGGCATCTCCTGTATTTTGGAGTTGAAGTGAAGTTTGACAAAAGTAGGCAAAGACAGTGAAAACAAAAATGCAAACTTAAAGCACAAACTATGCCAAAATTAGAATTATAGACAGTATATTTGGCCATGATAAACATGTGGTATACGCCCTGAAACATCCAGATATATCCTCAAGGGTTTTTATTTATATTCGAAATGACAATTACAGCTATTGACAACTTGATGTAGGTCAATGGATGTAATTCAGTGGAGAGACGGAAGACAGGAAGTGAATCTCGTCTGAGTGGAAAGGAAAGATCCTTTAACCACTGGGGAGACAGTGGTATTAATATTTACTCCAATATTAATAATGGAGTAAATATAGAGTATGTGAATGCTCTGCTTTTACATACTATGGTATAATGTAAATTGTTTCGTCTCTCTTTTTCAATATTACTGGCTCCTTTTGTTGTTGCTACTGGTTATGAGAAAGGCTAAAATATTTTAGGGATATTTATGATAAATCAATATATGTATCGACTTTTTTTGTTTTAAAGTTAAAAAATTTTGGACGATATGGACTTATGAAAACATTATATTATGAAATGCTACTCAACTGATGCTAATGGTTGCTAACAGAAGTCTATCTGCAAAGTTTTAAATCAGTTACAATGTTTGCTAAGAAATCTAGTGAAGGCTGAGCAGGACGTTAAACTCACCAGGTTTTGAAGCCAGACTGATAATGGCAACTACAAATCTTAAATTGATTTGAAGTAAAAATTAAATTAATCAATTTCAATAAATAGAAATGTAAATGAATCAAATAATAAAAGATCCGTGGATTCCACTTAATTCAAGGAAGCGTTTTTAAAGTGTATGGCAGATTCAGAAATGTTAGATTAATCTCATTTTTGTTCACGGATGCAGTATCTGAATTATGCATGCAGACTTTTAAAAGACTAAAATCGTTTTTTGTTTAGTTTTCACGGCAAAGTAGAGCAGTGGCCATCTTGGTGCCTTGAAATACTTTTAAATAAATGTCTACTTCTCTTGCATGGTTAGGGGTCACAAATTTAACGGACTGAGTCACACTATAGGATCCTCATTCAGACACACTGGACTTCATGTGTGTTCAGATGAAATTGGCTCACAGCTTGTTTCGGGGCCCTCCGCCACAGTTGAACAAACTGCTCACATGCAAACAGACCCAAAGTGGCGACTGACATTCAAATCCATTCCTCGTCTCTCACTACAGAGACGAGAGCTGGCTGCAGCTCTGAGTCTGGAGGCCGTAAAGCAAGAGTAATGAGTGGGAGATTTTGGAAGTCAACTCACTGGTAGTCTGCCAGTGAGGTTTGTATGGAGACAGAGGGAAATTAACTGTATCAATGGAGAATGTGTCCTGCTCCAGGTACAGGTGAGATTCCACTCAAAGCTAAACAGAACAGGTCCAGTTCAGCTCATTTCCACAGTAAAAACAGAGAGGGAGAGAGACCCAAAGGGTACAGTTAATGTAGCTACATCCTCAGTCTGTTTCCTTCAAAACATCCGTTCCATGAATCAGACATCTTATTTACCGAGTGCCCCCCCCCCCCTCCGCCTGTAGCTCCATCCCATTCCCTCTACTCCTCCCCTCCTCCTCTGGCAGAACACCATCACCCCACCCCTCTCCTCCACGTCGCCTCCCCTGTCTCTTCTCATACGCTCACAAAGAGGAAGGCTCTTTAAAGGCCTTTGGTTACCATGGTGGTTCTCTATAAAACCGCTATGACTCAAAGGGCCCTCTGACTCCTCTGAAAAAAGAATCCACAAATAAATAAGCAACTGTGGTTCTTTAAGTTATTTTTAGTCCACTAATTCAACCATTTCACTGGTTCTTAAAGGACTTACATGTATCACTTTCACATAAATATACACTTAATACATTTGTCATTAGACATTATTCATCATACCTACTATTACTATATTTACTGTGAACGAAAAACATTACTTTCAACGTAATATTCATGTATTATTGGTTTACATAAAGATAACAAACACATTACAACATTTATTTATGTGTCGAAAATGCCTCACTAATGTTATTGGTATTAAAGGTATCCCCTGTGGAGTTTTTAACCACTTGTAGTGCTGTAGAGCAGTGGGTTACCCGTTTTGTTTGTCCCATGTGCAGGCAACATTCCTAGTTTCGCACATTAGACTGATCATCAGGCAGCGGGATGCGCCATAAAACACAGCATGGCACCAACAGAGGGCAGGTGAGAAGAGGATTTCTAACTAGTAAACATGGTTGTAAACATAACAAGATTTAAAATACTTTAGAAAAAAAAAAGCTTTGCAAATGTTTTATGAGGGAGGAAATGGATTCAACAGCAATATATGTACTTGTTAGACCTCAAGGATACACACAATGTTTGGGAAGTAACACTGAATGTAAACGTAACTTTTGTTTACATTCTGTTTTAATTAAAATGAATACAAGTTATAATCCTTTTTTCAGATTTCTATCCTGGTTGATCCGACGACATCTGTGGTTACTGGTGACAACAGCAACTGTTACAGTGCAACCAAACAAATTCATGTTAACGCTGGGAATGGCAGACTACACCACTACCAATAAAAACTACTACATAAAGAGGTAAACTAAATATAAATTCATTTAACGGCTATTGCTGAAAAAATATGAATGGCATCAAAAACTGGGTTTGATTTCATGAAAATGTTATAGATAATAACTTTAAATTGAAGTAGATTATTATATCGATTACTTAAGAATTGGCTAAGTGGCTATACAGAATCAGAACTGACTGTAAAATATTTTTTCATTAATTAAAGCAGATATCATGTTCGTTAGCAGCTTAAAAACCTCCAAGTTTAAAATAAATACTCAAAGAAGTACTATTACTACACATTATTGACAGAACACTGCTGTCACCCTGAAAGCCTCCAGTGCATTTTACATTGTGCAAGTTTGCGGGAAATCTTTGCTTTAGCTAATTGAAAAAAATCACTTTCAATAAATGAGGCTGTGGACAGGATTAAGAAATTACTTTATGACAGAAAACAAATCAGATTTCAGCCTGTTGTGATTAATTAATCAAACTCTCTGATTGATTATTTCCAAAGATTGTTCAAAAAGCATGAAAACAAATGTTTTCTGGAACATTGTCACACGGTGCTTAACAATCCCTGATTTGATCCTCTGCACACAGGCCTACTGTGGCTCCTTCCTAAAGCCCTCTTGGGGTTTTGATTAGTTGAAGCGTCGTCTTGATTATCGCTCTCTCTCATTAAACAGTAACAAGTCGTCGTCACTAAATCGCGGCCTAAAAATATAATTTCCTCTCAGTAAATCCTCCTCACCTCTCACACATACCGGGGCACAAGCTGCAATTAAAGTGCATTTAATTTTAGTCTCATCTGGCATGTTAGCCGTACAAAGGTACCAGTGTTAGGCCAGAGAGAGAGAGTGAGAGGGAACACATGGCGGTATTTATAGCGGAGAAAGTAGAGAGCAGAGATGGAGGGAGGAGTCTGCATCTGAGGGGGAAATAAGATTGACAAAGAGGAGAAGTTAAGGGAGAAACGAGAGCGTAACATGTATTGTTTTTATTATTCTAACAGCACTACAATGAAAGGAGCCATAATGCTGAGGCTGTATATGTGTCACTGATGGTTTACAGGGTGGCGGAAGAGGAAAAAGATGAAGGGAGATTAGAGTCTTCAGAGAAAAAAAGAACAAGAAAAACACACAAAAACAGTTTTTAAGTACTTTTCATATGTCATCTATAATTTAATATCTTAATACAAGTGTTTCTCTACTACTTGTTTACAACATAATCTGATGATTTAACTGAAAAATCAATCAGAACATTACAGTCACTGTTTTTTAAATCAAAAAGCAGATTTCAAAATCAACGGTAAAAGCAACGAAATATTTCATACATCACTGCATCTTCTCGCAGGACAATACATCTAAAGTCCCCCTCCACTCAAAAATGTGATATGGCAAATTTGTTAGCAAACAGTTGCTTATTTACACATCCAACAGTTAAGAAGCAACATTAGCATTCATTCTGAGTTGTGTTCTGGCCACCTCGTGAATGTTAGTCCAATATTCCGTTAGCTCTGTTTTTGGTCTTTACCAACTTCTGAGGGAAATATCTGGCTCTTTAGCTGCTAAATGCTCCACAATGTTCACCAGTTAGTCTCTAACTGTGTCTGTCTGCTGCTTGGTGCTGAGCAGGTAGTGTACAGTGGGTTTTTACAGCTTTTACTCTGAAAACAGCTGCCTGCTGCGACCAAAAATGACCCTTTCAAAACAGAATAATTAAGCGATTAAGTCACACTGGAGGGGATAACAATTCATCACTCTCCGTTGACTTTGTATTGCGTGAAGGTGCCTCCTTGTCACTTCGGTCTGCTAGCAAACAAAAGAAAAATGCCTAAAAGCTGCTGTGTGGTGGGATGCACTACCAACACTGTAAAGAACCCAGAACGAAGTTTTTATAAGCTCCCGAAATAAATAAATAAACTGAACCTTTAAGAAGACAAACGTGGATGCAGCCACTAAGACGTTAGACATCAGCTGGAGGAATGGGGAAACTGTGGGATCCTGACACTCAGTTAGTTACGTGTGCAGCAACCACACCACAGCAATGATTGGAAAGCAGCAAAGATAGAAGCAACATTTTCAAAACAGAACAGGACTCCCACATGTCCCCACTGCAAACTTTGTCATGACAAGAATCTACGAGACACAAGTGAAGAAACTCTCAGTGTCTGATATTTTGCCATATTGTGTCAGAAATCGATGTTAAATTACAACTTCTAAGCAAAAATGTCACATCACGCCAGAAACTAGTGACTTAAATATTATCACTTTGAGTTTTGCTTTAAATTGTCCCGCTACACCCAGCAGCAGAAATAAATGTGGGTCAATAGTGTGAATCTGAAGCGTTTCAGTTAGTCAGGGTAGGAGACTTTTGTCTGTCACAGTCTGACTTGGAGTACTTTTATATAACAATCCTTCCTGGTCTATGGTTTTATTCTCTCTATACAGCCGGTACCTTTCCTACGCTCCTTCCCCTCCTCCCTCTTTCTGTTCATTGTTCCAGGTTCAGGTGCTGTGCCGGCTGGTTAATGGTTAACCTTGGGCTCGGCCCTGGCGGAGAGCGAGGGGAGGAGGCGGCAGCCATGAAGAAACGGCGACATTTCACTGCCATTATTCATCCATGCTTTGTTCCCGCAGTGCTGAGGAGTGTTTACACTGGGATGGAGTGCAGGGCGGAGGGATGCTGAGATGGAGAGATGAATGGGGTAGGGTGTGGAGGGAGAAGAGGAGGGAGGGGGGTGATTGGGGGTTTGAGAGGGGAAGAGGGGTTAAAGTGTGGGTCACCTATGAGGAGAGGATAAGAGAGACAAAGGCCTCTGTGTTTCTGCCTCACTATCTCTGACTTTTAATCCTTGCGATCTTTTTTCGGTCTTGTTTTTTTGCTTTTCTTAGTGTTCTTTCTTGCAGTGGTTCTCTCTATCCCTAACACACACACACACACACACACACACATTGGGCCCACACACACTCGTAGACACACATGCTCTTCCCAGCTGTTTACATGGTGGTGTTTGCACAATATGGTGGCTAGGAGGAGGAGAACAGCTAAGGAGGGGCAGGGATGTTAACCTCAGTCACGGATGTTCTCTCCTCTGTCCAAACTGCCACCGATAACCTCATCATCTGCTGTACTTTTATTGTTTCAGCATGGTTACAGTCCTCCTGAGTCAACCTCTGAGTCACAAAGCCCCTGATGAGCCAATGATTGTCGATATGTACAGATATATGTTGTACTTCTGTATTTGTCATGCAATAAAAGTGTATTTCATTATGTTTTGTTATTATTTAGCTGATATTATTTATGGCATATCTCACTTGATGAAATGAACACCTACCAGTATACTTTAACCAAGGTGATTTACCCGCTATGGAGTAGTGTTTTTACGTGACCATTGCTGCCAATGGTTTCACACTATTCCAGTGATCTACAGGTGGTGGTAATGCGCCAAGAAACGCAGCATTGCACAAACCAATGCAGGGTAGATGAAGACTGTTAGGTCCTGTTCAGACCAACTCATCTACAAAAACACAGCCTCCTCATTTGAATGGAGCCAGTCCGTCGGCACAGCAATGTCAGTGCAGGGTCACCGACAAAAACGCTGAAACCGACTCACCTTTTCCAGCAACACAACATGACGTCATCCGGCAAGGCACTGCGTTGGCCAATCAAATACATAGTTTTGGCATCTGATAAGCCTTTACACACATTAATCTGTTATTCTAACTGGACTTCCGGGATTGTATTGTACTGTTTTAATGCAGGGCTGTTTTTGGTCTGAATGCCACCTGAGGAAGTAAACATTTTATACAGTGATATTAAAACACCTGCATGATGAATGTTTGTGACACAAGGGGGCTTTCAAATTCACCATCAGATTTGTGTGTATGTGTTATGGACCCCCCTCAAAAACAGCATGGTACATCTCAAGGGCTTTATCCTCATATAATACAGTTAAACGACATGCATTTTGTGAAAGTCAAGAAATGTATCACCTCCTGTAGAATGTTTAAAATAAAATAAACGCACTCCTTCAAGGTGTTACTGTCCTTTAAAACAAAAAGTGTGTATTACTTTTTGTTCAAAATTATTTTAAATTTCAAAACATTAACATTTACCTAAGCCTCATTGATGGACTGATGCTCGAAACTAGCTGTACCTTAACACACACACACACACATGCATGGTACATTTGTCTGCGTGAGAGTCAATGCATGTATTGTGCGTGTCAGTGTGTACGTGTGTGCATGTGTGTCTGTTTCTGTATACACTGGGGCACATTCTTAGTTAGATCACTCACACACACACACACACACACACACACACACACACACAGGCAGGTTGTGCTGAACAATGGCCGGCTTTGACAGAGCCGGGCTGTCAGGAGGAGATGGGCTGGATCTATTGTGTGCTCTGTTTACTCACAGACTCACCTGGCACTGAGCTAATAGTGCCGGCTCTATCTGTCAGTGCAGGGGACGGGGGTCTCAGCCCACACATAAACACAGACAACACACACACACACTCACATATACCATGACACACACAGAGCGGGATACAGTTTCATACTTGTCCACATGAAATGAACACAGACAGAAACATACATAAAACCTGATGAGAAAGTGATGTGTGGGGTATTTTTTTATCCTAAATTGTTTGTGTGTGTGTGTGTGTGTGTGTGTGTGTGTCTGGTCACACCTGGGTGTCCTGGGAGGTTCTGGGTAAAGGGGAGGGTTTATAGAGGAGGAGAGGGAGGGTGTTCTTTCAGGTTTTTACCACTGTGCAAACACACACAAACACACGCACACACACACACACCAAGCTCAGTTGATGGGTTTTGATGGGATCAGTTGGAAGCCTCAGAGTGACCCTGCCCCAGCCCCACCCTTGTTTGATCGACAAGGGTGAGAGAAGTGGGGTAATCGTGTGCATGTGTGAGTGTGTGCATGGGTGAGGGGTTGTGTATAAACCGAGACAGAAATCAAGATGAGTCTGAAGAATTTTGGACCGAAACATCAGAAGATACGAACGATTCACATATCAACATGACCTCATACATACAGGCCAAAACATACTACATATGCTGTAATTCATAAGCAACAGGTACAACACATCACACGTTTTCAAAAAAGTTGGAATCCCATATAGCCAACTTTAAATAGAATACGATGTCATTGCTTCATGTGGCACTCAGCACCAAGCCCATTGGTTTCTGCTGAAGATGTAAATCTTCTTAAACTACTCACAAATATATAGTTGCATTTAAAAAGACTCAGACGATTGCTTCCTAACACAGCTGGGCACTGTAATTTTTAGCAAACTTTACTTAAACAGGAGTAAATAGCTTAGTTGTTGGGGACTATTTTCAGCAGCAGATTAAAAGACGTTTACTCATGAACTTTGAGCATTCGTTTTGTCAGGAAGGTTCTGTCTAGAGTCCTGTTTGTCTGTGTGTTTGTAAGTTATCAGGATATATTAAAGGTCCAGTGTGTAACGTTTAGGAGAAGTTATCAGCGGAAGTGTGTATGTTGTTTTAAGTAAGTATGTTTTCATTAGTGTATAATCACTGGGAAATGAGAATCGTTGAGTTCTCATTACCTTAGAATAAGCTATTTTTATCTACACAGGGAGCGGGTCCCCTTCCACAGAGGTCGCCATGTTGTACCGCCATGTTCCT
This sequence comes from Coreoperca whiteheadi, assembly GCA_011952105.1. Classification (NCBI taxonomy): domain Eukaryota; kingdom Metazoa; phylum Chordata; class Actinopteri; order Centrarchiformes; family Sinipercidae; genus Coreoperca; species Coreoperca whiteheadi. The sequence continues at coordinate 4,579,928 of CM022478.1, read as the reverse complement.
ACAGTAGCCCAGAAAGGACAAACCCAACACTGGCTCTCAATACATTTTTCGCGAGTGTCGCAGCCACCGTAGTTTCTCACACTCACTTGGAAGGGGAATGTGAGGCAAGCGGTATTCAAATGGATGCAAACTGCATCAACGCTAGATGCCACTAAATCCTACACACTGGACTTTTAAAATCTTTTAATGAAATTTGGTACAAAATTGGGCCATGGATTCAGAAAAAAGTGAATGAGCGAGTAACTTTTTTGTGCGGCTCAGGATCCAAGCGCAGATAAATAACATTTTTATATTTTCTCATAATAAAATGAAAATTTTGCACACCACAATACTGCCTATTGATTTAGTCTATTTAAAGTGACTGCTCTGTACATACATTTGTCCATTTTGTCCACTCTAACAGGAATCTTAAAAGTCTCAGTAGATCAGGGCAGCGGTGCCACAGGCCTCGTTTGTTTCACAATATATCCTTTAATGTCATTGGTTCAAACCCATGTCAGAGTTTCCCTGGTTCACTCTCAGGTTTCAAGGCCTGAGCAGTCAGGAGCAGGCTCGACCTCAACTGATAAGCCATTATTTTTTTTCAGCTTGCGGCTTGGCTGTCTGCCAGCTGATAACGACATGTGGCATACCTGCTGCATTAATGATTGGTCAGCCCTGCCTCCTGTCCTCACCCAGGTTCTTTATTTTAACATAATTCTTTATCGTTTAGGCATTGAGCAGAAACTAAATCTTATCAAGTGAAGGCATGAGATCTATGTATGCTATTAATAACTCCAATTCTAGCTATTGGAATAAAATATGCTACAGGAACAAATGCCATTACTTTTCTTCCCTTTATTAAATAGTTTAAAACTTCTATATATCTTCATACAATATTCTCCAAATTAAGGAAACAAAGTGGTGGTTAATCTAGTTTGGACAGAGCTTTAAACATGCAGCAGTACCTTGCCGAGTCAAGTAAATCCTTGTTAACATTGAGCAGTTCAGTCGACAGGCACTAATGGAGGGAGGATCTTTATCCACAGTGGCATCTGTTCACAGCATGTTGCACACCACTGCACACCTACCTACCTACAAGCGCATGTGTAGTTATGGGCTTTCATGTGACATAACGCATCCTGTGCTGGCGACAGTGGATGTTCTCAGCTCTCAGGAACTAGTGTTTAAGAACTGGTGGCTATATGTTATTAGAGCGTTGCAGGAATGAGTCCTAAAACCTGGAAATGATGTAGCATTTACAAAAATCATAAAAGTGGCATTCATTTGTGAAGTTTATCTTTGTGAACATCCTGCTATAAAGACATGAATCAGTTTCTCAGCGTCTTGCTTTGTTAGGAACAGCCTTACTTTGGAAACATTTCTCAGGTGGAAGAATGCTGTCTTGTTCACTTTGCTAATGTGAGCTTCAAAGCTTAAATCAGAGTCCAAAATGACACCAAGACTTTTTACTTGATTTGGTTTGGTGAGCCAGGTTCCAAAGTCTGTTAAAACGTGTCTCTCTCTTGCATTTAAGACCTAGCAGTAGTATCTCTGTTTTATCTTCATTAAGTTTTAGAAGATTGTCATTTATTAATTGTTTCATCAAGGCCAAACAGGCAATCAAAGACAATAGGCCATTTGGGTTAGTTGGCTCAACAGAAATGTATAATTGGGTGTCATCTGCATAGCTATGGAAATTGTATTGAGTAAGTTGTGTTTCACAGATATATGATCACACAGACTAATATTCTGCCAATTATGTAGGTTTGAAACCAGTTTAAAGCACTGCCAGAGAGACTGACCCATCTTTCAAGACAATTAATTAAAATAATATAGTCAGTGGTTTCAAATGCTGAGCTTAGATCTAAGAGGATGAGGACTGGCACTTGATTCAAATTGGTAGCACATCTGAGATAATTTACCAACTTGACTAGTTATTGATAATGAGTGACGTTCTGAAAAGTCTGAAAGAAAACCTGTCCATAGCTTAGGAGGGCGGTATACTGTAATTATGAGTACCACTGGCTCAGGCTTTAAACTAAATACAGTACATACAGTATGTATCATTTCTTTGATGTTTTGAATGATGTTCATTTCCAGCAACGCCACAAAAACTTTTTCAAGGCTATCTCTACATACAGTGAGGTACCAGCTCAACATAAAGCAATCTGCTGTGGCAGCCCAGAAATGTTCAGTTACTGTTGACATTGAAAGAGCGAGAGTGTATAATCCAAAAAAACAGGTATTAGAAGTTGGGGAGCATCAGCCTATACAATTATTCAGAAGCCAATGAGTGCCGCACATTGTAATGCTATTGTGTGTTTTCTCTTTTCTCTCTCTCTCTCCTTTCTCTCGCTCTCTGTCTCTCTCTCCCACATCTCTCCATTTTGAAGTTCCTATAATAAAAATATTCACTGATATCAAAGCCCAAATTGAGATGAGTGAGTCATCATCACTCTACTTAGCCATTAGTCAGATCCATTAGTCCTGTGCTGCTGTTGTGACAGCGTGGAGAAAGCAAGAATTACAACTCTCATTCTGGGTCAGTATCAATAAACAGGAAAAGAAGCAGCTTACCACAAAATTTTCACACATTACTAAAGAGATATTACTATTTCCTCATACTTTATATTAGTTTTTGATTATATCTTTGGGTCCAATTGAGTGTAATATCAGCAGTACAGTGTAAGGCCGGTATCTGAAACTGAGCGCTGTGGGTCGGGCAGTGACCTAGGGGTTGTCTGGGCTGGATAAAAGGAAGTCCTGGTTAATGAGTAACATGGCGATGTGGCCTGGCACTACAGGTGGGGTGGGTGGGGGTTGGCCAGGATTCACACTGATAAGAAGGGTAGGCAGAGGGAGTTTTGGGGGGTGGAGGCAGAGAAAGACAGAGAGAGACTGGAGCTTTGTTGTCTACACTTGAATATATTAGTAATATTTTCAACATTAATGTATGTGAACTGATGGAAAGAAATGAGCATGAAGAAGGAAAAGGAAAATCAAACAGAAGAAGTTACATCAAGCCACCTGTTGGAGGCTGGAGGAAGCAGAACTATTTAACCAATATTTAGTACACAATGCTTAGTACGTGATAAGCAGGTTACAAGGTAATGAAGAAACTTAGGTATGGGCATTGGCAGTATTAGTAATAGTTTTTGTGTACAGCGGAGGTAGTAATCAAAGTGATATAAGTAGCAGATGCATTACAGGTAATAGTAGCAGCAGTAGTTGCAATAGTAAAGCTATGGAATTAATAATAGCAGGTTAGTTGTAGTGGTAACAGTAGCATTATTAATACTAGCAATAGGAGAAGAAGTAGCAGCATAGTAATAGTAGGGTCAGTAGTACTAATAGCATGAGTAACAGCAATAGTAACAGTAGTAGTAATACTAATAACACTTCTGTGGTGGTTTTCAATGTTTGTGTGACTTTGAACTTACATATATTCTTTAAGGATCATGTTTTTTTACATGGAAAACTAATAATAAAGTAATAAAAATAAAGTCATTAAATATGATACAAGTGCAATAAAGTAGTTTCAAAAGTTACATAACAATGCTGCTCACAGGTAAAAGCATAAATAATTAATGAAATAGGTCATTTTTTGTATTGAGTGCTTTCATTTCTGATACATATTTTGCTGCTGATACTTCAGGACTTTTACTGTAAATTTGAATGTAGACCGTTTACTTGTAATGCAGTAAAATATCAGTTACTTCTAGTGGTGAGTAGTAGTAGCATTAGTACCAGTAGTGGAACCATTAGATTTATTAGTGACGGTTGTAGTGGTGATGGTAGCAGTTGTATTAAAAGTAGTAGTAGCAATAATAACAGCAGTGGTAGTAATCCTATCTGTATCAGAAGTAGGAATATCATAACTATGAGTAACAGCAGTAGTAGAATAGTATTTGTAATTGCAGTATAATTCTAACATTAGAAGTAGTTGGAAAAACAGTTGTAGCAGCAATAGTACAGCTGTGGTTTATTGATCTAAAAGTGGGAAATTCCTCCCCCTGCTGAAATACGGTAAGTGATGTAACACACAGACCAATCAGAGCGCTGATCCCTGCAGCTGAAATCACTGTTATTATATCAAGGTTCACTGTTGAAATGCAAACATGGTCATCTATGAGTTGTCTATATTTTAACCCTCCAAATGCTAACAACTCAATAATTAATCTTCAGTTTTATACAAAAACATTTATTGCAATATGATCATTTTTATTGAGTGTTCGGACTACTCAAATCAAGTGAGCTGGAATGTGAGGGTGATTCATACTGATCTCAGTGCTGTCAGGTACAGAAGTTTAGAGAGCACTGATAAGACCCCCTGAAACTGACCTAAAAGCGGTTGCCGTGACAACCAATTTCACCTTTAACCTCAGCACTTTAGCTTCACTTCCTCATTCTAGACATGAGAGACTGATGTGAGATTTACATCCGGAATTTTTTCAAGCAAAGAGTCAAGAAATCTTGAAATTTGTCTGTAGCTGAACACTGGCGCATTACAAACATATACAGCCAAGCAATACTTCCACTGGATGTAATGGTGCACCCATGAAAAGAAATAGCCTCTTTAAGTGTTTCACCCTCCTCTTGCTCTTTTTTACTAATAATTTACTCCATTTAATTTTCCTGTCTTGTATGTTGATGCTGTAGGAATCATTGGATCTTTACGAGTCTCGTTTTCATCTCTGACATGGGATAACTTACTTAGGTAACTTGAATAGATTTTAATGAGATATTACACGTGTCATTTCAAACCCAACTGCAAGTTGTTATTTGAAACCCGCAAATAACAGTGGCCAAATCTTGTTTGTCCAAACCACAGAATCTTCACCTTCTTAAAGGGGCTTTGCGCCGACAGTCTGTTTTTCTTGTGTCTTAACCGAACAAAAGCACACTTTAAACACAACAATGCAGAGGAAATCCTGCGCATTCATGGTCAGGGTGTAAAGTTTAGGGTCGAAATCTTTAAGGCTTAAGCTAATGAGGATATAAAGATATACCTCAGGATGAACCACCTCCCTCTTCATCTTCCCTCCTCTTCCCACACAGAGACCTGGTTCGACCGGACTGGGTAATCAGTTACCTGCTCTATCTGACCTGTACTACCCACGTAGCCTGCTAGCACAGACACACACACACACACACACACACACACAGCCACCAAAGTCCACTTGAAAACTCAAACCATGTCCACACTAATGTGTTTAAAAGATTTTTAGGTCTCAAACTTATTGCATCCACACTGTTGTATTATAAAAACTGTCCATACTGAAATTTCAAAGCAAGGAAAACACACGCACACCCCTCTGTTTTAAGTTTGGTTTCAGCCATTTTGCTCTTTCTTGTTTACAGACTAACTGTAGAGAGTGGAGAGTGGAGCGTGCCAGAAAGTCAAGACTCTGAAAAATGTTTCTTGATAATCCGACACATGACACTAGTTGTAGACATTTGTGGTTAAACTGAACAAAATGCAAGTCAAAGTGTTCAACCATCACTGAATTTCACTTGATTTTCTAAAGCAACTTGTTTATTGTGTCATGACTGGTTAGTCAGATCAATGCAATGCAACACAGGCGCAAAAATAGGCAAAGTTGCACAACAAGTGTGTTTTTAATTAAACTTCATATGGGTTCACATTATTTCCACTCTACAATACATTTTAGCTTTAAATGTCTTCACATAGGGTGAGATCACATTATTTTTCAAAAAGATTTTATTCATGTGAATGTTAATTTAACCACGTTGGTGTGGACATGGCCTCGGACACACCCTCTCCCAGCAAAACTAAACAGTGACTTTCTATATATTTTCTCTCCTACAGAATCGCCCCCCAACATTTCCTAAGTACCTAAGTACCATAACTGCTTTGACTTTACTGTCACCCACCATCTCCAAGCTGCTCCATCCACAGATCGAACAGGATGTGCTTTTGACAATAAGAGACACCTTTAAGTTGTTTTCAGTTCGTTTGCAGGGTTTTTGAGCGTTAGCTCACAAATGCTCTGTGCACCTAAAGTTGAAAAGATTTCGATGCTGACCATAATGTGTACTAAATGCCTCTGCCAGCACTTAAGGTATGTTCAGACTGAAATCAAGGTGAATTTTATTATTGGCACAATTGCATACAAAGTCAATGGAGAGATGCAAGTGGACACAACAGGGGAGGGGGGTCAAATAAATAAATAAAACAGAGGTTTTAAAAAGTTATTTAAATTGGTCTGAGTTTGAGCTGTCACACACACACACAAAACCACATACGCAAAGTTAGTACCTGTCATTAGCTAGTTATATACTGTTACTGGCCATTTGTGGCAAATAAGCACGAACTGCAAAAACAAATAAGTATCCACATTAACTGGAATAAATTAATTTTCCCTCATTTTACATTTAGGCAGCTCTCATCCTCTCCTAAATACATAACCTTACTTACCCCTTTACACAACAGCTAACCCCTTAACTAATCCCAAAACCTCACAACTGCCCCTCCAACCATCTAATTGCCCCCCCCACACACACACACACCCCACACACCCCCCAACTGCTAACAGTTAACAGTCCATGTTGTTCTGGAGATATTTTGCAATGAAAGTTAGCACAAAATGTCCAAAACTAGACACTGGAAGTGCCTAAAACAACATATCGTCATAATTTTAAGCATGTAACCACCCGCCACAACAGTCTTTGACCCTCCGACTAGTATCTCGGCTATCTATCAGCCTTCACCTGTGGCTGAACAGCCTGTTCTCTTGTCCTGCTCATTCCCCCTCTGCCATCTCACCACTGTCACCCACATAACTCCCCCACACCCCCCCGCCCGAGTCCACCGAGTCCAGCTTAGACAGACATGGAGGGTGAACAGAACGAAATGGCTTACTGTCAAACTCAATTTCTTGCTATTTTATTCACTTTCTAATTTATCTACTGAAGTGTCGTGTCAGCGTCAGCATCTTGGCCAGGAACATAGTGAACATACGAATCAACCAGATCATTCACAATGAAGAGTGGAAAAAATAATGAAAGAGAGTTATTTGTTTAATGTTGCTTTTATTTCAAGGTTGAACATGCATCCGCCTGAGGTGGATGAAAAGTTATATTTATAGAGGGAGTAATATTTATTGACATGCCAGCATGCCAACATCTGCTCAATAAGGATTGAGCAGTCTGTATATATATAGTTTTCAGTCTGTCCAGAAGTTCATAAAAAGTTATCACACGTCAGGAGTTGAGCAACTCTGATATGAAGGAATGTTTTGTTGTGGCACACTGCACTGGGAGGGAGAGCTAGGTGTGGTCCAGGTAGTGTGCGTGTGGGTTTATTATACTATATTTGTGTGTGTGTGCGTGTGTGTTCTTGTACCTATGTTTGTTTGTGAGGACCAATTTTAATTTTTAGACCTTGAGTGAAGACACGTCCTCACTACGCAAACTTTTTCTGAGAGCTGTTTGAGGTTTAGGACTTGGTTTTAGGGTTTGTGGGGAGAATTATATTTAAGCTAAGGTTTGGGTTAGGCATGTACAGTAGTGGTGATCAGTAAGGTTAGTTGGGTGGAGACTGGGTTGGGTTAGTTATAGCAGCCGGAGCAGTCGTTCCACTTCCTTCTCTACATCCTTTAACTGCACAGATGACTGGCTTTCATAGGATCCTGGAAACTGTGTGTGTGTGCGTGTGCGTGTGCGCGTGTGTTTGACAGAGAGAGAGTGTGTTTATATAATTTTTTAGATTTGTATTTTTTAACTGCAAGTCTACAATTATTGTTATTATTATTATCTGTATGTATTTTAATAGCACATTACTTCTGTTTATGTATAGGCTTTTATTTCACACTTACTCTGGCAATGTTAACGTCTGTTTCCCATGCCAATAAAGCCCCATTGAATTGAATTGTACTGAACTGAGCGACAGAGACAGAGAGAAAAAGAGAGAGTGGGAGAAAGAGAACACGAGAGAGAACAACAGATCAATAGTGAATGACTAATGAAGCACGGTGCTAAGCAGGAAGACGTGAGTCAGTAGTACATCAGGTACTAACCTGTGGGTGTGAAACTGTGACTGTCTTTTAGCTCGGTTAGGAAATAAGCAGTTGTTCATTCAACAGCATGGTTTCTAAACCTGTGAGACTGTTCCTACAGTGGATCTTTGCATTTTGGGACAAAAATACATTTTATATACTATACTATTAAAATGACCCTGGATCAGAAAATGGGATGTATATGGTCCTTAAAACTGGGTGACAGCAAAGCTAGAAATAAAATAAATGGCAAAAGCTTCTAAAGAAACACAGGAAAATTATTACATTATGAATTTTGCAGGCAAATAAGAGAAATCGGGTCGATTAATCAACCATCATTTGACCTAAAACATGTCAGAAAATAGTGAAAATGTCCATCACAATTTCTGAAAGCCAAGGTGACATCTTCAAATGTCCTGTTTTGTCAGACCAATAAACCAAAACCCAAATATATTCAATGCACTATTGAGAGGATGAAAAGCAGCAACTCACATTTGAGAAGCTAGAACCAGCTTATGTTTGGCATTTTTCCTTCATAAGTCTCTTAAATGATGGATGGATTCTCAACAATGTCAATTAATTATCTGCCACCACACCACTGACACCACATCTACAGACTCTAATGCTTTTCTGAGGAGTGTTTACCTTCCAAAGCTAAACATATCAGAGGCAGGAAATCTGGATAAACCACTCACCCTAGATGAACTGAGGAAAGCACTACGACCCATGCCCAACAAGTCCCCAGGTTTAGACCAATGGAATTTTAGAAACATTTCTGGTCCCTTCTTTCACCCATATTTTATAAAATGATATCCAAACTCTTCCATAGTTTTAAAATTCCCAATGAAGTTTTTAAATACTGCCTTGATTACACTTACCCCAAACCAAACAAAGACCCTACACACTGCTCCAACTATCGCCCTATATCTTTAATGAACACTGAGGTTACAATTGTAAGCAAAGCTGTGGCATAAATACTGGAACCTGTAATTTCATCACTTGTCCACCCGGGTCAGACTGCTTTCATCGAAGGGAGGCACTCACAAAATGTGAAGATTATTTAACATAATTTTTCTATATAAAATCAAAACAGATACAAATATCAAACATCTTGCCATTACTTTAACTTTAGATGCTGAAAAGGCATTTGACAGGATGGTAGGATGGATCAAGTGGATTAAGATTCTATGTAACTCACCTTCAGCATCTGTAATAACCAATGAACAAACATATAGGTCATTCAACCTAAACAGAGGTAATAGAAAAGGATGCCCATTATCACCATTACTTTTTGCACTTTTCATAGAACCACTTGCCTCAGCCATAAGACAGAGTGACAGAATTTCAGGCATTTGTTATGGTTTTAGGTTGTATATGTGTTTTGGGGTTTATTTCTTTATAGTCTGTGGTACGAGGGTTTATTGCTAGGTTTTGTAGGTTCGGTTATAAGTCTGTTCCCAGTCTCCCTGAGTTCTGTAGGTTTATTGTATTAGTTCCTGTCTTATATTGAAATTTGTTGTTCAATCTGTGTTTTGGGTTTGTTTCTTTGACTTCCTGTTTTATTTTGTAATTGGTCTGTTCCCTCCTGTGTCTGTCTTCACTTCCTACCTCCGATTTACTGATTATAATAACCTGTGTTATGTAGTTCACCTGTGTCTCGTTGGTTCACCTCCCCTGGGTGTATTTAGTTCGTGTGCTTCCCTGTCCCTGTGCCAGATCGTTGTTGTATCCCTTATGTGTTGGGTCTGTCTTCTTGTGGATTATTTTGGATTTTGCCTGCCTCTTGTTTTTCTGGTTTGTTGCCTCCCTTTTGATTTACTGGACTTTGCCTGCCTGCTGGAAACTGGAATAAACACGCCACTCTGCACCTAAACTGTCTGCATCTGGGTCCTCCTTTCCTTTTCCCTGCTGCTAACACCTTCTGCGCAACAGCATTAAAACAAACCATCATAAAATCAGTCTTTACACCGATGACATCTTGTTATATCTAAGCCATTTTGACTGGGATGCTGAGGTTGGGGATCTACCCTATAACCACACAACTCAGTCCATTAAATACCTTGGAATCCTTGTCCCAACAAACCCAAATGATATATTCAAACTCGTATCAAAGAAGACTTGGTTAAATGGAATAAACTCCCACTATCTTTAACTGGCCGCATTTCCACCATCAAAATGAAAATTCTTCCTAAAATAAACTATCTATTTGCCATGACCCTGTTAATCCAACCCCGCGCTGGTTTTCTTCTCTAAATTCATCAGTAAATACTGGAAAGGCCAAAAAGCCCAGGATCAATATACACTCCAAAAACCCAAACAAATTGGTGGCCTCACTGTACCAAATTTTACCACTATTTTCTCTCCCACTAGCTTCAGTATATTTTACTCTGGTCTAACAACTCCAATTCTGCCTGGCTTGATAATGAACAGACTATCTGTAAGGATCTCCCGATTCAGCAAATTGCATTCATAGATAAATCCGACTCACAGCTGCTCCAAATTTAACACCATGAATACAACTCTCACTGCCTGGTGGAAAGCAAATGACATACTAAACCTCAAATTATCCTACCTTCTGCTCTCACCCCTATCTGCCATAACCCTATGTTTAAAATCAATAAGGAACCCGTTAACTTCCCTCCATGGAAACGGATAGGAGTAACCAGCCTGGGGGACCTTTTCAGTGGCAGCTCTCTCATGACCTTTGACCATCTCAAACAAACATACAACTTACCCCATCACTGTCATTCTCAGTACATACAGTTGAAAGAGACCATAAAAAGAAAATTGATATCTTTAAGTTTCAAAACTTCACTTCTCCCTTATTACTAAAACTGTGCGCATTCTCACCCAAACAAATACTATCACTTTTACAGACTCTTTTCTCACTATGACAATACTGTTTCAAAACCGATAGGCAAACGGACATCAGATTTTAATATAGATCAATCAGACATTCATTGGCAAATTATAAGCAACAATATTTTTCTCATGTCATACAACTAATTCAATACAAGGTCCTACACAGAGTCCCCATCACCACTCACAAAATGTATCATATGAGCTTCACAGACAGCAACACTTGCACATACTGTCCCATTGCAATAGACAACCACTCCCATCCATTCTGGCTCTGGACATCATTGGAGCAGTTTTGCTCGAAGGTCATGGGAAGGCTGTCAGAGATCCTCAACATCTCATCCCCCTCTCCCCCATCTCTCTTTTAGGCGAGCTCTCATCACTTAAAATCCCACAACATCTCCAAACTTTCCTCTTGATTGCCTTAACTGTGGCCAGGAAAAGCATATTACTCAACTGGAAAGACAGAACAAAATTATCAATAAGCCTCTGGCTCAGTCTGTTAACAGACCACGCAAACCTAGAAAAGCTCACATCAACCCTAAAGGACAATCTTACCCCATTCCATAACACCTGGTCTTCCTTCCTGCAGTTCTTCCCAACCCCAATATGACAACTCCAAATATCAAATAACCCCTCTTTTTTTCTTTTTCATGTTGTTTTATTCTGTTTTGTTTTTTTTGTATATTTATGTCTTACAGTTTTTTATTATTGCTTTCACACTAAAATTAAACTTTTCCCACAATTAGCAAAACCTTAAACTCAAGGAGCAAAACACAAGGCTACATTTGCACAACTGTAAGCACATTGTCAGCTTCACACTATTTGCAAAACATTACACACAGTGATTTGCAAAACACTAAACACATTTGTATACATCAGACACAGATGTATATCATGATGTCACTTCCTTGTGATTCCAAAGCACTGACTGTCAAATTACCTATGAGCCAATCTGTTAAACGCAGCCATCAGGTGCACAAACACATGATTGCTAAATTGTAGACACACCAATCAGGTTTAAGCACTATGAAAATGCAGCAGGTAGGCAAGGATGGATTCGACATTCAAGACGGTTCTTCCTGCGTTGTCTTGATAATGAGGATATTGTTTGTGATGTTGATGAAATTCTCTGGCCAGATCCAGCTAGGCGAAGAGATAACGTGTAGTATGTTTACTGTAGTATTTTCTGTACAATATTGTCAGCTTCAGTTCAGATAATTTTGTATGTTTGTTGTTGTTGTAATTTACTGTAATTGTAACCTGTACCTGTACAGTATTTTACGTTTGTCTGTTGTTTGCTAAGCTAACGGTGTTATGCACACTACTGTAGTAGAATGACAACTGGGACATGTTTTGTTGTGATTCTCCATGGTGACTGATTTGGGTACATGGAGAAAAATCAATGATATGTTCCTCAGTCTGCAGCATTGGTCTTGTGTAGTGTTTGGTGAACTATTGAATAGTTGCACTTTCTCTGAGTACTTTATTTACAGTACTCTAATCACTGAGAATTAAACTTGCTAAAAAGGTTTTAGGTTAGCAACAGCAGTGTGTAACTTCTTCAAAAAGTTTGAAGTCATATGAAATGTGTGTGTTTCATATGGTAACAAAATATTGTTTTTATAAAGTCGTGTATAGTTTTGAAAAAAGTGTTCCATTCTGCAAATGATCTGAAGTGTTGTGCTACTTTGGTGTAGGGTTGTGCTAATTGTGTGTAGTGTTTTGACAATTTTCAAAATTGTGCTTGAGCAATTGAAAAAAACTGTAATCTCTTTGTGCTTATGTTGATGTTTGGTAAATACTCTTGTCTTTACCTATGGAAAAGAATAATGTAAAAATAAAATTTAAAAAAAAACAATTTCCACCATGAGCAAGCACTTGGCGACAGTGGCAAGGAAAAACTCCCTTTTAAACAGCCAGAAGCTTCGAGCAGAACCTAGGCTCTCGGTGGGCAGCCGGCTGCAGGAGGAGAGAGAACAGAACAGCAGCACAATGCAAAATCCACAAAAAAATTCCAAAAAATAGTAATGGTACTACTACTAATAATAATTAATAATAAAAATAATAATAATAATAATAATAATGCCATATCAGTGTCATATCATCATAGGGTCACTGGCTGTTACGAGGCCGGTTTGGTGATGTCAGTGTTATTTATGGCCCGCACAGCCAATAGCAGACTCAAATCTTAGAGAGACTCTTAAGTGAATAAAATAAAAATAAAAAACAGGTGGGTTGTTTTTGCATAATCTCACATGTTCCCGGACAGGGGAAAAAAAGGCTTGTAATTGAATCATTTTAAATTTAGCTTTATTTTTTTAATACACTGAGTGAGTTACCTGGAAGCCACGGTACCCATGTATTGTATTGTTTTGTATTTTTTTCAGTCTTTTTTAAGTAGCAGTGGTTCCCAAATATTTTCATGTCGTATACACAGAAGCACATTTGGATTCGGACCCAATAAGACATGATTGATAAGATTTGTATGCATCCATTAATTAAGTGGCAGAATATGTTGTGGTCCTTCTCAAGGACCCCTTGTGTGCTCCCAAGATCACACTCAGATAATCACATCATTGCACAGTAGTGACGAGGGGAATGGAATACAATTCCAGCATTTTATGATAACCGTCAGAATTTTGTTGGAGAATCCGTTACCCAGAATGCAAAGGGGAAAGTCATTTACGTAAAATGTGTCTTTAAGCAGAACTACAGTGAGCAATAAAACAGGAAGCGTTGTTAGCAATGAAAAGCAGAGGCACTGCTGAGTTCAGGTAGCTGCTCGATGACTCACTGGATTCAGCCCTGATGCACTATCACTGCGAAACAAACACACCTACTCTGGGAAAATGGGCTTCCAAGAGGAGCCATTATAGTACCCTGATTTGCCCACTCTTGGCGATTCAGGAAGTTGATAAAAAATAAATAAATAAATTGAAAAAATAGTTATGGCGTTGTTAGCTGTCACAGGCTGAGGAGTATATGATCAAAGCAGTGATGGTGCAAGTTGGAGGCTGACTCATTTTACATCATTGCACACCTTACAAAGTAACTAGTCACTTTACAAATGTTCTTTGTTGACGGTAGTTTTACATTTCTACTTCAAAGCAAAGCTGTGACAACATAATTAGTATTCTCTTAAACTGCAAAATAGCAAGAAATCTCATTCTTATTAATCAGGCTGTCATTTTCTCCAGGTTCTGCTGGATTTTCACTTTTTAAGCATCATTTGTGTAAACAAAAAATTGACAATATAGCACGGCTAACAACAGGAACAACATTCAAATTGGACAACTAAAAACTAAAAGACAAATAACGGATTACAAGAACTGAGCAATTAATTTGTTATGTTAGAAAAAAAGGTATTACTAACTAGAGGACAGAAGGGATCTGTCCTAGGGAAGTGAAGCACGTCAGCTTTTTATAACCTCCCCATAACTCTGTCTCAGTTGTTGTAAAGAAATAAAACTGTCTAGGATATTCTGGGCCAGCCTCCATGGTTAAACACACATGCACAGCTACACACGAAACACACCTCAAAGTGGGAATCAATATGTTAATATGTGCAAATGGTAATATTGCTCCAAAATTATAATAATAATATGTACTAAAGTGGGGAGGGGAGTGTGTGTGTGTGTGTGTGTGTGTGTGGGCGGGTATTACTAATGTTGTGGGGACATAAATCTGTTTACACAGTCACATTGTGAGGACTTGCCTTCCTTATGGGGACAAAATGCAAATCCCCATAACGCAAATCATTACATTTTAGGATGAAAACTTGGTTTAAGGTTAGAGTAAGGGCAAGGTTAGGTTTAGGCTAGCGTAAGGGTTAGGTTTGATCTAGTAGTGGTTATGGTTAGGGTTAGGGTAAGTCTCCAGGGAATGAATATAAGTCAATGTAATGTCCCCGAAAGTGATGGAAAAACTGCGCGTGTGTGTGTGTGTGTGTGTGTGTGTGTGCGTGTGTGTGTGTGTGTGTGACAATCTTGGGATTCTTTCTGTCTGGCTCTTTCTTTCTTATCAGACGCCCGGTTTCACAACTAACAAAAGGTAACATGAGCATTCACCACACCTTTTATAAAGGCACACGCTGGTGTTTTTAAAGGATATTCCTAGTCACGCTGTATGCTGTTGGAGGAAATAAATCCCCTCTGCTGTCGCCATTTCCAACCAATCACTCATGGCTGAAGAGCTCAGAGATCCTAAAGTTTGTCCTTGCACTATGGTTCCCCCTGTTGAGATATAATGACCTGTGGCTTCAGTTATAGTTTGAGTTACTGAACTAAGGCCAAGTTGACACTCTCAAAAGCATGATAAATGGATGTTTCCAGTAGAATTGGTATATTTGTATGTGGGTGTAAACAGCATATAGCAGTCCTGATCATTTAAGTTTTTTATGCCTGCGCTGCTTTATTTTACCTTGTATAGTTGTATGGTTTTGGTCCAACATACATATAGTTGTATAGATTTCATATTTATATTTGATCTGTATCTGTTTGGATTTTAGGCTCTACTGTTAGTGTTATTTGCATGGACCATGGGTCTGAGAGAGTAAAGCAATTTCGGTTCTCTGTGTGTATGTACTGTACATGGGGAAGAGTTGAAAATACAGCACACTTGACTTGACTTTTTTTAACTTCAGAGCTTTTGTCCCTGTTCTTTCTTTACATGTTACAGTAAATGTGGAGAAATGTCCAATTCTAAAGAGGCACACATTACAAGTCTGCGGGGGGAAAAATTAAGCTGGAGATGCTCCATCCTGACAACATCCAGAATGGCAGACAGCAAAACTCATCTACATAACATGACAAGCACTAACTTTTCCAATATTCAATGTTTATTCAACCAATTGTTTCCAGTAGCGGGACGTTACGTGAATAATTAAGTGAAAAACGTGTTTACTATATTATGTATAAAATACATGTACAATTTGTGTATTTACCATAATACTGGATATACACAGAGCTGGGTAGGTCTGACAGCCATCCTTTCCAGAGTCAAGATTTTTTATTGATGATATTAGTTTCATCTGGAAAAACAAATACTGATATTCAGGTGCTCTTTTTTTTTAGGAATTAGTACTTCTCACCTCTTCACTGTGTGAACACCTTCAGGCCTCTGTCTGTCTTGCTTGTCATCTCAGCTGGCTAAAATTGAATGAGGCTTGATAGAAGCTACAAGGAGAGAAAGACAAACATTAGACACTGCATATACAATATGTTGAGAAGAACTAACAAATACACATAGGCTTACGTACCATCGATCGAAACTAGCCTATGGTTGGGACATTGCACAACGCATGATGTAGCAAAGGTGGAGGGAAACACTCCTTAAACCCGGAGTAAAAGAAGTTGGAGTAAAAATACTTCCATCTGATTTTTCTTAATCACACAGACAATTTGTTAAAGTGGCTAATGGGGAAAAAAAACTCTTGATGCACAGAAGCAAATCAACACTGAATCCAGACTTATGAAGTCTGCAAAATTCAGTTCAAACCGACACATTTACTGCCATTTGGGGCTGTTTGCCACTGTCAAGTAGAAAGCAATTGCAGTTGCATGAGTTCAGTTTAATAGCTTGCCTTTAAAAGATGATCACGCACACAAGCACCTTTATGTAAATATTAATCCGATTCTGTCAGTCCATGTCCTTTGCATAGTCTTCATATTTATCTACATTCAAAGCACTTTAGCCCCAAAAGTATGAAACTGAAATTACGAAAACAACATCCTCCTCAAAAGAACAACTTTTCCAGAAAATACACATCAGGCAAAAACATCATTACGAAATGTAGCCTGAGTTTGTGCCTTGTGTGAGGACAATACCTTAGAGGCACAAACTGTGGCTGGAAACAAATATGGAGGGCATCACGAGGAGAGATTCCACTTCCAGGTGGGAGTCAGCTTTGTGTTTTCTGCTCTTCTTACCTGTCCTACTTGACTTCCAGGACGAACTGCAGGTGAACGTCATCCTGGAAGTCAGGCCTGAGGTCAGGTACGATGTTGTCCGCCGGACGCCCCCTGGGGCAAACAGGCATGATGGAACTTTTTTAATCAAACAGCTGTACTGTTCTGAAGCCAGTTCGACTTTTTGCAAGTTAGTAGCGCATTGCGTGGATATATGGGACTACCTGACACACGGTGTGCGTGTGTGTGTGTCGAGGATCCGTGGACGAACAGCGCCCTCTTGCGGTCAAACTGGAGGAACGCCACACTACTGTAACGCGCCTGTGCCACGTCACGTGGGCAGCTGCCTTCCAATTGGCTGTCCGAGCTGGATCACATGATCTCTCCTCTCCCGTTGTGCCCGGCGCTCTGACAGCGCTGCGCACGAGCAGCTTTTTGTCCCTTCTTTCGGTTTTCCGCGTATTTTTAACAGCGGGACGACAGTCTTACGTGTCAGCGCGTGTAAAGAGCAGAACGTGGACGCTGTGACGTGTGGGACTATAATGCACCTGGACGCGTGACAACAGGTGGGTCGACGGTTTCGCGCGGCCGAAAGCGAGCGGCTGTTTGTTTGTTTGTTTGTTTGTTTGTTTGTTTGTTTTGCGCGTCTCGCCGTTAAAGCCAAGTTACAGCGGAAGCTTACGGTTCACCAATGGGAATTATGGTACTGTTACAACACCCAGGATAACGCTTTAGTCAGTCTGCATGTTCTCCGTAACCAATCACTTCTACGTGTTTGTTTTTTCTTAATAACTTTAAATCTTGACCACATTAACTACATTCGTGTTTTCAAGCCGTCTAATAGCCATCTGCCCCTGCGTTTATCCACTCTGAAGTTCACGAAACACATGGGTGTATCGTCGCTCATTCGCGCGGGTAATTTAAGAATTGAATAATCGTCTCTGACTCATCCTCACTTCTTCAACTTGAGCCAAAACCTCTTGAGTCACTCGTCGATGCGATTTTGTTCCTCTGCACGGATGAACAAGCCGCCTCTGTCCTCTGCTCCACACGTTTCCAAAGCCACCTCAAGCTCTCTTAATTATTCATTTGGACGCTAATGTATAAAGTCTATATTACAATAATAATAATATACTTTTTTTTTTAAACAAAGTAATAAAGGGCCTTACGTCGTGCAATGAGGCCATTTAAAAATAATGAGAAAATAAAATGTAATCAAATACCGTACACTAACATGAGATAAAAACAACAACAATAATAATAATAATAAAGGTAAGACATGTTAATAAATAATAAAACAATGTGCTGGGCTTAATAAAGCTTTTTGAGACGTGATTTATTAGATGACAATAGAAGGCAAGAGATAACGGAGGTCATCGGCTTTACATTTAGTCATTCAGCAGACGCTTTTATCCAAAGCGACTTACATATGAGGAAGACAATGGAAGCAATTATAACAACACAAGGCAACAAAATGCATAAGTGCATCAAAAACACTAGTCTGTTTAAGCCCAGCACAGTATACAGTATAAATACAGTATAAATAAGCTTTATAAAGCGCAATGCAAGAAGCGTAAAATGTGGCAACTTGACATAATGTTAATAAAGTGGTTCTCAGTGTGGGCTGTCTGTGTTGCAGCCTCTGGGTTTCACCCCATAAGGCCCCGGACAGTGCTTTCCTTATCAGAATCTTGATCCAAGACGCCTGTAGGTAGGAAATGTGTTTCGATTTCAAAATGTCCCTGTTCTTCCTTCCAGACTCCTTTTTCTGTATAGAACCCACGCAGCATTGTTTGGTTTGCGGTATCATACAGTAGCTTGAACCTCAAACTAAAGCAGCGTACATATTCTGCTCACTGAGGACGGGAATGGCTCAAGCAGGAAATGTTTTGCCTTTTAAGCAAGTCACTTAAAAACAATAAACAAAATGTTGTACGTGTTGAAGAGCTTGTTTACTCCATGTGCATGAAAGAAAAAGCCCAAACTCTTCCGTGTGCAGCAGGGTTTCAGATGCCAAAATGCTCTTTATTTAACAATCCGGCGTACTGCGTGTTCCTGTTCCAGCAGCTGTGATGAGTTCTCTGTGAGCAGACACCAGCTCCGGTCAGCTCAGAGATACAGACGCTTTACTGAAGCACACTGCCACTGTCAGCATGTAGGCCTCCGTACTTCCTCTCTCTTTTAAGTCACGAGACCTCAGATTCCAGTAAACAGTCATTTGACGTAGGATGTTTTTTCGGCGGTTGGGAGCTCGGCTCCCAGCAGCGCCGGCCCACCTGCATGCAGCTCGGCGGCGGCTGAAGCTGTGTGTGTGTGTGTGTGTGTGTGTGTGTGTGTCTTTGTGCTAGAGATGAGCTGCGCAGGTTATTCTCTGTCTGTTAAAAACCTCTAGAACCTTCTCTTTGTCACGTCTGTAAAGGTCAGGCAGAGGTGTGCGTGAAGAGGAGAGACAATGGTGTTTGAGGCTGCTGTGTTGTTTCATAGCTGTGCAGCTGCTTTAAGTTAAATGAAACACATTTATGAGTATCTTTTACTCAAACACAAACTACATAGCCCACCCCCCCTTCCTAAATGATTCAACTGTCAAATTAATTTTGTGCTCTTTTTTGCAGACCTTCTTTTATGTCGTGATGATGTATTGTGGTGATTGTTGGAGCATGTGAGCAAGACAAGTGCTCGTGTCGACGGACAATAAAGTGTTATCTTGTATTGTTTCTAAACCGGATTAAATCATCCAGCTCTGCCCCGGTTGGTAAATAGCAGTAGTGTCGAGTGCCGTTTCTGTGATGATTATCTCTTGCTGCCATTTCAAGGTGCCAGCATGTAAAAGTTTCCTTGTGCAGCGTCAGTATCGGGTCATTCGTCAAGTCTTTGCCACCGAAACTTGAAGACATGATGTAACATTGGGCGTTTTGTTCCTCTGTTTGGTCTCAGAGCCGCAGAACAACATCTGACCTGAGCTGACGCTACTGCGCTCCATCAACTCGGAGGTCACTTTGTCAGAAGTCATGAAGACAGACGTGGCTTACAACCAGGTACGGTGCTTTCATGTGCTTTAGTTAAATAAATTATAGTTGATGAAACAGAAAACGAATCTGTCAATTTCTAATCATTTCCACATTTGTTTGGGTTTGATTATTTGTTCAAATTCGTTATCAATTTGGTTAAAAGAAAGACCAAGCATTTACTGGGTAAAGCTTCTCTAATGTGAGGATTCATTTGCTCACATTTTAGAAATCTAGTTTATCACATTTGATGTTTTTGACTGGCATTGTAATTTTGACATTTTGAGCTAAAAGAAAAATACTTGAAAAATAGCAGATTAATTGGTGCACCCCTAATGGTTTGTCCTGTATTTTAAGACTCTGTGCTATGAGGAAATGCTTTCTGTTTTTCATGAATGTTGTTAAGGGCGTTAAATTCAGTGGCCTTGTCACTCCGATCAGAGCCGTGGACTTTCTGTTGTAAGCTGACAGCTCATCCCATGTCACCCTGTCGGCTCTGAATCACTTCTCCATTTCATACATTCAGCTTGTACTCACTCACTCTTAGTTTGAAAAGAAAATCCCATTGGCTTTAACAGGGTTTCCACTGGTCACTGAATTCCTGTCATGACATGTACAGTAATGGCGCTTTTCCATTACCAGCACCAGCTCGGCTCGCTCTTTGCTCAGTTTTCCACTGCAGAAAGTACCTCCACAATAGTGCTTGGTCGTCATAGTGACGCGGCACCCGCTGCCCACACACACGGGACAATGGAGGAAATCGAGTGTGTGCTGTTTTTGATCGTCGGGATGTGGCTGTTTCTCACAGCAGGAAGACAAACGTTTCATGTTCTTTCGAGTTGCCGTAATAGTAATCGGTATATCAGCCAAACTATTTAAAAATGCAAACAGGGGAAGTAAGGACGTTTTGAAAAATACCCTGAATTCAGAAAAGGGACATTAACAAATTGGACAATAAGTTTCACACATGAGTCATGCACCAGGACTTTCTCCTCCTCCATTAAAGGTTGAGTTCAACCAAATCACAAAGAACACAGTCGAAAAGTGAAAGTCTCTCCCTGCTTGGGACATCCACTTTAATGGTTTATATTGTAGTAGTTTAGGATGAAGGATGAAGATTTGGATGAATTGTTAAATATAATGTACCAATACCTGCCAACCACAAAAATACTGTGAGTCCTGCAGTGGCCATGTGCATGACATTGGGCCGCAAACATGGTGTTCCTAAGAGTGACACTTGTGAAAGTGAGCGACAGAAAAATCATCTCTTGTTGCCAATTTGGCGAAACACGGCCCAGGTTGGAATTAAAATCCTCAAAATGCTGTTGTTGTTGCTCATTGTGTTAATGTATTCTTCTGATGCCTGTAGCTGGTGGACATGGAGAAGAGGAGGCCAGAATCCAACAGCAAAGCGCCGCTGGTACGTTACAGACACACGCAGAGACTCAAATCAAGCCCTGTGTAATTACTTAGTACTTTACAAAACACCCAACGGCTTCACCACGGAAACCGATCGAACTCAGTCGTCACATCTCCCAAGGAAAGGCACACATTCAGAGATAAATGTGATTTGCTCAACGGTGTTCAGCAGCCACAGATTTTGAAGTGTTGCTCCCCCTTCCAGTACTCCAGGTGCTTGATAGCTCTGGCCACTGTGGCTACTGTGCTGCTGGCCGCCACGGCCCTCTACAACCTCCTGACACAGAGGGTTTCCTCCTCCCATCATGCCCCGAGCAGCAGCCTCCGTCTGCCCCAGGCCGAGTCCTGCTCAGACCCCTGCAGGTAAGCAAACATCTGCACACACGTGGACGCCTGTTGTAATAGCTGTTGCATAATGTAAGCACCATTCAGTATCGATAAACAGAGCGCAAACTGATCGGCCAACTCAGAGTTCAGGATTCTGGGCAGTGTGACTGAAAGAATCACCTCCTGAAATACCAGTCAAATATTTTGTTATTCCCTATACATGGTTACAGTTGAAGGAATGAGACATTTTACCATTGGAAAATAAACTTGGTGACACTGTTTCTAAATTACCTCAAACATATCTGTGGCATCAGATATATTAAAATATCTTGTGACGTATCAGCTGACGCATACGCCGCGCGTCATATGATATATCTGCG
The DNA here is from genome assembly GCA_011952105.1 of Coreoperca whiteheadi. Classification (NCBI taxonomy): domain Eukaryota; kingdom Metazoa; phylum Chordata; class Actinopteri; order Centrarchiformes; family Sinipercidae; genus Coreoperca; species Coreoperca whiteheadi. Next base: position 4,558,029 of record CM022478.1, on the reverse strand, counting down.
ATCTGGCCGATAGCTTGCTCAGGCTCTGCTCTATAGGCAGAAGCAGGAGTGAAGATATTAATCATTATCATCGAGCCATGTCCTCTGTTCCCTCGTGTCAGGATCGTTCTGGTGGAGAGCATCCCCGAAGGGCTGGAGTTTAATTCCAGCACCACTCACCCGTCCATCTTCCAGGCCTGGCTCAACCTGATGGGTGAGGCTCGCAGCAGTATCGACATCGCCTCCTTCTATTGGACGCTCACAAACAAAGACACTGGCACGCAGGAGCCGACAGCCAATCAGGTCAGCTGAAACTGTGAATGGCCGAATGGCACGGGGTGGCTTTTACTTTTAGTTAAATGGACACATGGGAAAAGTTGAAAAGCTTCTTATTATTTTAACTATTTAAAGCAAGAACATAGTTTTGCTTGTGATTACAGTAGTGTGACTTAACATTTACAACATTACAATCATTTCCTTGCTGTGTGCACAGGGTGAGACCATCCTGAAGACTCTAGCTGAGCTTTCAGGGAAGGTGTCTGTTCGTATCGCAGTCAACACACCACAGGAGAGTCAACCGCAAGACGACCTCAGACTGCTCAACGACTCCGGTGACACACTGCCTGTCTTTTACTTTTTCCAGCTTGTGAACAAAATTCTTCCGACCATCATAACCCCATCATACCTTTTGTTATTCAGGCGATAATGAATACTGACGTGTGTGTGTGTGTGTGTGTGTGTTTCAGGAGCTGATATCAGGACAGTTAACATGAGAGAGCTCACCTCAGGCGTCCTGCACACAAAGTTCTGGGTTGTGGACAAGAAACACATTTACATTGGCAGTGCCAACATGGACTGGAGGTCCCTCACACAGGTACACACACACACACACACACTCTCTCTCTCTCTCTCTCCCTCTCTCTCTCACAGGTTGTCAGTCAGAATCAAGTGTGACCAAAGCAACCTTGTTCACAAACATATTTTTTTTTTATCCTATCCGTGTGAATGTGAATTACCTGAATATTTGTGTTGCTCTGGACAGTATCAGTGTTTTACACCCCGTAATCAGGAGCGGAAGTGAAATTAAGTATTGTTTAGTTGTTGCTGTTTTTCTAACTCAGAATTCAGTATTAGCGTTCCAGTCTAATGAAGCGTCCCAGGCGAAATCTGCCAAACTGACTGAAAGGTTGCTTGGTGCCCAGTCAGAGCAGAACACATTTTCTTCTGCTATTTAGAGGAAGTTCTTGTCTTGGCTCAAACGTTCAGTCACATGCTGAACGAACCGTTAAAATTTGCTTTAATACTGTGATGGTCGTCAATATTTCAAACCACATCTCAGTTTTAGCTTTCCTAATCAGATATTTAGTTTATATTTGGTATTCATTTTGCTGACTTGCCACTGCCATGGACATCCTGTTTTCTGAGAGTCCACCAACCTCCCACACAGCTCAGTTGCTGTGTGGAAAACATTGTCTGATATAAAGTAATTGCATCTACACAAATTCTGTCGACTCAGTAGTCTGTCATATCTTACCTTAATAGAGGCATTTCATAATACTAAACATTAAAATCTTCTAATGAAGTCAAAGAAGTATTGCCTGGTCAAAGGATGGAATTAGAAATTGAGTCACAGTGAGAGAGCAACATTTTATAAAATATATTTAATGTAGTTTTACTCTATTCATTGCCACAATTTTAAAATCCAGAAGCTGTAAAGATCTGTAATTGAGAATAAGTTAATATTCTGCTGTTGGTCTCCAGGTGAAGGAGCTGGGCGCGGTGGTCTACAACTGCAGCTGCTTGGCTGCAGACCTGGGCAAGATCTTTGAAGCCTATTGGTTCCTGGGGGAGAGTCAGTCAATCCCATCACCGTGGCCCACCAGCTTCTCCACCCTCTACAACAAGGACACGCCCCTCCAGCTGCCACTCAACAGCACGCCGTCCAACGTCTACCTGTCGGTGAGATACGTGCAGGGATGGAAGGATGAGAGATTTTAGTTTGTTGGTTTTGTTATTTTCAGTAGGTTAACGGGAAGAACCCTATCTGCTAAAGTTTGTTTTTGATGCTGGTTCATAAGACTTAAACCCAATTTTAAATACCACACTATAAAGAACATCAATGGTTGGTTATGTCAACTCTTGCATGTTTACTCATTTCAACTGGTGGCATATCTACACTTAGCAAAATGTGTTTCCTTTATCTCTCACAGTAACCGCTGAGATGTCAGTGCTGTCCATTCACCACCTTCTTACATCAGTGTACCTCTGTTGACCACTACTCTTCCTTAGTTTATCATCTGTCAAGGCTCCCATTTAATATAAAATGTTGCTTATTAACAAATCATTTTCCATCTTTCTCTCTCTCTCTCTCTCAGAGTTCCCCTCCGTCGTTCTGTGCAGCCGGCAGGACTCCGGACCTTCAGTCCATCCTCAGTGTGATGGAGGACGCCCAGAGCTTTATCTACATCGCTGTCATGAACTACCTGCCCACCATGGAGTTTTCACATCCTAAAAGGTCCAGTTTTTCAGAGACTTGTGAAATATAACTACAGGGAGGTTTAGCTAAGAAGAGTCAGAATTAGGTTTTATAGTTAGTGAAGCACTTAGGATCTGCTGAAGGTAATGTAGCTCAGATTATTTTTCTCTGTGGCTGGAAACTGGTGGCTGGCCGGCCAGTCCACCACTATGGTCCAGACTGAAATATCTCAACAATATTGTACTATTGGATTGATTGCACGGTTATATTTTCTCCATTTCATTCCCTTTGGTAAGCAACCTTAAAACCCAAAGGTAACCTAAAGTACATGTGTAAAGCATGTTCTTTTATAGAACAGCGTCACCCCGCTGACGCCCAGCTGTTCACGTTTCGTGCCACGGAGCCTTTATGCTGTGGTAAATGCGGCACATGTGTAAATGCAGCCAAACACCTGCGCAGAAGTCATTATTTGAAATTATGTTATTCCATTATAATCTGTTTAAACTGTCCTTAACAAGAGAAATGGCCAACCTGCGTTCCCTGAGTTAGTGTGTTTCAGGAAAACATCCAGTGGTTGCACCAGCGTTATTCTGAGCATTTTATTTGAAGATGAATCCTGTCAAACAGAATTGTGACAGGACTTATTTGAATGGTTAAGGTGAAGTCTGATGCCTTCATACCCTGCATGTGGCGCCCTATGCAGGTACTGGGCAGACATCGACACACAGCTGAGGCGAGTGGGGTACGAGAAACGGGTCAAAGTGCGCCTGCTGATCAGCTGCTGGGCCAGCACCCAACCAGTCATGTTTCCCTTCCTGAAGTCTCTGGCCTCCGTTTACGACCCCAAGAGCAGACTGGACATCCAGGTGGTAAGTTCCTGTTCGGGGTTTCTTTATTTAAATAAAAAAACAAATATAAAGACCTGGCCATGGTTATATGTCCTCTACCGCTGAGAAAGGAGGTTGTACATATTATGATACATATTCTATAGTAAAAACAATACCCTGATGACCTCTTGTTTCCCTTATCCAGAGGCTGTTTGTGGTGCCTGCCAGCCCCAAGCAGAAGGAGATTCCCTTTGCCAGAGTCAACCACAACAAGTACATGGTGACTGACAAGATGGCCTACATAGGTAACGCTGCACACACACTTCGTGGTTCATGTGAAACACACCGGGATACCAACATGTGTTGTAAATAATTAGCTTTTGAGTAGCTGTTTTAATGTATCAAGTTGCGATACACACAGTGTTTATTCACTTGTGCGCCTGACTGTGAATTTAAACAAGTGTTAGTGTTCACAGGCACTTATCAGTCATGAGGATTGAAAAGGGAACCTCACTGCTTCACTTACAACGTGTCATTTTGATAACCTATGATTCATTTTATCACGAAAACATTCATTTTTCATCTGTGTAAGTTATAGCCTAAAGGATTAATTAGTTATGAAAATAATAATAATCACATCTGATTGTTCACCTTTTAATATATCTAACCTGTCCAATCAACCTTGTCTTTAAGACAAAGGGATAAAGAGACTAAAATTAGTCTGTTTTTTCTCTGTCTTCAGGTACATCTAACTGGTCAGGTGACTACTTTGTGAGCACAGCTGGCTCAGCATTGGTTGTCAACCAGACTGCGTCACAGTCCCTGGAGCCAACCGTCCAATCACAGCTAAAGGCTGTGTTTGAGAGGGACTGGAGCTCTGACTACAGCACCCCGCTCACCCAGCACTCAAACGTCAAAGACTTGTGTTAGTGTCACCAGCCAATATTACAAATAACGTATCGGTCTTCATCCGTGTACCATACGTGGGCGCTTCTGTTCGGCGCATATTGCAGTGCTATATTTGCACAATTATTTTAGTATTCAAATTGTCATGCATTTTGCACCTGAAGCAATTGTTCACACTGTGAACCTTTTAAACTCTTGAGCTGAAAAATAAGCCACAGATGAGCTCTCAGCGGAGCAGAGTTTCCCTGTTGGCTAAATTCCAAAGGAAGAACCTGGCTTATCACAGCTTTAGTGCCAAACTCCTATTTGACCAGAGAGTAATGTGCCACCAGACCAGTAGACTGCCCGTCTTACCCTTTCATGGGTTGTTTAAGGGTGTGGGATTGTTTGTGTGATTTTTTTTTTTTTTTTTTATGCAAGAATTACTTTGCATCTCTTTGCTGTTTCCTTTAAAGCTGACCTGGGATAATGTTAGTTACTCTGTGGTAACATCAGACCAGTGAAAAACACATGCAGTCAGAATGTACTGCGACATGTTACCAGTAAAATGACAAACCATGAACAGGCAGTTGCATCTTTTAAAAAATCTCCTGCCGACATGTATGATTGATTAACTTCAATTCATTTAGTCATGTGGTTTCTGTCGTGTAGTGCCAGTAGCAGTAGGGGGCGCTGTATCAGCTATCCAGTCAGGTCAGTTTCATGCTGAAGCACAATAAAGTATTCTACGTGCTCCCGTAGTCACCCATGTTAAGTGATGTAATCGTTGATCACTTTCTAGTTGTCAAGATCAATCACAATGCATTTCCTTTATAAACCTTCAGCCTCAATGGGAGCTTTTTTTTAACCCAGCTCAACTCAGGAAGTAAAGTTTGAGTGTTTTCTTAAAGGATCATTTTAGTTTGCTGGAATCTGAAATAGTTCATGCTCAAACTGGTGTGCTGTGCCTGTACTGTAAATAAGAGAAGTCTTTTTAAATTCCACTCTGTCTTCAGGACTGTTTTTAAAGTAAATTAATTTAATACTAACGTCAGCAGTGCATATAATAGATTGAGAGTTTGCAGCAGCAGTAAATGAGGATGACCTAATTTAATTTCCACTGTGTGGAGTGATTGAAACTACCAATTACTGAAGAGATGGTTGTTAGGCAACTGTCCGAAGAAGCGTGTTCACTAGTAGCAGCATGCTTATTGAAAAGCTGTGGAGCAGATATTGTGCACATGTCATTATCTCCTTCCTCTTTATAAAGAATATACACTCATTAAACGTCTTTGCATCTAACATGTTCCAGTCTGTTTAAAGCAATTCACGTACCCTCTGATATATTCAGTTCTAATGAAGCGCCTGTTCACGGCAACAGAAAATAAGAATAATTTGTTGACACAATAGACTCTTCGAAGTAGAAATTAGCTGATATCTGCTGGAACGAAGCCACGATTTTAGAAATACTGAAGTTATGACAACAAATCCCCCCCCCTGTTGCGAACACAACACTCTGAGAACGGTTTGGATAAACCACCAGATATTCAACACATTCACACTTTAAAAATAAATGTTCTGTCCCTACATGATGCTACTGCGGAACGGTCTCCACAATGTCAGAAATTTCCGGTGGAGAAATACTAAATACACCTTCTGCTTCTCAAGCTCAACAGTGAGTAATGATCCGGTGCAGTAGGAGGTCGCTTTACCGCTGGACGGCCTTCTCTCTCTGTTAAACATGTAAACAGGATGATGGCTGTGATGCTGGACTGTTTTACCCTTTAAATCTACTTAAGCCATAGACGGGAGCTCAACGTGAAAGAGGAGACTGAGGTTGGTAGTTGTACCTGGAGAGGGGGCTGAGAATACTGTACCGAGACCAACTGGGTTGGATCGAAGTGGCAGCTCAGTCTTTGGTTCTCTTTAATCCTGGGAAAAAGTGCAAAGTGTGGCGGCATGGATGGATTACTGAACGGGCCCCCCGGGCCAGAGCCTGTGTTTGAAGGGACTTTTATTTAACGATCCTTGTTGGACTGTGCTCAAACGTCCTGATGACCTTTCTTTTCCTGATGCCGACCGGAGTCTTTTCGTGTTGAGTATCTGCCAACCAAATCCCATCCAATGTTTTTGTTATGTTTCTTTCTTTCCTATTACAGCTGCATACTGAGGCTTCAGTATTTCGTTCAAACATTACAGTCGAGCCATTTAAATCCATAAAGAGAACCTGCATCTCGGGCTTTCCTGGAGGGTTTCCCTGTAATATTTTGTATAGCGTGCTGGAGTATTTAGTGTAATATCTGTGCAGAGAAGTGTGACTGTGGATCTGTGCGGCAGGAAGCTTTGGACAGGAGTTGGTCAGCCTCTCTTCATCTGCAGCGCGATCTAACTACTAAAGTTTAAAGTACCAGAGAGTCTCAGTGAGGAGACTCCTGGCCTTGCATGTTGCTCCTCCATGGGTCTTGAAGTTAATCCAATGTTGAGTCAAGAATCTGAGGCCAACGGATAAAAACTACTCTAGAGTCTCCCAAAATAAAAATACATACTTTCAAGTAAAGTACAGTGTGTTCAGGAGACTATAACAATGTAAAGGTTCCCGCATGGATAAACAACAACATGAAATACAGTTTCAAACCTTTCATTCAGTGCTAAACATCTTCTGTTAATGACACACTGTACACACACAGGACTCTAAAGGGTGGCGCCACAATCAGGATTACTTTACTGACCCTGCTGAACATGCTGCTATTCTTCAGCTTCTTCTTCTTATCATCGTCATTATTATTATCATGACAGTAACTGGGCAGCTGGACTGTCCTCTGGCCGCCTGTTGTGCTATTGTTTCTGCTGTGGAGCTGTCAGACACAACACAATAGACCTCCTGGGCTTTTCTGTCTCTCCATACATTCCTATAAGCCTCCATCCGCGCCCAGCAGAGGGGAGGAGGAGCGTTAACGGCGCCGGGACTGCTCAGCGCGGCGAGCATGGCGCCACACAGCCCTGACTCTCACTGCTGGACTTGGGGGGGCTGTCAGCTTTTATACAGAAGATGGGTTTTGCTGAAATAACGTTTGATGCCACCTGAAATCGTGGACGGGCGCCGTCCGTTTCTGCCTGTTCGGGGCGCGCAAAGCTGGTGACTTTCTGTGGAGGAGAGGCTGCAAAGTTTCCAGGCAGAGCTCCAAACCAGCGCGGCGATGTCCGAGGAATGAAGGTACGAGGATACAGGACCAAATCGATTTCAACGAGGAAAAAAAAAAAAAAACTGATTTAAATTTTTATTTTTAAGAAGAACATTGGTTTTCAGCGATGTTGCGTCTTTCTCCACCTCCCCATCCATCTGGTTCATTGCGGATTAACCCACCAACAAGTCCTGCTGCGCCATACATGGCGTGTAGTCTACAGTTGACTTCGACTCGATCCAGTTCTCGCTGGCTATTATTAGACCTCATCAGAAAGACACGTAACGGTGGCTGCGGCGCACATGTTGTAGCTCAAAATCAAAAGTTTTCAACTTTCTGTTTTAGCATCGCGTAAGTGGCCTGTCAGGACGCGGCGTTGCTGTCGGTATTGCTGAATTGTTGGCCGCCCCCGCCGCTCGGCTCGCTCCCAGCAGGCCGCGTAAGGCACAAACATGTTCACACACTGCAACTCCTCTCAATGCTCAGCCCATTCGCACGTTCACGTCTTGAACTCTCCGAAGGTTTTAAAAGAAATGTAGGGGAGTTTGTTCCAGATGGAGCAACTCTGTACGAGTCCTATCATAATGTGTAATCTCGCAATCCTAAATACGACAATCCATAATGGTGCCGGCCAGCCACGCTTTCAAGACATTTATTTATTTTTGTCTAAACATTGAAATTTCACCGTTGAGTGCAACTGAGTAAGTAGGACAGTTAGCTCGTTGTCCTATTTCTCTTACAACAAAACGTACTGCAAAAGCTGTTACAACGTCCAAATTTAGTGACAGGACCGTACACGCAGCACGTGAAGGCACCATTGAAATAGAGCCCAGGCCTAGAAATAAAAAAAGACACTAACTTGTCGACGTGACATATAAAATGCAACCAATGGAAAGAGAGAAGCCTGCACCGACCACCACATCCTGTTTACAGTAAAACAACAGTGCTATAACGTTTTAGAGTGGTAACTGATTTGTTTCGTTTTATTTTTTGCGCGCACATTTCCCATCTTAAACATAAATGTTTGCTTTCTTTTCTTTTCATCATTTCCAGCGGGGGGGGGGGTGGTTTGGCGCGCGGCACGTTGCAGTAGCCGGTCTCTAACGCTTGTGCGCAGCACTGGCGCAGGTTTAAACTGACGGGCTCCTCTGACTGAACGCGGTGTTTAAAGCTCTCCTCTTGGCTCGTGTCTCTCAGGTGCTCTTCAAGGATTCGAGTGGAAGTTGAAGTCCAGTAGCAGAATCAGGCTGAAAATGTGAGCTTGGGAAAAGAAAATCACCAGAAAAGCCCGAGAGGTGGATTCTTTACAATGGAATTAAGTAAGCCCAATTCTTATGTCTGTGCAGTAACTTCCACGTTACATATTGAATCCTGTCTTTTTAATGTATTGCATTTCTTAAACTGAATCACTGTCTAGACCGGAGGGTTTGAGCAACAACTCCTGTCCAATCTCAGAGTCCAGCTGTGGTCCACTGGATCTGGCTCTTTAAATGAGAGAATCAAACACACCCACTCTCTACACACCAACTGACCGGAGTGAGCTGTGTGGTGTTGTAACCCAAATATATAGAATCTATGATAAGACTCACAATATGTTTCATCCCACTCACGTCACACTCGGCCTCGTCTCTGACCCTCATCACTTCCCGGTTCTCAGCGTTTTTCAGTTCGAGGAATGGCCAAAACTAACAAGAATAGTGGGCTGCCAGATGCTGTTCCTCACAAATATAACTAAATCTGGACACACACACACGTGTGCGAGGTATCTCCAACATGTCACTTCCCAGTATGTAAACTATTCAGTGTTGTCAGGGGTCGTGGAACGCAGCAGAGCCCAACCCAGGAGGTTATTTCTGTCTCCCTGTTAAACATCCCAAACCATGCAGCGTGTGTGTGTGGTGGGAGGTTGAGTGTAAGTCTTATACCCAGGCCTAACTGGACCTGGACCTGAGTGTTCAGGTGCAACGGCAGTGCAGGCAGGAAATATGCAGGACGACCATCAAAACATGTTTTGCTAGAAGTTAAAAATGGCCGGGAAGCTGAAATGCGTGGCCTACAACAAGAGATCTGTTTTGAATTAAGGAGTCCAGCAAAAATAAGAAATCTGCCTTTATGCTTCACAGTTGAGGAGATAGCTGTATGAGCAACACAATTAAGTGGTTCATAAATGGCCACATGGTGGCGCTATTGGATCCACATTCATGTTTTTTGGTCCATTGTAACTTTCCACAAAATGTACTGTTTAGTAGTTGTTGTTGTTTTAGATATCCTGCTATCAAGCAGTAATAAATAACGTAATAATAAAGTAAGACAATGCGGAAAACAATAATAAAGAATGGCAATTAGAAGAATAAGAAAAAGAAGCATGTGAAAACCTTTAGATATCACTGTGATTTTGCTGCTCACTGTTCAACAAAACTAAAAGAGTACTTCATCTCTGTTGGTGGGACAGTAAACATTTAGTTTATTATTATCTGCACTTATCACTGCAGCCTCAAGCTGCACCACCCAGTTAATGCTGTAATGGAAAAGAGTCTCTGCTGCCAGGGGACGACATACGTGTGTGTGTGTGTGTGTGTGTGTGTGTGTGTCGCCCTTAAGACCACCCAGTAAAATTGGAGATGCCATAAATAATTTACTATGCAGTGTTATGGCAGATTATATCTTTTGTGTTTGTGTTACTCATGTGTTTCATGCAGATGTTTCAGCTCCACTGTGCTGCAGGAAGGACCAAAGTGCACTCTTTCTGCGGGGTGTGTGTGTGTGTGTGTGTGTGTGTGTGTGTGTGTGTGTGTGCGTGTGTGAGCGCGGGTGCGTATCTGCGTGTTTGTGTCGGTGTGTCGTCTCACAGAAGTGAATCGAGTGAAACTGTGAAGACATGAAGTGGATTTGCACAGCGATGAAAAACCGAGAGAAAAGCATGATTCAGTCGTTTCAAAACCGAGTAGCGATGCAATCAGTGAACAAGCAACAGAAAAAAGAGGCTCATTGAAATGTCACACTTCAACGCAAAGCAAACACATTTAGTCATTCAAACACAAAGAAAGAAGAAAAAAATTAAGAGATAATCAATCCACATGACTAAAGAGACATGGTGTAAAATAGCAGAGCATTATGTAAAATACAAAGCACAGAAGGCTTCAAATTTGCTGCCGTTTCTATATTTCTGCTGCCAAGATTTTTTGTTTTGTTTTTTCTTTATCATAGAAAAAAATCTAATAAAATATGACTTCCAAAAAGAGAATGGCTTTCAATATTTCATTAAAACCCACGACTTAGATCCAGTACAAATTCAGGCACAAATACAGACATAATATGAGACCAAATATGACATGCAAATATGGCCGTGGCACCTGTGTAGATACAGTCTGCTGTATGCTGTGCTAACTTCTTAAACCCAGTTCAGAAAAGTTAGACAACTGAACAAGCGTGTCAGTGTGAAGAGGGGGAGAAAGCACAGAGATAATCGCACTTTAATTACCACAGTGTCTTCTCGGTAGACAGATGTGGTGACGAGGGTGCGGACAGTAAACGGTGGGGCCCCGTCCCTTGACATGGCTGGTTCTGATCGTACCTACCTGATCTCAGGGGGGGACACTGGGGCTCCACTACAAAGTCAGAACTGGTTGAATGTTATGTCCTGATGGGTGGACGATGGATGAGACGCTACCACTTCCTAACAAGGCAAACTTTACAGAGTTATAGGTTTGATAAGTTGTTACTTTAGTAATAAGCACACCATTTGCTTTGCCAAGGTTTTGAAAAATCACTTCAGCTGGTGTCTTTAATCGATGACTCATTATAAAATGAGAAATCCATGACACTTTATTAATAGATGACTAGGTGAAGTAAAAAGTGAGCAAGTCCTTAATTAAGGGCCACAAGTTTCTCACTTTCTAAGTCATCAGGCCTGCAGTTATAAATAGCTGTAATCTTCCACTATAATAATCCATCAATAGATAATAATAAAACAATTGTTTTTAACAAGTCAAAGAAATGTACATTACTATAATACTATTTCTACAACTAATATTCAAAATAATTACACTAGTTATTTAGATAGAGTTCTCCCATTAAGGGAGGGTTTGTGGTGGTGGGCCAAAAAGATACATTAAAATTGACAGTCTGTAAAGCATTAAAAGCTTATTTAAAATTAATAAAGCCTTTAGGTAGTTACTCAACTTATCAAGCCTTTATAAAGCCTGTCCCAGTGTTCAAGTCATTCTTACTTGCTCTCAAGGTGAGTGTGAACTTGCACCTGTAAAAGGTATGAACCTGTATTGGTTAGTGTGATTAAAGCAAAACTTGTGTGTGATTTTTTTTTTTTTTCGATGTTGTGAACGGACCTGGTGCAGACAGCAACAGAAGTGAATAAACTGCAGTCTGAGAGGGAAGTAAGAGAGAGCAGGTAGGAGGTTTTGATTAAAATGCTCAAAAGTTGTCTCCATGCGTTACATGTGACTTTAGGTCTACTGGAAAGTCTGTACTTGTACTTCAATGTGAGTGTGAATGCTGTCTGTCTGTGTGTGTAAGGTAGACAGACTGGCCGTTTGCACGGGTGTGACCCTGAAACAACTCCAACCTTTAGGGAGCCACTGTGATACTGCATGTGTGAGATGTGTGTGATTTATATTAATTGAAGGACTCCCCCCCCCCCCCCCCAGGCAGCGTCGGACAAACACCACCGCAGCCAAGAGAAGAACTGTAGCATTACATCTGGCCATCAAACTGGATTTACTGTATATTACAGTGGAAGATGTGTTTATGCTGTATAAAGATACAGCAGGCTTCGCCAAGTCTATATTGTGGGTTTCCATCATTATCATTAAATGTTTTTATATATAAACTGGATGATACCTTAGCCCTTTTTTGCGAATGCAAGAGGAATATTAAAGGAAAATGTATTGAATGTACTATCTATGTCTTACTGTCATTGATATGGTTTAACTATACTGTGCTGTACGTTAGCATAACACAAGAATCCAATGGGGCTACCAAATAATGCCTTAAACATCTTGATGTCATGACCTCATTGATGAAGGAAATAAAACTCTGTTTCTAAGTTCTCAGTCCAATCCTTTCATCCCCTCATGCCGCTGAATGTAATCAACAAATTTAGATCATTTCTCATTTCTTTCCAGTGTGATTAGATTAATTCGATTGGCCGTTAATGGCTCTGAAGGACCAACGCCACCCTACCAGGTCTCCAGTGTGACTCATTCAAGGTTTTTAACTCATACCGTACAAGATACTTTTCGAAGCGCCAAAGACTGTGGTGTTGCCAGCATCACCATGTGGGATTTGTGACAGATTTTATGAAGAGGCGTTCTTAGAGAGACCATCTTGGAAAAGAACTTTTGGAAAAAGTGTGAAAAGGATCTACTTGCTTAAGTAAAAGACAAATATTAGCAGTAAAGTGCACTTAAGTAGGACATCAAAAGTAAACTGAAACCGATCGTTTAGTTTAAAAAAATCCTTGTTTCTCCAGTTTGGGGAATTTTCCTGCTCTCAGATGAAGAAAAGGAAGGCAAGAAAGAAGGAAAGAAAGAAAGCAATAAGAAAAGTAGGAGGGATAGAAGGAAGGAACAAAGAAAAAAAAAGAACCATAAAAGGAGGCAGCAGGACTACAGGGATGCCGTCACAGGGGTGATTTGCATCAGCATGCTAATATTTACATTTACCTTTAGCAGTCACTTTTATCCAATGTGACTTACACATGAGACCATTCACAAACCGAAGGCGCAGCTTCGGGAGCATTTTTTTGGGGTTCAGTATCTTGCTCAAGGATGCTTCAGCGCATGGCTGGGGAATCGAACCGCCGACCTTCCGATTGGCAGGCGACTGCTCTGCCACCAGGCCACGGCTGCCCCGTGACAATGACAACGCTAACATGCTGATGTTGAGCAGGTATAATGTTTACCATGTTCACCATCTTAGTTTAGTGTGTTAGCATGCTTTTGCCTTTGCTAACTAGCACTAAACACAAAGTACAGCTGTGGCAGATGGGAATATCATTTTGAAGGTATTTAGTCATAAAGCAAAGTACAGGTGAAATTGAAATTTTGACCTGACGACGGTGCTAGAAGAAAAGTCGGGGGTTCCCCAAAGTCAATTTATCCTCTGGGGACCGTGATGGGACCAAAGTGGTGGGCCGACAGACAGACTGACATTGCCTTCCCTAGAAAAGGAAGGCCAGAAGAAAAAGAAGAAATAAATAAAATAGACAATAAAGATGTTTATAATAAAGAATAAAGAAGTTTCACAATCTTTGAAATCTTATGTTAAATATAAAATATAAATCTATGGATTAAATAATCCAGTTAAGTAGGCCTACGTCAAACTTGTACTTGAACTCTATTTGACTGAATGGTTACGTTCTGCCTCGCTACAGTTCAGGAGACTGGTTAAAGGTATTATTGTAGGCACGTTTGAATTTTGGACACATAGGGAAGGCGTATGTTCTTACAACACAGGGAAACTCCTTACTGTAGGTGTCTTTTCTGATCATAGTTGCCCCAAATGTTGCCCTATACTCTGTGTCATTGGCCTCATACCACAGTGAGATTTGTCCAGCAAACAACGTTCATAGATGTGCTCTGGTTTGTTTGCGTTCCTGCTCCCTCTCTGGTGGCCCTTCAGACAGCAGCGGTTGTGTCTTCAGAAAAACATTAACGACTCATGGCTCAAGACAAATTATTCATCTGTCTGAATGGTGGGAAAGTAGAGGAGTGCTGTTAACAACATTTTTAAGCTTGAAGGTCTGAGCTGTGAGTGGGCATCGGGAGAAGAAAACCTGTGTGATCCTTCTGAGTCACTTTCTGTTAAACCCACAGGATTCTCAGGGCTTTAGCTGTGTGTGAAGTGAAAGTGTGTGTGTGTGTGTGTGTGTGTGTGTGCGCGCGCACGCACGCTGGCTCCATCCTCGATGACTCAGCTCTCAACTACTCTGCACTTTGTAGGGATTAACTGAGGCATGTGGTAGACAAACATAGTTTCTAATGATCACAGAAACTACAATTTTATTTTAAAAGTAACCCTTGAAAATGATTAAGGGCACAAATAAATTCAGATTTGGGTGCTTTTGAGGGGAAGGCATTTGAATTATTCACTGTTTGAGAAAAGCAACACCATCATAGACGTGGCCATGACGTTTTGGAGATATCCAATGATTTTGTTCTTAGACTGGTCAGCAGCACTTGATATGGCTGTCAGTCGCTCTGTCCAACACTTTCGTCCAGTGTGCAATATCTCAACAACTACTGGATTGTAATGTGGATGAAATTTGGTACGTTTGGTCCTCAGAGGATGAATCCTAACAAATTTGGTAATCACTTGGTCAAAACAGGTCCAAATTTGAGACTCTGAGAAAAACAGTTATTTCAGCAGTTTCTCCAAATCTGTTTAGATTTAAGTGACAAAGCCCTCTGCCCCAAGAATTATGACTCTTGTCCACTGGGAGCAAAGTAGGGCATTATTATAGAGCCACAAAATCTGCAGAGGGAGGTGGTCGGGGTGGATGGTTTATTTTTGAAACAGTGATTTGAAACGGTTTGGAAGACACTGATATAAGATGGTGTCCTGTCAATAATGGCATCAGATCAGAATTCACATAGTTCTGGAGGGCATTGGCAAGCGACGTGTTTCGTCGTTTAATCTGGAGGATTTGTTGCAAAATTTCTAAGCGTTTAGTTCATGCCACTGACACTAATGGCCGAATTCCCATCATCTTTGGCTCTATTTTGAAAAGAATTCAGCATGCTAACATAGCATGCAGATTAGGTTCAGGGTCTCGGACCAGCTTGGTACTCCTATGAATTACATGTATATTGGACAATTCCCCATGTCTCCATTTACGTCAGGGTGGTGGATGGGCATGTAGTATGTCTGACTTTCAAGCAGGAAACCAGAGTTTGTGTCCGCTCACAGACCTGAAACGTTACTGAACACATTCCAGGGTTTTGCAGAATCGTCCATTATTGATATTCTTTTCTGGCGATAGGGTACCATGTAATTGCAACATTCAGTTCTTGCTAACCACCTTCAGTTACATGTCATCCACTTTCTCTTCCCATGTTTGCCCAAAAATAATCTACAATATCCATCCATGGCCCCTACAGTTAAGGTTGAGCTACAATAATTACTTGGTTAAGGTTAGCAAAGGACCGTGGTAATAATTATCCCATCACCCATCACAAGCTCGCAGTTCATGGCCTAAACCATAGGCATTGGACGTTAATCGTGGGACGCAGAATTGTTCACAATCAATGTAATTCCAATGGATAGTAGGGTCAGTAGCTTGATCAATACACGTCACCTGCAAAATATACAGTACATACTGCAACCACACATATTTGATGTAGAAATGAAGTCAATCATACAGGGAACTAATGACACTCTTGAGCCCAAGATGCAGCATCAACCTGAAATACCCTCCAACAGGATGAGCCAGGCTGTGTGACAGAGCTGCACCTGGAGAGAGAAAGAGGACTCAGGCTGAGTACTGTTCTTGCTCTGATTAGACAGGGGAAAGGACTGTGACATAAGCAAGAGACAGGGCCGTCGATGGGGACAGAGGTAATGACTCGGCGGAGAAACAGCATTGGACTAACAGGCTCCAGAGATGAGCAGCCGTCACGGACAAACCCTTAGCTCCCTGTTTCTGGCAAGAATCATCACCATCAGTCTCACAGTTGAAATGTTCACATCTACTGTAGCTAGAGATGGTCGCCATAGCACACAAAGGTCCTGTCATTTTTCACTGCAAACGTGACTATTTGACATTTTCTTTTAACATATTCTCACAGCTGTTCACATAATATCCTATTAAAGCAAAGCAGAAAACTTATTTTTAGTAACATAACTACAAATCTCAATAAATTTATTATAAATTTGCATCAACTCCTGCTGGTTTAACAAAAAGCTGCTTATTTAAGTTGTTGTTAAATTATTTGTTCTGTTGTTCTATTATTTTGCTGTATGTTACATAATTTTGGGAATGGTTATTGTATTGTATTTGTTGATGGTTTTGTGTTGTTGAATGTCAAAAATCTGCCCGGTTGAGTCCAAAGCATCAACATTTGAGTTGAATATATTTTCCAATCAGAAGACCTTCCATTTTGTAATGGTGTAGTGAGATCAGGTTCCTATGAATGACCTCCACAAACAAGGATCTAGGATTGAAACCCCTCTCACAACTTGCATCTGATTGGCCGATGAGGCCACCCATCTCAGCGATTATCATGCCTGCTTCCAAGCATCGCTAACTGTTTTTTTCCCAAAGCTAATGTAAGTATATTTTAAACTTTATTTATAAAGAACAGTCCTTAATAACAACAAAACCCAGCAGAGTGCCTTTATGTAAAATAATTAGAGAAGGCCATTACATTTTCCAGTATTTGAAGATTAGATTGTGTCAAGGTACGAAAACTACAAAAAATAAAAATTTTACAAAACTTAATTATTTCTTTAAATAAATAATTAAGTTTTGTATTGTTGATTTTTGAGTGTAAGTAGTAATATGAAGTGTTACACAGACTCTGTTACACAGGATAACACTGGTAATATTCTTTATTTTTCTTAGCATCAAAAAATGACACGCAAACATCAAAAGCAACAATGAACTGATCCTATCAATAAGTATTATCCGTGTACCCGAAGCCTGATATATCTTATTCTTCTGTGCAATAGAGCTCCATTATTGTCCAAAAATTTTGTGACTCAGTCCCACATACGCCGTCTTGCTGCCGTAATTAGTCACTGGGGCACCAGATGTGGATTAATCCACGGCTGAAAATAGTCCCCAAAAATGCACTATTAACTCCTGTTTGAGTAACGTTTACGAAAAGCTACAGCGACCAGCTGTTTTAGGAAATGAATGAGCTCTTCTTTGAAAAGAAATGAAACCATATATATGTGAGACATTTTTTATAGATGTACGTCTTCAGTATAAACCAGTGGTCTTGGCACTGACAGCCACAGACAGGAAGTTGAAAAGACTTGAGAGACTGGTGAATTGTTGGTTTTGGTCTTTTCGTGAGATTTGTTAAAAATAAGACAAAAATAGAATACAGCAAATTTTCTGATCAGTCAGTGATCAGCAGAGGTTGTGTTGCCCCATTTAAGGTGTGCTGGCTATGGTTGCGTCTGACTGGTATCCAGTGTCCAGCCCCTCTAAGCCCAGTAACAAGGCCCTGCTGGGCCACAGCTAAACCTCCAGCCCCACAAACAATGAAGCATGGCTTTACAGAGGGCCGGAGCAAACTGCTGACTGTCCACTAGTGCTAATACACCCCTATTCTGTCCCGTCTCGCTGCTGTCGCCTCTCTCTCACACACATACGTGCCCAGTGTCTATCTCTCACATGGTGGTTTGCAGAGGAAAAAGAAAGTTCAGTGGTCCATATGTTGATATGTACACACACTAATGAGACAGTCCCTCTCTTCTTCTGTTTTTCTCCCTTTCTGTCTCTCTTTTTGTTGACCCCCACCCCCATGCTCTCCATCCCTTTTTGTCCCTGCATCCATCCATCCATCCATCCATCCATCCACCCGTGCATCCATCCCTCCCTCTCCCAATCCTGGGACCCTTTCACCCTCTCTCTCTCTCTTGCTTTCTTTCTATTCGTGATCCACACTGACAGTGTAGCTTGGTCTGCCGCGGGCCCAAACAGTCAGACCGACCCCCGCATCACCTCAGACACCCACCTGCTTCCAGCCGCTCTGCCGCCCGGCTCTCCCAGCCCCACGGCCCGTGTGTGGGCTGCTCCATTGGTGTTTCCTCCATCGGCTTCCTGCTGTGGACCATGTGTGAGTGTCTGCGTGGAATATTCAGAGTCACCTGGACGCCTTCCTCCAATGCAGGTCAGGATGAATAACTGTCTTACGCCACTGTATGGAACAACACAACCTCCCTAAAAGGTTGGAAGATTATTGTCATATAATTATTATTTGGATTATATGACAAAAACACTTCCATTTTCTCCTAATTGTCACATAGAAAGATTATCTACTGCAATGATTGAGCTTTGGGAGCTACTGTGGTTAAGATTAGCGTTGGATTTAAGCAAAACTTTGGTTACGGTTCGCCAGTTGAAACTGTTTGCTAATTTATGGGTTAGTTCAGAATTAAATAAGTAAGCCCAACCCTTTCTGTAAACAGATCCTCAACAGTCTGACATGAGTTGAGAAATCAGACCCAAAGTTGTTGGAATTGAAGGCAGATGTCCACACCCATCACCCACCATGATCAAGCTGAAGCCAGTCTCTTACATTCAATGTAAGAGCCTCTACATATAACACATTTTGTATGAAAAATGACCAGTTTCAGTCTCATCCTATGTTCATTTGTTGGGATACTGAATGCACTGACTGTGCAACGTTTATTGATTGGTAGCAAGTGCACCAGAAGGTCAGTTGGTCATTTTTGTTGCCCTAGTCCATGTTCAGTACCTGCTGATACTGTGGCTAACGGTTGGTCACACCTGAATCTGCCCTACAGCTTACTGTAATGTCTTGTGATGATAAATAATATGCTGTCATGTGTTATAAGGGGATCGCATCAAAATGTGATGAGGTTTCAAATAGCTAACTGAAAGGTTTGGTGGCTTGTTGGTTGTGAGTAGCTATGCTAGGTGGACACAAGTAAGAGTTGTTGTGTTGATTTTTTTCTCTCAGAGATCTACATGCCCAAAGCAGCATTTCATTGGGCCAGCTGAGCACAATCACTCTTCACCGTCACACATGAAGTTGACACCACTGATCATCAGATTTTGATTGTAAAAAAATGGACAATGATGCATCTCATCGCTGCATTTCCAGAATTAGACTTTTTGGGAGTAAAAGTGAAACTTTGTATTGGATGGGATGTTTCCTGTTGTCTTGTTTTATGTTTCCATAAATGTACCATATCTTGTGTATTAGCAACAAGACGTTGTTTCCCTCTCAACCTCAGTACGAGTGATGATGTTTGTTTTGTGAAAATGGCTGCCCACAGTTTTATTTCGAAGGGTTAATGAATCTATGTGCAAAATCTATGTGGAAACCAAAATACTGAACTATAATAGGCTAAAAGCTGCAGAGTTTGTTGTTAATTAGGTAATGATTGACATTACACAGTCATTCAACGTTAATATCGAAATATCACTTAATGTATTTATCGAGAAATAATTTTACCTGACAACAGTAAAATGCTGTTACTCCCTGAACCCTTTTTTTCGTGGTTTGAAAAGTGAGGAGATGAAGACTCTCAGCAGCACACAACAGCAATAACTGCTGTTTAATGGGAAATGTTCGTACTTTGTTCTTAATTAATTTACTCCCAGACACCATGACTGACAGTTGAACCTTGAAACAAGAGAAATCTACATGATCTCAAGTAGTTACATCTCCACTACATTAAGATTTTCGAAAAATCATACAATAAACCACAGGTGTCCAAAAAGGATATACTGTACATACATACTGCGGAATTTGGAGAAGTGAAATCCTCACATTCATCTCTTTTAATTCCCAGAGGTCAGGTCTGCACAAGGAAAGGTTGTTCAGTTGCAGGTCAAGGTGAAGTCGAGGGAGGAAGTGAGCTTTGTGTCACTAAAAAAACGGTTTTTAGTTAGTGTTAGTTTTGCAGCTCGAGCAAATGGGTTTGAGCTTAACAGAGGCAGCAATTTCCTTCCTCTGTGTTTGTGCGTGTGTATGTGTGTTAAGCTGCCAGTAGTCTGCTTCAGAAGTGCATGTTGTGGTCAGTTACCTTCAGTGTTATGGTGCTGTCAAGTTGTGTTGTGTTTAATCACGAAAAACATCAGGTTGTGACCTGTGTGGTTGTTTTAAAAACTGTTGTTGTTTTAACTTTTTAAATTTCTTTAATAACTCTTGTTTTCTTTTGTTGCTGAGCCTTTTCTTTTGCTCCTAGTATAATACTGAAATAAAGAAAGCACAAAATCACTAACCCTTTTTGAGAACGGGACAAGGTGACTTTGATTAATATTGTCTCTCACCTACTAACAGGTTTCTCGATGACTTGAACACGAATGGCACGCATGTACTTAACTTCAAGTGTTAAATATTTTACTTCACAAGCTCTATTTGAAGGCAGCATAATATAGACTGTTTTGACTCACTAGAATGAGACCGGTTACACCGTTGAGTAGAACTACATTGGAAGTGTCTTTATCATTTGTAACAGACAATTTCTAGCCAATCAGAAATTAGTATTCCCTATGGCCACTCTGGCCATGAATTGAAGTTAATAACCTCTGGAGAAGTGGTAGCTGTCCTCCCCCACTCCGACCAGGCATGCCTTTCACCATATCACACACACAGCGTGCTCCAGTTTCCTGGACCATTTAAGCGCTGATGAGGGCATAGCTATGGTCTGGTGGGACCTCGTGCCCCATGCCAACTGAGCCGCCCGTGCTTCCTCACACCTCCTCACCCATCAACACACTCAACCTCACCGCTCTACTCCTCCTCAGTCCTCCCTTAGCTCCTCCATGTCTGTCTCTCCTAACCATCCTTACTCCCACCCCTTACAAAAAAAAAAGCAACATAATTTACATATGCCGGTGTGTTTGCCTAGCTACCGTACGGTGCCATACACTGTAAGCATGTCACTGCTGTCAGATGAAAACCTTGTACCTCCAAAATGTACTTTTGAAAAGAAGAATTGTATCTTAATGATGGTGTAATCCTTCAGTTCAAGTGAAAACATGAAAATCCCCCAAAAGAAATGAATTGCCACAACAGTGATATGCATACAGATATCTTCCCCTCTCTCTCTCTACCTCCATCTCTCTCACCCTTCATCCCTCCCCTGTCAGGCCCAGCCCTTGTTTCAGGGTCCCAGGCCTTCCCTATATCTAAATCCTGGCTTTGTGTGGAAGCTGGAGTGCAATAATGATCATGTTAGCTGACACAGTGCTGGCTGCCTGATCTGTGCTGACAGCATCGCCCCCTTTACCACCCCACCTCTGCGCAGCTTGCTGACAACATCCGTCACCCATCTGTGGGGCTGTGGGCTGGGTACAGATCTGGACCTTGCTTTACTGGGTCCATGGGTGGGTTATGGGTTGGGTGGCAGGGGCAGTGGCCCGAATTTGAATGTGGTTTATAAATCACAAAGGATCCGCACACCTATGCAGGTGTTTTCACATACTTTATGTTGGCTAATGAGACCTCTGCTTAGTTTGGTGGAGGTCTGATGATGGGAATTATGCAAAGTCACCAAACTTCATGAACTAATAAGAATGACAAAGTTGTAAGTCGTCCAGTTCCAACAGGTTAAACTAAACTAACAAGAGTGAGAGGGATGTCAATCAAGTGCAGTTTGTACACACTAACAGTCCAAAGAATATGTAAAATAAGTGAAAACAGCTGAGCAGGTGTACAATAATACATGAACTTGATTAGCTGACTTTAAAAGTTAACAGTCAAAACAATAATGATTAGTGGTTTTAGTTCATATCTTTCAACACAACCATTTTTATTGAGTCAATTATTTTCATACTCAAAACATCTATCAATGTTTTATTCAAATATTTTGTCATTTTCTCTGTAAAATGTAAAATGAAAAGAAAAAGACAAATGCCCATCAAGTTCCCAGAGTCATAGTGACATCAGATTACTTTATCTGAAGAACAGTTTTTAAAAAATGGATTCAATGATTCAGTTTACACTAAATGTATCAGAGAAAAGTTGCCAATCCTCACATTTGAGAAGCACAAACCAGCTAACATTTGTCCTTTTACTTTACTTAGGCCCTGTCCACACGAACACGGGTATTTTCAAAACTGTAACTTTTTCTACGCAGTTCGGCTGTTCGTCCACACGCGAACGCAGTACCCGGTTACTGAAACCAGATTTTTGAAAACTCCGGCCAGGGGGAAGATTTTCAGAAACTCCGGTTGCAGCGTTGTCGTGTAGATGGTGAAACCGGAGATGTCAGCTTGTGACGTCAAAATGCGCACAGTTCTGTCCTTTGTTTGACGTCGGATTGTGCGCCCTTTTCTCTTTTGTTTACGTGAGTCGAGATAATGCAACGGCTGATGTAGACAAAATATTGCTTTTAATTACTCTGCTAACAGCAGTAATCACATGTATACAGATACAGATACAGATGCACAGTTAGCTTATTTTATTGCAGAACAGAGGCGCCAGAATGCAATAATGCTAATGTTTGTCGCTTACCGGAATAACCTTTATCCAGGCTTCTGATTGGGCAACATGGCTTTTACGGTTAGGGTTATATCGCCACCTGTTGGTTTGGCATGCTCTTGTCAGCGCTTCATATCGTGTTTCTTCGTTTTCATGTGGACAGAGATTTTTTTCAAACCATGCTCGTGTGGACGCAATTGTTTTTTAAAACGGAGGAGGAAAAACTCCGGTTGTAAAAATACCCGTGTATGTGTGGACTTGGCCTTACTTTAGTTTAACAGTTTAGTTTATTTGACCGTATCGACCTCTTTTCAGGACTATGTGGGTGTGATTGCTGTCAAGGTGGGACAACTGAGACCTTTATCAATTTGACTAGTTCACACACTTTGTGACCTCAGGTAATTAGTGACTTAGCTCCACCCAACTCTGACCTGAAGATGCAGCCAGTCTGGATTTTGGCTGGAGAAATGTACTCGCATGCTGGCGGGAAAAAGCAGACATTATTGTCTATTAATTTGCTCTCAATCGCTGCAGCCATGGAGCATCGCTCCTTCTCTGCTGCTTGTATTATTTAGCCATATGTTTAGATAAACACAAATATATACAACTAGTATTTTCTCAATCCTGGCCCCTCTTTAAAAATGGCTGGATATTGGAGAGCCTTGTGATGACACACATCTACCTAGAAATGAAGGGGAAGAGCAATCCAGTGTGAGCGCACCTTGAGCAGAGATGAGATCAGTCAGTAGTACTGGAACCAGCGTGAGTGTGCAGAGCCTTTTAACATTTCTATTGAATTTGTGTTATTGTATCATGCTGAAAATTAGTGATTCTGTAGCAAGGATTGGCTGCCAGCACCACTAACATCTTCTTTGGAAAGTTTAACTGTAGTTAGTAATAGTTTTCATAAATATGTAATAGACATTTTTTCCACTTAATAATCATTTTGGGGTAGGCTCTGCAGGCAACTGTGATACAGTTGTGTTTAGGATTTACTTTACAGTGTCAGTTAAACTCCTTTCATCCAGCTGAATTACTTCTGCTACAGTGAATGCCTCTCCACTTCATTTCACCTCAGTGAGCATGAAGTTGTGTCAGTTTTGCTTTGCCTCATGCCCTCATGTTGTCCAGCATCCACCACGCTTAAGTGTCCCAGACACTGAACCCCACCCAGCTCACTGGGCGACCTCCGGCCTCATTGTAGAGGAAGAGAATTTATCAACGGGGATCCACAAAGTGTCATATATCCACCCTCTGGGTTTCACCTGCAACATGTCACTGAAAGAGACACTTAACAACTACAAAAAATGCTCAATGACTACATAGAGAAACAAAACTACAAAGAGATACAAACGAAAATTCTAAAAGAGGCAAAACAACCACAAATGAACACAAAACAACTACAAACAGCTGCAAATTTACAACAAAGAGATGCCAAACAATCCCAAACAGACACAAAACGACTTTAAAGAGACACAAAATGACTACAAAGAGATGCACAACAACTACAAAGAGATGTTAAATGACTACAGAGAGACGCAAAACGACTACAAACAGATGCAAAACAACTATAAAGAGACCTAGAACAACCACAATGAGGCAACACTACCACAAAGAGACACAAAACGACTACAAAGAGATGCTAAACAACTAGACAGTGACACAAAACGACCACAAAGAGATAAAAATGACCACAACATGCAGCCATGTCATTTGCAGTCATTTCTCTTGTGTGTCTCTTTCATTCTTTGTGTCCTCTCCTACATGGAATGGGTGCGTGTCCTTTTACATGTTTCTTCACAGGGGTCTGTTGTCTCATAATCCGCCCATGGGCAGTTGGGAGGACTTTGGCTTGCTGTCTGGCACATCTTAACCTTCTAATATTTGCAGCCAGCTGGTTTACTACAAATCATCATGGGAGCGAAACAAACATAGACATAGAAAAGTACTGACAGATACACAGTGACATGCTGAAATGCAGACAGGAATACACAGAGACGAGCAGACAAATACACACACATCATTCAGCTCACGACAGCAGCTGCTCCCCTGAAAGGAAGCATCACACTTTCTTTAAAACAAGATCCAAGGCCTGCTGTTCCTATTTTCAGCCATAAAATAGGGATAAAAATAACTTGTTGGAAAGTTCATTCAGGCATTTAAAGACCGTCAGGATTTTATTAGAGCATGTTTTCTGGTTTATTTTGGCTTCCGGGTTTGAAGTTGGATCGCTCAGCTGGGACATAGAGATCTAAACCACCAACAGACAACTTACTGTAAAGAAAACCCATGTATCTAATGTAACACAACAATGCACCAGCTAGTATTTTATCTAAAGATCCCTCATCATCATGAACAGAGCACATCACATTTTTGGAAACTGTCCCATTGGTCAACTTGCATATTAAGTGTTCAGAACGTAACACCAGATCAAACTCAGCAGTACACAGCTGGATAGTAGATGTGGAGGAGTATTATCCAAAGTAGAAAGACTGACCACTGAGGTTTTATTTTATACCCTGTAGTCTACCTTTTAACATATTTAATGTATCATTAACTAAATGCTGCCAGGTCTATTATAGCCAGGTCTATTTGTACAGTTTTTATTTCTGTATTAAATCAAATTCCTCTTGGAAACAGGGAAAGGGAAAGGAGTCTCTTTATTTATTTGACAGATAATTTTGCTGATCTCCTGCAAAAGAAGAAAAAGACTTGGCCTCTTGTCATTTAACATCAATGTACCAATTCATTTTAGAGATTAAGTTCTCGTTTTTTCAGCTTTGCGATAAGTCACCTACTAACACAGATCTATTTTTGTGTCTGAAGTGTCACATTCAACATTTGCTGGTTTTTGTGTGGAGACATGCTGCAGGCATCTGAGAGCCAGAAGACAGAGGGAGAAACTGCCAGTAGTCACACAGCGAAGAGCTACAAGACAAACACTTTACTATGTCACAAACTTTGTTATCTTCTTCTCCGCCCTCCTTTATCGCAGCCCCGCCTGTTTCTGCCCTAATATGGGGGCATCTCTCTGCCCTCCGGCCAATCAGGAGCTGAATGCGTCCCTCCTAGAGATGCCATGGGTCCGGTCCAGGCCTGGGGTTTCAGTGAGGGGAGCAACAGGCTGGCTGGTGACAAGGGGCAAAGACCTTATACAGAGAGAGGGGGAAAAGATCAAAAATACCAACAACAACAACAAGTGAAGGAGGGCAGCCGAGGACAGTCAGGAAGTGAATGTTAGAGGTTGTCATAGGGAGAAAAGAAAAGAGAGAGAGGCTGAGATTTAAGCTGTGCTGCTGCAGGTGGAGGTCTATCACCTTTGAAATACTGGAGGAGGCACGCTGAGGGTGAGAATTAAGGTAGGCTGGATGAATGTGGTTTAGTAAAGCCTCTGTGCTGATGACACAGTGCAGTCTGCTGATACCCGAGGGCTCTCTGATGGTGCTCTGTGCTGAGAGGAAAGCAGGTGTTAGAAGTCACGGTTGAAGGGGCCTGATAGCTCACTTTCTGGAGTAGCAGCAGTATTAATGCTTCTTCAGCGGCCATGCCTTTGTTCCTCTGTCTTTACTGTGTGTCTGTATAATTTAGTTTAAAATCAGCCTGAGAACTTTTTTCTTGTTTCTGAAACATTGCTTTAAAACTTTTGGCAGCTCACGAGCTGCTGAGAGCTATGCAGAATAGTTTATGTAGCAGCCTGCAGACTCCACATTGCTGACTCCAGATAGCATAACAATAGCACGCTGTTTAAATGCAAAGATAGTTTTAGTAAGACAGCTGCCGCTTGTGTTTATTCCAACATGCCAGTTGCTGGTTACAAACACTCAATGATTCACTGAGGTTTATGGTAACTATTTGCAGTGTGGCATGTCACTATGACTCCAAGTTTATAAGAGTGTTTTGTAACGTGACCTGGGTCAAATAACACTTGAAAATAATTCGTAACATATTTAAACCTTTAGGAGTTCCAAATGGGTGGGGCCTGAAACACTGCACAGCACCACAAGTGCTGCACCATGTAGAGAAAAGCACCTAAAACTCTAGTTTATTGTAATAATAGTGTCCCAGTCAAAAATAAGTTTAAATGGCTTAATGCTGCAGAGGAGAGCTGACAGAGCTGCTGGTGGCAGTACGCGGCCATTTCAAATAGCCCCTGTCTCAATGTTACACACCAGCGACAGCTGCAGTGTGATGGTCATAGGATCTGTTTGCCCCCCAATTCCAGCTTCATCGCAGAGCTCGACCACCAGCCTGGTATGTATGTTGGCCCAAAGTGGGTTCAGAAGCTGTAGCCAAAACACACCCACTCTGTGATGGAGGATCACCAACACATGTGTGGCACCGGGTTACATAATGCATGCATTGGGTCATTTTTGAGCAATAGATATTGGTGCTTACATTACATCAAACCTTTTGATAACAATACCAAACTACTCTAAAAGGCAGATTCTACTTTCCATCAACTTTTGCACAAGGGCGTTGCTAATTGAGTGTTTTTCTTGCCTTTGTTTTTGAAACATATTCCCATTCAGCTCCCTGAAATGGATATCTCCACTAATTTAGGTGGACTGGTTTGGACTGATTTACTGTTTTCTGCTGATGATTTATAGTCCAGCTGTGTCAAAGAGAAGACATGAACAGGCTTCTTATGCTTTTGTGAAAGTACTGAGCCTAAATCGAATATTAACTTCAATCTTTTGCAAGGTCAGCTAAATGGTACTGAAAATCCACTGAACGTGCGAGCCTTAGCACAGAGAGTCAACAAGTGAGCCGCGTGGTCCATAAACAATTTAGATGGCAACAAAATGGGATAAATACTGTGAAGCTATTCTAAGGCAACTCTGAGGCTCCGTCAGATTCCCCATTAAATAACAACAACCAAGTGTGATACACTAATTATGTCTTGTAATGAATTATAAAATAGTTGCTTCTCAGCCTATTGTACTGTGACTCCGGCTTAAGATCTTTTATTATAATAATTAATTATAAAACAACTATAATAATTAGTTCCCTGAATGAACCTTTTATGCAAGTTAAATATAGGTACAGAAGCTTGGCTGCTAATGTTAGTATCTTCTTTTTGGAAACTTGGAGACTTTTCTTTCTTTGGAGGCTTTCAGCATATCAGAGTGTGCTTTAGTATGTTTGTCACTATGGTAGTTAAAGGTGTTGATGTCTCTGCATACTGGTGATGGAAGCAGCCGAACCCCTCTTTACTCCAGCTGGACTTGTTTAAATGGAGGCCAATCAACTCTCCACTAATCATGTCGATACAGACTGCCACAGGGATCACAGGTCTGAGTTTGATGCTACACATAAACTCTTGGGTGTCAAACTCTAGTGGCATTTTGTTTTTGTGGACGCGCTAAGAAATCAGTCATTTTGAGGTGACATGTTGCTCTGGAGGATGTGTAGAACGGCAGCAGGTATAGTTTGTGTGTGTGTATCCGTGAACTGAGAGTAAATGATGTCAAAAATGAAATGATGGATAATGATAGCAGTTTCCTGGCGACAGACTTTGGGTGGTGGTGGTTGCGGTTGTGGGTGGGGTTAATTTTACACCAGGAAGTAGGGTCAAGAGTTGATTGGGCAGTTCAGGAGGGAGACCTCATGAGGAAACACTGCTTGACGTACACACGAGGGTGAACTTCCCTCGGTGAACACAGACAGCCGAGAGGATTTTTCAGGAAGGAAGACTCATGTAAACAAGTGAATCGAGAGCGCATTTCATTTAATATATGAGATACTTTTTAAATATATTTATTCCAAAGCTGAGAAATACAGTTGACAGTCTGTTCGGAATTTTTTATTCTCAAATGACCAGAGCCATGTGTGTCTCTCACCATGTATATCTGTCAAAAATCTCTATTTCCTGTTTACATGGAGGCATTTCCTGTCCAGAGGGCTTACGCCAGCGGGTGTGTCTTGTTTTGTCCATCTGATGTCTCAAATAGCCAGGAGACACGTCGGGATCTATCTCACTAATCTCAAAGGGGTTTGGACACTATGCTGTTCGGTGGACGCTTTTACATTGATTGTTGTAAAGCACTTTGTTACCTGTGCGGAAGATTGCCCATACAAATAAAGCTATTATTATTATTGATCTGAAGCGTCTCTTCACACCAGCAACGCTTCCTAAATGTTCAGCTCGGATGGCCACAGTGGGAGTCAAAGCCCTGGCAGTGTCAGTGCCCTGTTGTAGCCACTGAGCTCCACAGGCTTTCTCGTCCTTCTCCTGCTGAAGTCCATCAGAAACACGATATCGTGACGTTGTTGGCTCTTGTGAATGAACGACAACTATTCCTATCGTCACGGCGAGGCAGGAGACCTCGATCCAAACTATTCTCCTGAGCCGGGGCACCCAAACTTTTTTCCTTGGAGGGCCAAAACTGAAGCTTAATGGTGGGCCACGGGCCAAAATCAAACAGTTATTGTGTTGTATTGTTAAGATGCAAAATGGGATCCCAAGTTCCCTTCCTGCACAGCATCACTCTGCCATGCTCAGATTATGAAAAATAATTAATAATTGGGATCCTGCATATTTAAAGAGCATTTTTACCTCACAAAAGATAAAACAGCATGAACAGTGATTGATATTATAATTATTTTTAATTGATTATTTTTTGCTGCTAGAAACATCTGGCGGGCCAAATCAAACCTTATGGTTACCTAATTCAACTCGGTCAGCAGAATCCCTCACTGTCTTCAAAAATCGCTCGAAGATATATCTCCAGGGAGTACTTACTTACCTTATATACTCTCTGTCTCTCTCTCTCAAAATAAAAGAAAATTAAAATTGTCATCCGCTATGCACTTAGGCACTATGTGTTACTTCACCTGCAGCATTGTGTGACTTGTGTCAGGTGGAACGTGGAACTGAGATTGAGACACGAATGCTTCTCCTTGATCTACCGTGGCTTGGATTGGACCTCATTACCTCATTTGTACGTTGCTTTGGATAACAACCACATGAATAAATGTAAATGTCTTGTCCTAATCACAGTGATCTCAGTGATTTTTTTCCTGAAAGGGTCACAATGCTAGAGTAGACTCTAGTTTTGACCATCATAAAGCCTAATATACTGTATGATGTGTAAAGCGTAGACATTTTTTATTTAAAGGTGTACTCCGGTGATTTAGTGCTGGACTTTCATACATTTGTTGGATGCACAAGAGGCAGATTAAAAACAGAATGGGCAAAAGTGACTTTTTAGACTCTTGTATGGATCAAAACTCCAAAAACACTAAATCCTACATTTCCCATAATGCAATCAATATTTTCATCAGACCCCTCCTTGTCTGGCAAATGCCCACATCTTTCAAACTTCATGCCTCTAGTGTGTAACACATGCTTTCCATTAAGATGGTGTGACGATGACATGATGGCGATTGGACAGCGCTTCATTTGTCTCTGTGAAAAAAGAAAGACCATCGTCTCCCGCTTGTATTCTATTCATGCAAGCTCGCAGACACACTGAAAACACTTATCTTTTCTTTATCTCACAAGACTGCAGAGTTCATGTTTATTCACTCTGTTCATTTTCTGTTTGACTCTTTGATATTTTTACAAGTACAAATTACAGCAATCTGACAACCACGTTCTTTCCGTTTTCAGGCTCTATTTCATCACATTATGCTTTTATTCCTCTCTTGGTGAATTTTTTCTATTGCTTCTCCTCTGCCCCATGAGGTCCTCTCTTCACAAATTCTTCTGTCCAATCATCTTTGTGCCTATGTTCCTTAAACCAATCGATTGTTGGATGCTGCTTTCCTTATTGCTTTCAGTCTCCATAAGGTATGTGTTTGTGACTCCATGCATGTGAATGCACGTACTGTATATATGTTGTCATATGCATGATTAGAAGCATTGCCTTCCAATGCAAAGATTGTGCTCTGGCTACTTCCATACTAAATACATGTACAGGAAAAAAAGAATTGATTTAAAAATAAAAAAGAGCAATATACTGATGTTGGAATAGAAACTGTTTTCCTGCTCTGGTCTTGTGATTGTCCTAAAATTAGATCCAATAAGGTTCGTGTTATGTATTCAGGCTGCCACCAATTGTGAAAAAGTGTTGCGGTATTTCCTCCGTGTGTGTACTCTTCTGCAAGTACGTGAGGACAAAACCTATTTTTGTCGATATCTGGCCTCTGCTGATAATACAGACCACAAATAAATCACAAACTCACATCCTCAGCTGTCTCTCATGTGCTGCATCACTGCTTCAGTGTGTTGCGTCAAAGAAATGTTATCAGCTTTTTAAAGGGAAGATTGGTGGTTGTTTTCTTTGGGTGGACACCTGATGCTCGAGTCCTGCCATTACTGAGCCAACTATAACATCATTAACTTGTCCATCTCTAATAGGCTTAGAGCAGCAGGGTCAGTTTCACAAGGCTGCTGCTGTTAAGTCTGAGCAGGACAGTGCAGGACAACAAAAACTATTCAGCTCCCTTCACACCGTCACGTTCTCTGACAGATGTCTGGACCGATCACAGCTATCAGTCATGCTTTTAAAGAGACTGTCCTCACCAGAAAAAGACACTTCGATTGAGCTGTTGTTATGATTTCCCGACGTGTGGCTTGTTGCAGTTGTTCGATTGATGACAAAGCAGCGTACCGTTGTTGTATTACACAATGCCTTGCTACAAAAACAGGGCAGATGGTTGTGTGTACGAAGAGTGTGACCTTGCACACACAAAGTTTGGTGTCCCTGGGAATTATGTGCCAACGCAGGAAGTACTGTGCCATTTAGTGAGGTGGAAAGTGAGGGTGTAGAGGTTGGGTTGGTTGATGGGTATGTAGTGCGTCAGACTTTCATGCGACAGACTGGAGTTTGCATTCCATCACAATCAGTAACAACAATCTTTACTTTACCCTTAACCAAGTGTTAAAGTTGCCTAACCCTAGCTCTGCTTTAGGTGCCATGTGCAGGTATTGGAGAAAGTGGTGGTTTTAAACCCATTGGCACTGGACAGGATACATTTTTGTCACTGAACGTAACCCGGGGTTTTGGAGTATTGTCCTATATTGACATTCTGGTCTGATAGGGATGGTTCTGTCTGCTCTTTGGTGCCGAGCAGTGGGGTTTTTACAGCTCTTTCTTTGAAAGCTGCTGCTGCTGAAAACGACCTATGAGAGCGCTGAGCTTGAACCAAAGCAGTGAAGTTTCAGCCGGACAGCTAAACCACGAGTTGAATCTCACTATAAAGCTCCGTAAAGCCGAGGGGAGCTGCAGATTCAGTTTATAATTCTCCGCAGGGTCATCACTACGAGTGACTCCTTCCACATTGTCACATTGTTTTCACCTGTTATTATGATAAGAAATATTGATTAAAGCCGCTTAAACCATAGCGGTGACTGTTCAGAAAACGCTCATTCTGTATTTCAGTCAGGACAGTCCCATCGAGGTTTTAGCCATTTTTTGAAACATTTTGCTTTGGTGGTGTGGCTCTGCCCATGTGATGCTCTGGAACAAATGTGAGCTAGTCTGCTGGGCTGGTCCTTCTCACAAACCAACATTAAGAGATAAATGTTGTGGCCTTGCAGCTTCTTGATGTGAATATGTAAATGTACTTAATTCTGACATGTAAAACTGACATAGAGAGTAAAAAGGCATTACTCATTTTGTTGTGACTAAGCCTTTTGCACAAACTCTGTGCTGAAGTTGAAAGTTGCTCTTCAGACCGTGTTTAAGCTATTTTCCACTCTAGGACCTCACTAACAATCCTGCCCGCACTATCACTCGAGACAACTTAATCCAGCTCCTGTTAGAGAAACCGCTGAGCGGCTGACAGCACCAACAAGCTCCTTAGCTTTCTGGTTTGTTCTCTGATCGTCAAATTCAGAGCCCATCGTTAAGAGCCGTCAGGCAGCAAGAACTGAGAAGCTTTAGCTGCATAGTAGATGCCCTGGATCATATTAGCAGGGTGCTCTGCCTCTAACACAGAACATTATTAGGAATTGAAACTTGGGTACCAACTGGACAGATGATTATTCATTTTAATTTATGGAAAGAGTCTCTAGAAAATAATGTGACATTTAATTTGTTTAAAATTGTCTACGAGCTTGCAGCTTTCCAGAGCAAATGTATGGCCACTTCTGTGTGCCTTTTTTGACTAGCCTCCTGGATATGTTTTCATGGCTTTTGTCATTTTGACTTGGTTGTTACTTTTGTGCACGGTACACAAAAGTACCATAAAGAAAATTCAGAAGTTTCAGTTTCCAGTGCAGTTTCATTCCCTCTCCGTATGTCCCACCCAGCATTACATTGCCGTGGAGAGCAGCAGTAGAAAGACAGGAGGGCTGCCGACACCTGCACACGCTTAAGATGGAGAGTGATACAGAATCCCACTATACACAATCTAATGATTACATAGTCACACTGCATTCACTTTCAACCAACGGCAACCCTGAGTGGGTTCCAGCTGGTGTTATAATGCGGATTCAGTGAAAAATGGATTTGAACTATGTCTAAACATAAAAAAGACATTTAATACAGACTGCCCTGAAACAGCAGTGGTATGGTACAGTTAGTAAGGTTAGGTTAAGGTACAGCACTGTTGTCTTTCAACTAACTTTCCTGTGCACCGCTCTAGCTTGAGATTACAAGTTGCGATAAAATCAGCAGTTGTTTATGCATTTGTGGGTGTTTGGGTCCTCCCACTTCACTGCTCTGTACCTACATGCAGAAGGGTGAGGGTCCACGCTGATTGGGGTAGTCATCAGGCTTGGGTGGAGGCCTGCAGATGTGAGTCTGATCTATATTAAGACTGGGCTGCAAGGCATTTCAAATCTGCACCTCCTCCTCCTCTGCCATCCCTCCATTCCTCTGCTCCATCCAGGGAGTGCCACCTCCTCCACCTGCTGCGATCCGTCAGTCACACAAAGCTGCTGTCGGGTGCAAACCTCCACAAGTCTGTAGTAACTGTAGCTGATAATCATATTTTGACAACTAACAAGGTTGCTTTTTCTAAATACAAAATTCCCAAATGACAACCACGTTGTCCTGCACATTACTGCCACTGTTATCGCTGTAGGTTAATGAAACACAGCAGTGACGACTGCTCATTTACAGCTACTCTGGCTGCCACTTTCAGGCCATTAGTACAGCAGTGTAGTGGTTGCACCTGTTGTTGCTGCTGATACAAGTCAGTCACTCAGTTCAAAAATAATAGCTGGAAAGCCTTGATCTCAACACGGCAAGCTGAACATCTCTGTTCGACGAGTATGGGACTAAAACTGAATTTGGCAGTCAAACAAAATTTGTCAGTTCACTGCACTCAAAAAATGCACCAGAATCAGATTTATTTATTTTTCATTATATAGCACAAGCCTTTTCATGCTTGTCATCTAGTTCTGGATCTGCTCAGTGTGCAAAAGTAGATTTTGATTGTATACTTATTGGTCTAACAATAACATCAAACCTTCACAGAAAAAAAAAAAGATTATTGTCTCAACGTGGGGCCCGCTATGTTACAGCATGTATTATTGTATCTCATTATCACTGTAGGAGCAGCAGGGTCATCTACCAGGGGCTCAGGAATCGTTTTGATATCTCTGCTCTTATCACTACAGAGCGTATCACTTCATGTGTAAAGGGCCTGTCTCTCCAAAACTTGTTCTATTTCATTACTGCCTTCATTACTTCGCTGCTCCTCTGTGACTGATACACCGGCGGCTGGGCAGCAGTGAATGTGTGTTATGTGTTCCTGTGACCTCCTAGAAACCAGATACCGCCAACCCACCCAAACAGGCCCGGCATCCACGCTGACACTCTAGCCGTCCAAACACACATGCACAAATCCAGACGCACAGATGGGCTTTCTCCCTTGCGCAGACACAAATACACACGCGGACACAAACGCACACACGCAAGCTAATGCTGTTAAAAACATGATCACATGAAGGCAGGCCTGTGAGGAATGAGATTGCTGGGGACCACAGGGACCGAAGGCCATGTGATTCCTGATCTTGCAGAGACATGTTCCTGACAGACGGATGGTAAACTGACCAGGAGAGGAGCTTTCTACACATTCAGCAAACTCGTCAGTTAAATCAATGACTTCAATCAGTGAATGAAGACTAGGCACTGCTGTTTGTATAGTAGCTTTCTGTGGATATACTGTAGCTCTCAGCGTTGCTCTTCAGATCTCACAGTTACACACAACACACCTCTATCCTCAGAAGAGGAGTTTTTCCATCTTTAATACACCAAAACTATTTAAGCATTGCACCAGCTAATTTGAATCAGTTGTGTTTTATAGTTGTTGCTGCAAACACTCAGCTACATTGGTTAGAAGCATCATTACTGCTTCTGTAGCTTGATTAGCTCTCTCCGTGGTGATGAATACCAAATGTGTATGAATACAGTTGCCGGCCGGGCATCTTTAAATGTCTGAGTGGACATCAAAGTGTCAGGAAGCTGCAGTCTAGTCCTGGTCTAGTCAGCTTTACTGTATTTAGCTGCACCAATTACATCCCGGCCTGCCCTAAATAACTATATATTATTCTTTTTGTTGATATGGCTGTTAAACAGTGGTTGTTAATGCATTTGCATTGTCTGAAAAGTAAAGTTAGGAACTTGCTCTTTCAGTGCCACAGCAAATAAGAACAAACATCTTCGTTGGCTCTCTTTAAGCGAAACTGTTCACTATTTGGCTCCTGGCATCACTTTAATCAGCTGACTCAGATTTAGGTCAAGACATGGTGGATTGTTTCACTTTTTAATTTTCTAGAATAGAATGAATAGAATGCATTTCTTGTCATTGCACAGCTGTACAATGAAATATAGTGTGTCCCCTGAGCGGTACAAAAGATAAAAAACATATTTCTGCTGGTTTCTGCTCTCTAGGCCCAAATAGTTTATCTGTATATAACAATCCTCCTCTTTCTGCTTCTTCTTCCTCCTCTTTAACACTATTTCAGAGCACTTTCTGTTTTCTGGGAGTGACATACAACTGGACTTTGACCTTAACAAGCACATTTGGTAGACCAAAGAGGAGGTTTATAAGACCAAAGAGGAGGTTTATAAGACCAAAGAGGAGGTTTATGGATGTAGTGAGAGAGGACATGAAGTTAATTGGTGTGAGTGAAGAGGATGCAGAGGACAGGGTTAGATGGAGGCGCATGATTCGCTGTGGCGACCCCTGAAAGGGAGCAGCCGAAAGGAAAAGAAGAAGAAGAAGAAGATTAAATGCTTAAAAACTGAATAGTCTGGCATGGTATTAGTATATAGTTCACATTCTTTAACTATTATGACAATGTCGCTACTGTCATGGATGTTATGGGGCTGTAACACCTTTGGTTTCCTTAAAAGTGTCTAAGGGAAGAGTTTGGAGAGTTTAGAGGCTTTGGGCTTGGGTAGCTGGTGCAGAGGCATGACCAAGACTACGGAAAGAATCTCAGGACCGCCATTCCAGAAGCTTCAGACCGATGGCCATGTCACTATAGCAGACACGCAAACTCAATGTGCACAAGCCTGATATGAACACCTGATGCTACATTTTGTTAAGAACCCTACTGGAGCTAATTTACTGTTATATGATGCATTCCCGTTTTAACGGCAGGCCAATGGTGACTGAAACCCTGCATGAAGACAGTGCTTTATAATGTCCACTGAATCAAACTGTATTGAAATTGTTCCTGATTTAATTCAACTTTTGCTTTTACTGGACATAATTTCAGAAATGTGTGTCAGTGCTGGAACAGATGCCCATCCTCCCTCACTTTCTATTTTTAATATTCTACAGTATGTGGGCACACATGGAATTCTGTCTTGTTTAAAACAGTTTAATGTTATTGGACAGGCGTTAGTTTAATTGAATCCCAGTTCATGTGCTTTTATTTACAGGACAGTCAGTTAAAGTAATTCTGTCAGCTCAGGAAATGGCTTTCCGTTCCTGTTTTTGTCTCTCATATGCGATTTCATGAAAAACCTAAGAATGAATGCACAAAAAACAGAATAACCCAAGTTGTTTTTTTCCGTTTCAGACTCTGACAGAGACCAAGAGGACAGCCATGTTTTCAGCCAGACCAGAGATCCAGCCGTAAGTAAACGCAGGCCTCCTTCTGCTCATGCAAATACATAGAACAACCATACTTCTGTCTTTATTTTTTGGTGAGAGCCACAACACACAAGTGAGTAGGTGACATGTTAAAGATGATGATCATCATGACAAACTACAGCAACGGTCTACATCAGTATTCACCGAGAAGGAGATGGTTACATGTTTTATTTGCGCTCTCAATCCCTTTTAAAAGCACCATCTGTCCTCCACACAGTAATAACACGCTGCACTTCAGCTCTGAATATGCAGGCATCACATTAACTCAGTGGAGCGATTCTTTTATGCGACCGACATGAGTGTCGACAGATGTTACCGTTTGTTGCTGCACAAGAATTTACTTTACTGAGGAGTTTACGTTGCACTAATCTAATATGTTTAAGTGCATTATTACACTTTATGAAGAGAGATGTACGTTATAGTAGATTGTGCACTTAACCTCATATACCGGGTACTAAATCATTCTAGCTTCATGTTTTAGTGTTCACTGGCTGCTGAACGTGTGTGTGTGTTTGTGTGTACTGTGAGCACGCAAGGTACATGATTACAGTAAGTGTGTTTTTATTGATTTTCACGCAGTAACTGATCCGACTACTGTGTGTAAGACAGTATTAAAAAGAGGAATAGATTGGCAAAAAGATCATATTAAGATCATATTAATGAGTGACTACCTTTTTTTGAAAAACATAATGATAGGTATTTATCTTACAATCTGAACCTGAAATTTGCTGCTGCCAAGTATCAGAGGTCACAGCAGCCTGACAACAGGTGAAGTGCTAAGACAGGATGTTTTTACAAGATTAACTATGTGAGAGTTTATGAAACAAGTGGCGGAAGGAGATATGGGAGGCTGGGACATGTTTCCTTCGGAAAGGAGGTAGGAGGTAAAAGAACCATAATCCAGTTCAGTTTCACTCAGTCCAACTACAAAATTCCAGTGGAGCATTCCAGTTTCACTCAGGAGAATAAAACACAAATAAAAACACAGGACAAGAGTAACAATAGATCTGTATTCAGATTAAATGAAAATTTCCAAGGGTCAGGAGAGAAATACTAATTTTGTCCCCAAGCTTTCCTTCCACCTCTCTCCTGAAAAACCTGCTCCAGTGAGAGAACTGTATCCCAGACCATGACGTAACACAGGAAGTTCAAATAAATTCATTCACAGAAGAAGAAACAAGACTGTCAGTCATCTGCAGACAATGATGATGAGTTTAGCTTCCTCACAGATAAAAGCCATGTTATCATTTTTACTGCCTCTGTGCTCAGACTGAAGTCCAGTTGTCAGTGACTCTTTTATTTGTTTGATTTTATTAGGTGGGGTGTCATGACCCCATCCTCACGTTGAGTGGATTGGTAGCAGCAACGCATGGTCAGCATACAGAGTACCTCAGAGTACAACAAAACCAGCAGCTCTTTTTGAATTCTTGCAGAGAAAGTTGACTCAGCCTCACATACACACTGTAACATATATTCAAACGGGGGAGCCCGGAGCGTCCTAGTACAACCAGTTTTATTCGGTTGATTAGCCTCACTGGAGCCAAGAATGTCAGTGGCTGGAATACATTGAAAAATTCACATCGAGCTCCCCAAGTTCTTTACCTGTATTTCATACCAGTCTCCCAGAAGCCGCAGTACAAAGCTGCCACCGTGGCACGAATCATCTTGTTAGCTGTGTTAAAGGGTAAGGCCACACTGAAAACGTCTGCTGCATGAACCTTTCAATGTGACTTAACACTATCCGCTACTGTGTGGGCAGGTAAAAGACAAGAGGCGGTCGCCCCCCTCTAACAGATCCCCCTCGGCCCCACAACGCAACCCTCACCACAGCGGCTCCACAGACGAACAGGAGAGCCCTGAGAGAGTGGTGAGACCCACACAAACCTACCTGCAATAAAACGCTGCTGGGATGCACAAGCAGTGACGCACACACAAGGGAACTCTCATACACTCATGCATCTCACGGGACGTTAGAGTGTGTCGATAGAGCCTCACAGAGCTGCTGGCGTGGCGGCCAACTGCAGAATAGTCACATTGGTGCTGAAGGATTTTCAGGTTTTGTACTTAACTGCATTGCAACATTGCATGGTTGTTTAGAGGTCGATGAATGTGCAGTACAATGTGGCTAAACCTGAAAAAACAATGTGATGATAAAAGTGATTTACAAAACCATTCTCCTTTAGAAGGAATAGTTTGACATTTTGGGAAGTATATTGAAATGCTTCCTTGCCAAGACTAGATGAGAAGCTCAATACCACTCTCCTATCTGTCCATTAAATATGAGCCGGTTAGCTTAGCTTCGCTTAGCTTCTTGGCCAGAAACAGTAACTTAATGGAGTCTCTGCTGGCTACCTGACAACCTCACAGTGATAACAAGACTCCAGGAAATCACTGCTCCCAGCCAAGAAATAGTTCCCCACAAAACTGCAACATGTAATCTTCACACTTAGATTTTTGTACATATTAAACAAACGAGATATAACATGTTAATTAGTGAGCTTTAGTGGTGCTGGTAGGTGGAGTGTTGTTCCCTGTGAACAGAGCCAGGCTAGCTGTTTCCCTCTGCTTCCAGTCTTCATGCTAAGCTAAGCTAACTGGCTGCTGGCTGTAGCTTCATATTTAACTTATACATATGAGAGTGGTGTAAGCCTCTCATCTAACTCTCGGCAAGAAAGCAAATACATTTCCCAAAATGTCAAACTATTCCTTTAATGATAATAATTTAATAGTAAAAAGTATCAACTTGATTCAAGACTGAAGAGCTTGACAGCATCACCGGTCCGTTAGGTTTACCTTACATGCACCTGGATGCACCTGGTGGACGCTGCCATTGTGATTGGCTTTATTTGGATTGAGGAGAGTCATTGTGACGATGACCTCAGGACCCTCAAACCTCCAATGGCATACAGAAAAAGTTAACATTTTTATGAAGTATATTGTTTCTCAGATAAATTTGGAAAGGGGAACACAGCATTGTGACTGACTTCATGACCCCAGCAGCCACCAAGCCCATACAAACTGGATCACAATAGTCCAGGCCCGATCTGCTGAGGTCATTGTCCAGCACATAAACAACCTTTCATTTCCCCCAGCTCAGCACAGATGCCAGTCGTGGCCTTTTCACGCAGCAGCAGGTGACCGCCAGCTGCTGGACACAAAGTCGACAATAAAAAACATCAGAATGTGGCAGATCTGAAACCTGCCGCAGGTGTCGCGGCCGTAAACGCTCTGAACCACATTCATGGACTAAAAAGTAGCATGTTAGCACTTTAAGAGTTTGTGTGACACAAAGCTGCTCGTCGGGAGACAGTGACGCCTGCTGGGCGTTTATAATAGAAATGTGAAAGTGTAGCTAACAGACATGTTGAAACAACAGAAGCTGGAGGTTTTGTCCACACAGGAAAAAGACCACAGTTACACAGTGAAACATATCTGTAACAACATACATGTTTCCTGTTTATACACCATCACCATCATAGTGTGACACTATTGATAACATGGTTGTCTGAACATTATCACTTTTTCTGCCATCACTTCATATTGGGGACATTTTATCAAATTAAATATGTACATTTAAAATAAATGGTTTTACAAAGATCTCTAAATAATTGTTCTCCAGTCTTTGAAATGTAACCCCATGTTGTTCATTTTAACATGCTCTTTTGTGTAATTATCAAATCAACAGAAAACAAGTTCTTACGTTAACACAGGTAGCATGCATTACAGTGGGGAATGTGTTAAGTTAAAGAATATTACACTTTTAAAGGAAAATTCACATTACATTAATGTGTCATTGACGGTAAGTCACATTTCATTGATTTAACGGCTGTATCAGTTCCTTTAAAGGTCCAGTGTGTAAAATTTAGGAGGATCTATTGGCAGAAATGGAATATAATATTTATATGTATTTTTTCATTAGTGTATAAATGCCTGAAAATAAGAATCGTGATATTATTACCTTAGAATAAGCCTTTTATATCTACATAGGAAATGGGTCCCCTTCCAGGGAGGTCGCCATGTTGCACCGCCATGTTTCTACAGTAGCCTAGAACGGACAAAACAAACACTGACTCTGGATGGAGCCGTTCACGTTTTGTGCGAGGTTCCGCAGCCACGGTAGTTTCTCCAACGCGCTTGGAAGGGGAGGGTGAGGCGAGCGGTATTCATATGGATGCAAACTGCAATTTCACCACTACATGCCAATAAATCCTACACACTGGATCTTTAAAGGATAATAATTATAATAAACTTTGTTTATTTATACTGCACCATACACAAAATGCAGCTCAAAGTGCATTGCAACATTAAAAAAGAATCGAGCAGATAATTTAAACAAAAATTAATAATGTATATTGAAATAAAAAAAATTAAATGAGAGAAATAAACAGTTAAAGATACACATTCAAAATCAAATGAAATTTTAAAAGATTAATTATAATGAATACATAACAGCAATAACTGCTAATTATCATAACCATAACCACTTTCACCATCATCACCTTAATAATAATAATAGTCCTCTAAGATTGACCAGTAGTGTACATAATCAAGAAATGGCAGTGGAGTAATAATAATAAATTCTTGGTAAAAGAAATAGACACAAATAATTCTTGGCCATAGCATTTAAACTGTTTTGACCGCAGTTTGATTGATTTTGTGGTGTTCTTTTGGCATCATGACTTCCACCTGCATTACAAATCATCTCACCCTGTGTCCTCTTCACCGGTTGTCTGCAGGTGCAGAAGGAGAAGCTCCATGCAGAGCTGAAGCAGGTGTTGAGTCAGAAGAGAAGTCATCTGAGAGAGTCGACGTGCCAACTGGCCCAACCAGAGATGGACTCAGAGGCCACAGACGAACAGACAGTAAGCAGCAGTCTGCTAAACACTGTTTTAATGGGACTTTTGAAGCTGAACTTTTTATTACTTTTGTTTGTATCAGTGGTTGATCGGCAACTGGAGAGTTCTTACTACCATAAATCAGTCCACGATTCACTTTTTCCTTTATTAGTCGTGCACAAGTGATTTCCTTTGGTCGGTCTCTGGAAAAGTGCATGTAATCCAACAATAGAGTGACCTTTCCTGCATGACAGCTTAATGGATAAAATGCCTTGAGAAGTAAAGTGTGAAGTGACAAATAACTGTACAGTAAATTCTGCGCTCACTCAAGCAAGTGCAACAAGATATAAAACACTGCTGAGGCCCTCGAGCACTGAAAACAATCTACCCGGCATAGAGAAAACTGAAATACAAGACGGAAGATCTCAGTTTTACTTACGTGACGCCTGTCTTTAAAGCTGCATAATGCAACTTTTTCCCATTGGACCTCAAATGGCGTTGACAGGTAACAGTTTATATTTTGTGGACTTTAGCATCCACAGAATCGCTGTTGTGTTTTTCGCCCACGTTTTAAATTAATCCCTTGTGATTTAGACAAATAGCGTGAATCTACAGTGTTCCTGTTGATTTGGACCAGGCACTCTGACTCTGTGATGCAGAGTGATATGACCAGTGACTTTAAACATAAAAAAACACTTACCATTAAGGTTTCTGTAGTTCAAAACAATGCAGGGCTGGAGAAATGCTGACTGAGTTGTCTAGTCACACTAGCCCTTGGTTGATAACGCCATTAAATTAAATACATAATATATTTTGTTCTAGATACCCTGTCAGTTGGTGACCTGTCACT
The DNA here is from genome assembly GCA_011952105.1 of Coreoperca whiteheadi. Taxonomy (NCBI): domain Eukaryota; kingdom Metazoa; phylum Chordata; class Actinopteri; order Centrarchiformes; family Sinipercidae; genus Coreoperca; species Coreoperca whiteheadi. The sequence goes on along the minus strand of CM022478.1, from coordinate 4,515,788 downwards.
TTGCTATGTGGAAAATCAGGGGTTTAATCTTCAAGTATGAATCTAAAGTATTGTTACTACAGCTACGGCCATTTTTGTAACTCAGTTTGAGATCCAAAAATCATTATGAGAGACAAAAACAAAATGGCGATTTAATGTTTATCTTGGGCCAGATTTTGTTCTTGGAGATATTAAAAGTTGTGTGTGTGTGTGTGTGTGTGTGTGTGTGTGTGTGTGTTTTAGAGTGGGGAGGAAGCCTCTCAGTCGGTGGAAATCGTGGTGGAGACGGAGGCGGAGGCTGGAGCCAGTGGCTACAGCGTGACTGGTGGAGGACAGCGAGGGATCTTTGTTAAAGACGTCCTTAAAGACTCACCAGCTGCTAAACATCTGAGTCTACAGGAAGGTACCTGCGGTCACATCTGATTCATTTAGGGGCCACTTTTAGGAAACATACTCAAGTGCCTTTGGCCTTTTACGATTTGGCATAATATAAAAAAAAATGTAATTGAATACCCAGTGCCTTAAAATGTGTGTCCTATGTGTGTGAACCGGTACTGATGCTTTGTTCATCAATACAGTGTTGTACCATTATCAACCCTAGAAATGAAATATAAAAGAATTATATTCATAAAGGGTGTGGGTGCCCTGCATGGTCAAACCTTAAAAATGGTAATAAAACATGTTGTTTTACATTCACAACTGCAAAGCTGTTGAATAGAAAAAGAGGAGCTTCTATAATGTCTCAAATGCAGGCAGAGTTACATCACGTCATGCAGTTTTTACCAATAATGATCACAGATCACAGAGTGAGCTCTGCTTGACACTGACACTGACCTGACAGCAGCAAGTCTGTTTCAGCTGTCTACGCTGTGAATTCCCTTATTTACTCTAAAAAAGTATAATAAACATGTATAATAATGAGAATGAATGTTTGAATCATTCCTACTGAAGAGTGTGTTGAATAATTTGTCATTATTGTATGTTAATTTCTTTTCAGGTAGCTTTAGTTTAGGCATTTGTGAAAGTACTGACAGGAAGTGCTATTCTGTTAATCATTTCTGACTTGACGTTTTGCCTCGATGTAGTTTCTGACTGTGCCCAGTGGAGGGCAGTAAATGCTCACAATGTTACATGGAAGTGTGTCAACAGCTCCACAAGCATCTAAGCAGACATGATAGCATGAACTCCAGATCAGAAAACTTTTAATAATACAACTTTTTATACTGATACTGAAGTTGCTGTTGTTTTTAGTAATAATCATAATAATATTAATATTAATCTTCTTCTTTTCCTTTCGGCTGTTCCCTTTCAGGGGTCGCCACAGCGAATCATGCGCCTCCATCTAACCCTGTCCTCTGCATCCTCTTCACTCACACCAATTAACTTCATTTCCTCTCTCACTACATCCATAAATCTCCTCTTTGGTCTTCCTCTAGACCTCCTGCCTGGCAGCTCCAACCTCAGCATCCTTCTACCAATATATTCACAGTCTCTCCTCTGAACGTGTCCAAACCACCTCAATCTGGCCTCTCTGGCTTTATCTCCGAAACATCTAACATGAGCTGTCCCTCTGATGTACTCGTTCCTGATCCTGTCCGCCCTCGTCACTCCCAAAGAGAACCTCAACATCTTAAGCTCTGCCACCTCCAGCTCTGCCTCTTGTCTTTTCTTCAGTGCCACTGTCTCTAAGCTGTACAACATCGCTGGTCTCACCGCCGTCTTGAACACCTTTCCTTTCATTCTTGCTGATACTCTTTTATCACACAACACCCCTGACACTTTTCTCCACCCGTTCCAACCTGCTTGCACTCGCCTCTTCACCTCTTTTCCACAGTCTCCGTTGCTCTGAACCGTTGACCCTAAGTACTTAAAGTCCTGCACCTTCTTCACCTCTGCTCCCTGTAACCTCACCGTTCCACCTGGGTCCCTCTCATTGACACACATGTATTCTGTCTTACTGCGGCTAAGCTTCATTCCTCTGTTTTCCAAAGCAGACCTCCATCTCTCTAGATTCTCCTCCACCTGCTCCCTGCTCTCACTACAAATCACAATGTCATCCGCAAACATCATAGTCCATGGAGATTCCTGTCTAACCTCATCCGTCAGCCTGTCCATCACCAGAGCAAACAAGAAGGGGCTCAGAGCCGATCCTTGATGCAGACCCACCTCCACCTTGAACTGCTCTGTCACACCTACAGCACACCTCACCACGGTCTTACAGCTCTCATACATGTCCTGCACCACTCTAACATACTTCTCTGCCACTCCAGACTTCCTCATGCAATACCACAGCTCCTCTCTCGGCACCCTGTCATACGCTTTCTCTAAATCTACAAAGACACAATGCAACTCCTTATGACCTTCTCTGTACTTCTCCATCAGCATCCTCAAAGCAAACACTGCATCTGTTGTGCTCTTTCTAGGCATGAAACCATATTGCTGCTCACAAATGCTCACCTCTGCCCTTAGCCTAGCTTCCACTACTCTTTCCCACAACTTCATTGTATGACTCATCAGCTTTATTCCTCTGTAGTTGCCACAGCTCTGCACATCTCCCTTGTTCTTGAAAATTGGCACCAGTACACTTCTCCTCCATTCCTCGGGCATCCTCTCACTCTCCAAGATCTTGTTAAACAAACTAGTCAGAAACTCTACTGCCACCTCTCCTAGACACTTCCATACCTCCACAGGTATGTCATCAGGACCAACTGCCTTTCCACTCTTCATCCTCTTCAACGTCCTCCTCACTTCACTCTTGCTAATCTTTGCCACTTCCTGCTCCACACCAGTCACCTCTTCTACTCTTCGTTCCCTTTCATTTTCCTCATTCATCAACTCTTCAAAGTACTCCTTCCATCTTCCCATCACACTCCTGGCACCTGTCAATACATTTCCATCCTTATCTTTAATCACCCTAACCTGCTGCACATCCTTCCCATCTCTATCTCTTTGTCTGGCCAACCTGTACAAATCCACCTCTCCCTCTTTAGTGTCCAACCTAGCATACAAGTCCTCATATGCTCTTTGTTTGGCCTTTGCCACCTCTACCTTCACCTTACGCTGCATCTCCCTGTACTCCTGTCTACTCTCTTCAGTCCTCTCAGTGTCCCACTTCTTCTTTGCTAACCTCTTTCTCTGTATACACTCCTGAACTTCCTGGTTCCACCACCAAGTCTCCTTGTCCACTTTCCTCTTTCCAGATGACACACCGAGTACCCTCCTACCTGTCTCCCTGATCACATTAGCTGTAGTGGTCCAGTCATCTGGGAGCACTTCCTGACCACCCAGAGTCTGTCTCAGCTCCTCCCTGAAAACTAAACAACATTCTTCCTTTTTCAACTTCCACCACTTCGTCCTCTGCTCTGCCTTTGTCCTCTTCATCTTCCTCACCACCAGAGTCATTTTACACACTAGCATCCTGTGTTGTCTGGCTACACTCTCCCCTACCACTACTTTACAGTCACTGGTCTCTTTCAGATTACAACGTCTACACAAGATGTAGTCCACCTGAGTGCTTCTCCCTCCGCTCTTATAGGTCACCCTATGTTCCTGCCTCTTCTGGAAGAAAGTGTTCACGACAGCCATTTCCATCCTCTTTGCAAAGTCTACCACCATCTGCCCTTCTGCGTTCCTGTCCTGAAGACCAAACCTGCCCATCACATTCTCATCACCTCTGTTCCCTTCACCTACATGCCCGTTGAAATCTGCACCAATCACCACTCTCTCAGCTCTGGGGATGCTCTGCATCACTTCATCTAACTCACTCCAGAATTTCTCCTTCTCTTCTAACTCACATCCTACCTGTGGGGCATAACCACTCACAACATTGAACATCACCCCTTCAATTTCCAGCTTCAGGCTCATCAACCTGTCTGACACTCTTTTCACCTCAAGAACATTCCTCACAAACTCCTCTTTCAGGATAACTCCTACTCCGTTTCTCTTCCTATCCGACCCATGGTAGAACAACTTGAACCCTGCTCCTAAGCTTCTAGCCTTGCTACCTTTCCACCTGGTCTCCTGGACACACAGTATGTCCACCTTCCTTCTCTGCATCATGTCAATCAGCTCTCTAGCCTTCCCTGTCATAGTTCCAACATTCAAAGTCCCTACTGTCAGTCCTACATTCTTAGCGTTCCTCTTCTCTCTCTGCCTACGAACACACCTTCCTCCTCTCCTTCTTCGTCTTCGACCAACAGTAATCCAATTTCCACCGGTACCCTGTAGGTCAACAGCACCGGTGGCGGTCGTTGTTAACCCGGGCCCCGACCGATCCGGTATGGAAGTCATTGTCATGATTCGCATTTTTAGTTTGGCATGTGTTTTACGTCGGATGCCCTTCCTGACACAACCCTCTGCATTTATCCAGACTTGGGACTGGCACATGAAGACACTGGCTTGTGCCCCCCTGCGGTTGCATTAATATTAATAACAATAGAAATTAAATTTACAGTGAGCTACGAATTTATTGTGGTGTTGCAGTTCCTCATTGTGACCACCAGAGAGCAGTGAAAACTCATGTTGAGACGGGACAAAACCTCACTGGCTTCACTTGCTTTTTGTTTTCTCCTGTAATAATAAGAATAAACACGGGAACTGTCGATCATGACGTCACACCCCTTTATGTAGCATCAAATAACTAATTAAAATCAAACTTATATGAAAAACGAACACTTGAACATACATCAGCGCGATAAGAACTACCTAAAATGACAGAAACCATCTTTGGGAAACATTTATTTGGCTTGTACTTAGATTTTTTAGTTTGGTCCATGTCCCGTCCACTAACATGGAGGGGGCGGGGTTTATGACCTATACTGCAGCCAGCCACCAGGGGGCGATCAAGGTGTTTTGGCTTCGCTTTTGGATAGCTGTCATGTCGTCCAGCTCTGTAAACAGTCTATATACAGTCTGTACTTCAGTACAGCTTTTGGCTGCTCTCCCGGATGTAGGACAATACTGCCCTACCATCCGTCAGGAACAGCAGAGAATACCAAATATACCAAAGATCGACTAACTTTTATTTTTGACCTCAACTCGATCGAAGCGTAAATTGAGATGGAGAGTCTTGGAAGTTTCGTAAATTACTTTGACAGGCTTTATCACCGGACACATTAATACAAAATGCTCTCTGTGTGAAGGCGACCAGCTGCTGAGTGCCAAGGTCTACTTCGACAACGTGAAGTATGAAGACGCTCTGAAGATCCTTCAGTGTGCAGAGCCATACAAGGTCAGCTTCCAGCTGAAGAGGACCATCCCTGGAGCCGAGGTCAGCGTGCGGCCTCGAGTTCCCAGTGTGGAGGTCAAAGGTCCCAAAGCCAAGATGGCCAAAATGGTAATCAGTTACATTCTGTATTTATATGCAGTATGCAGCCTCTCAACTAAATAGTGTGTAGTTTTAAATAAAGTAGCATTTAATACCTTAATAAAAGCCCAAAGAATTTTATAGGGTTTTGTTGCAACTTTAAAATTGAATTATAACTTAAATTCTGGATCCACTGTTTATAAATAATATAAACTTTTAATCCAATCTGTTAGAGCCTCAAATTAGATTTAAAACTCATTTGTAGTTTACATACTTTTCCAGTTGTTATATTGTATGGCCAGACTGAACCAAGTTTATGCAGGTTGAATCAACCTACATAAAGCTAGCACCTCAACAGATCACACTTAAATTGCAGACTTTTTCTTCATGTGTGTATTTCAGAGTGTGAAGGGCTCCAAGCCATTCAAGGCCAAGAAGAAGAGAGGTGGACGTTTTGGTCTGAAGAGGCTGAAAGAGAAGCGCAGGGAAGAGCTGGTGATAGAGGGAACGCCCCCCAGGCTGGAGATGAGTGACGTGGACGTGGAGTTTTCTCTCCCCAAATTCAAACAGAGGAGGAGCGCGAAGGTCGAAGCAGGAGGAGCCGGAGGAGGAGCCGAAGGAGCAGCAGCAGCAGCAGCAGCGGGGAAGGCAAAGAGGAGGATCAGGTTGGCTTGTTTGTGTTCTTTCTGTCTTTCATGTGGAAATGGTCACATTTACCTGCTCAGCATGTGAAGAGGTTTGTTGTTTGTTGAGGAACATTATGATGGTAGCTATATTCTGTATTTATTATTAATATTTATGTATTATTTTTTCCTGTGCTGCTCTTTTTTAACTTCCCCTCCTTTGCATGTCTTTTTCTTGTAATAAGCAGACTACACAAGCAACGCACAAGAATTCCAATGTATCTGTACTGTCCAGTACCTGTGCAGATTGCAATAAAGTTTAATCTTACACCTTACATCTTAATCTTAGTTCTAAATAATAGTGTAATACAAAACTATTACTGACTGTATTGCAAAGACATTGAAGGATTATCTGAAAAGTATGTTATCTTTCTTTACAAACCATTTTGGCTATATTACAATCTCCGTTTCTTCTTCTCTCATTCCTTTCTTTACATGGCTCTCCCAGGTTTCCCCACATGAAAACAAAGGACTACGCAGGAGCAGAGACAGGAGGAAAAGTGGAAACAGGACGACTCGAGAGACAGGTGAATATCTCTCCATCTGAGATACCTGGAGCTAAAGTGAAAACCAAAGGAAAAGGACACAAGTTTGGAATCCCCTTTCCTAAGAAAAAACACACAAAGTCAGGCTCAGCTTTGGAAACTGGATCTGTGGAGCTGAAGCCCCCGGGGATAAACATCCAGCCACCATCGGTGGAGTTCAGTTTGTCTGCTGATAAAGACATGGATGCCGAGAAAAAAGGGGTTAAAATTAACGCTCCTGATGTGGAGTTTGCACTCCCTTCAGGGAAAGCTGAGGCATCTTTACCTGCTGTGAAGGGAAAGGCTCCTAAAATCAACATCAAAGGAGGAGTTGATACAGAGGCAACTGTGGGAAAAGGTGATGTAGATGTAGGCAAAGGAGATGCAAAGCTAAGAATGCCAAAATTGAAACTGCCCAAAGTTAGACTTTCACGTCATTCGGATGAGATAGATGGCGACTTCAAGGTAAAAGCCAAAGAGATGAAAGTGCCTCACGCTGACATAATACCTCCAAAAGTAGAAATCAAAGGAGGCGGTGAGATAGGTCTGCCCGAAGCAAATATCACTAAACCAAAGGTGGAAGGTGATCTCTCAGGAAAAGCTGCATCTATTCAAATGCCTTCTGTTGATATTTCTTTACCAAACGTGAAGGGAAAGTCTGATATCGACGTCTCACTCCCAGAGTACGGAGGAGTTGGGAAGACCGCAATCAAAATGCCTGCCATTGACATCTCTGTGTCTGATGTTGATTTGGAATTGGACACCAGACGCAGAATTCCTGATGAGGTGGAGGGCACTTTTAAAGGGCCCAAAATCTCCATGCCAAAGGTTGATATCTCGTTACCAAAGATGGGATCATCCACTGTGAATATTGAAGGTCCAGAAGGTGGAGGGAAATTCAGTCTACCCTCTGTTGACATCTCTCTGCCAAATGTGAAAACAGAGGGTAAAGATGTGGATATGGAGTATTATGTTGGTGGAGATGGGAAGTTCAAAATGCCGGATTTTGACATATCTTTCCCAAAAATGAAGTCACCAGAAGGACAAGTAAATATAAAAGGACAAGAGGTGGAAGGGGGCTTCAAGTTAGGCAAAGCAGGAACAACTGATATTGAAGGAGGAGGAACATTTCATTCACCATCATTTGACATCGCCCTCCCTAAAATGAAGACAGGTGAGATGGAGGTCGACATTGAAGGCCCTGAAGTGACAGGTGGTAAATTTGAAATGCCCACATTTGACATTTCTCTGCCCAAAGGCATAATGGAAGGAGACATTGAAGTAGAAGGGCATGCTGGGAAGGGAGGGAAATTCAAGATGCCTAGCTTTGATGTTTCTATACCGAAGCTGAAACAACCAGAGGGTCACGTGAATATTGAAGAACCCAAACTTGAGGGTAGAAGTAAGATCCAGATGCCCTCTATTGATATATCGCTGCCAAAAGGAAAGATGGAGGGTGACATTGAAATAGATGGTCCAACTGCACAAGGAGGGAAGTTCAAAATGCACTCACTCGATGTCAGAGTCCCAAAGATGGAGACATCTGGGGCTGAGGTTGACTTACAAGGACCAGAGATTAAAGGAGGGAAAATTGAGATGCCATCAGTAGACATTTCTCTACCAAAAGGTAAATCCAAGGGTGAGGTTGACATGAAGGGAAAAGGAGGCAAGTTTAAAATGCCTTCATATAATATAGCTCTTCCAAAAAGGAAGTCACCTCCTGAGGGAGAGGTTGTTTTGGGAGGACCTGAAATCAAAGGTGGAAAAATCAAGATACCTACTGTTAATATCTCTGTTCCTCAAGGAAACATAGAGGGAGATTTGAACCTTGATGGCAGTGAAGTAAAAGGAGGCAAATTAAACATGCCCTCTGTAGACATTTCTTTCCCAAAAATGAAGCTACCTGAAGGAGATGTGAAGTTAGAATGCCCTGAACTTCCACATGTTGACTTTTCACTTCCCAAGGCAAATGCCGAGGGCAACATGGAGCTTGAGGGCAGTGGTGGTAGCGGAGCCAAGTTCAAGGTGCCAACTTTTGACATCTCACTCCCAAAGATGAAAACCAACGAGGCAGAGGTTGATATTGAAGGACCTGAGGTCAAAAGAGGAGCAAAGTTCAACATGCCGTCACTCAACATCTCTCTTCCGGCAATGAGATCAGCAGAGGGGGAGGTAAAGATCAAAAGTCCTGAAACCAAAGGAGGGAAGTTCCAGATGCCTTCTTTTGATGTGTCACTACCAAAGATCAAATCGCACGGAGGTGACATAGACATTAAAGGTCCTGAGTTTAAGGTTAATACACCAGAGGCAGACTTAGACCTACAGGGAAGTGAGATTAAAGGAGGGAAAATAAACATCCCTAGAGCTGATATCTCTCTTCAAAAAGGAAAAGCAGAGGGTAAGATAGATATTGAAGGATCCACAGGAAAAGAAGGCAAGTTTCAGATGCCTACATTTGATGTATCGCTACCAAAGATGAAGATGCCTGAAGGAAATATTGGCCTTGAGGGACCCTCAGTTGATATTTCTCTTCCAAAGGGGAAATTAGAGGGTGACATACAAACTAAAGGTAAAGGAGGACATTTTCATATGCCCTCAATTGATGTTTCTCTTCCTAAAATAAAATCAAAGCGAGGTGACATAAACATCGAAGGACCACAAATCAAAGGTGGGGAAGTTAAAATGCCAACTATTGACATCTCACCGCCTCAAGGAACATTAGAAGGGGATATCAGTGTCGAAGGTGAAGGAAGAGAAGGCAAATTCAGCCTGCCGCCTGTAGACATCGCCCTCCCTGCAGTAAAATTCCCTGAAGGAGATGTGAATTTTCAAGGGCCGAAAGTTAAAGGTGGGAAGTTTGAAATGCCGAAAATTGACCTCTTGCTTCCTAAAGGAAAAGCACAGGGAGACATTGATATTGACATTCACTCTGGAAAAGATGGGAATATTGAAATATCATCCTATGGTATTCCTAAAGGAAAAGTCAAAGCTGACATAAATGTTGAAGGTCCTGCAGGGGGAACAGGTACATTCAAATTGCCAGAATTTGACATTTCACTTCCAAAAATGAACCTGCCAGAGGGCAATGTCAAAGTGGAAGGACCAGATATTAAAGGAAAAATGGAAATGCCTGTTGTTGATATTTCACTTCCAAAAGGAAAAATAGAGGGAGATGTTGACATTGAAAGACATGAGGTTAAAGGAGGCAAGTTTCACATGCCTTCAATTGATATCACTCTTCCTAAAATAAAGGCTAAGGAAGTCGATCTTGATATTCAAGGGCCTGATGTTCAAGGACGAAAGTTCAACATGCCATCACTTAATATTTCAACACCCAAAATAAAATCTCCAGAGGTAGATGTCAGCCTTGAGGGTCCAGATGTTAAAGGCAGACATTTCAACATGCCAGCTGTTCACATGTCACTTCCAAAAGGTGATGTTGGTATAAATGTTGAAGATCCTGAGCGGAAAGGAGGAAATATAAAAATGCCTAAATTTGACCTCTCATTACCATTACCAAAAGTACATTTTCCAGAGGGTGATGTCAAATTTAAAGGGCCTGAGATCAAGAGCCAGAAGATTGAGATGCCAGACATTGACATTTCACTCTCCAAAGGAAAGACAGGAGGAGAAATTGAAATTGAAGGACATGGTGGTAAAGGAGGAAAGTTCCATATGCCCACTGTTGATATCTCTCTTCCTAAAATCAAAGCTAAGGGACCAGAGGTCAACATAGAAGGTCCTGAACTTAAGGGAGGCAAAATCAACATGCCAGACCTTGACCTTTCACTCCCCAAAGCAAAGGCTGAAGCTGACCTCAATATTGACGGTCATGAGGTAAAAGGAGGCAAATTCAAAATGCCCAAATTTGACGTTTCACTTCCAAAGATGAGCCTGTCAGAGGGCAATGTGGAAATGCCAACAGTTAATATTTCACTTCCAAAAGGAAAGGCAGACATGGATATTGACATTGATGGGCACAGTGGTAAAGGAAGCAGGTTTCACATGCCCTCACTTGATATCTCTCTTCCTAAAATCAAAGCAAAGGGAGTTGATGTCGATATTGAAGGACCTGAACTTAAAGGTGACATGTCACTCCCTAAAATTAAGTCTCCAGAGGTAGATATCAGCCTTGAGGGTCCAGATGCTAAAGGAGGAAAGTTTAACTTGCCAGCTGTTGACATTTCACTCCCCAAAGGAAAAGTTGAGGGTGACCTAAATGTTGAAGGCCCTAACATAAAAGGAGGCAAATTTAAAATGCCAAAATTTGATGTCTCATTGCAAAAAGTGAAAGAGGGCGATGTCAAAATAAAAGGTCCAGACATCAAGGGAGGTAAGATTGAAATGCCAGACATTGATATTTCACTCCCCAAAGGAAAAGCAGAAGGAGAAATGGAAGGAAATGCTGGCAAAGGAGGAAAGTTCCATATGCCCTCGCTTAATATCTCTCTTCCTAAAATGAAAGCTAAGGGACCAGAGATAAATATTGATGGCCCTGAAGTTAAAGGTGGAAAGCTAAACATGCCATCACTTGATGTTTCTCTGCCCAAAATAAAATCTCCCCATGTAGATATCAGCATTGAGGGTCCTGATCTGAAAGGAGGACAGGTCAACATCCCGCCTGTTGACATTTCACTTCCCAAAGGAAAAGTAGAGGGTGACATAAATGTTGAAGGCCCCGAGGTGAAAGGAGGAAAATTCAAAATGCCAAAATTTGATGTTACTTTACCAAAAGTGAGTCTCCCAAAAGTTGATGCCAATGTGGAAGGACCAGATATGAAAGGAAAAGTTGAAATGCCAACGGTTAATATTTCACTTCCAAAAGGAAAGGCAGATGTGGATATCGACATTGATGGGCATAGTGGTAAAGGAAGCAGGTTTCACATGCCCTCACTTGATATCTCTCTTCCTAAAATCAAAGCAAAGGGAGTTGATGTCGATATTGAAGGACCTGAAGTCAAAGGTGACATGTCACTCCCTAAAATTAAGTCTCCAGAGGTAGATGTCAGCCTCAAGGGTCCTGAAGTTAAAGGGGAAAAGTTTAGCTTGCCAGCTGTTGACATTTCACTCCCCAAAGGAAAAGTTGAGGGTGACCTCAGTATTGAGGGTCCTGAAGTAAAAGGAGGCAAATTCAAAATGCCCAAATTTGACGTTTCACTTCCAAAGATGAACCTGCCAGAGGGCAATGTGGAAATGCCAACAGTTGATATTTCACTCCCAAAAGGAAAGGTAAAGGGAGATGTTGACATTGGGGGACATGTGGGTAACGGAGGCAAGTTTCACATGCCCTCAGTTGATATCTCTCTTCCTAAAATAAAAGCAAAGGGAGTTGATGTTAATATTGAAGGACCTGAACTTAAAGATGACATGTCACTTCCAGAAGGAAAAGTTGAGGGTGATCTAAATGTTGAAGGCCCTAACATAAAAGGAGGCAAATTTAAAATGCCAATCAAAGTAAAAGGTCCAGACATCAAGGGAGGTAAGATTGAAATGCCAGACATTGATATTTCACTCCCCAAAGGAAAAGCAGAAGGAGAAATGGAAGGACATGCTGGCAAAGGAGGAAAGTTCCATATGCCCTCGCTTAATATCTCTCTTCCTAAAATGAAAGCTAAGGGACCAGAGATAAATATTGATGGCCCTGAAGTTAAAGGTGGAAAGCTAAACATGCCATCACTTGATGTTTCTCTGCCCAAAATAAAATCCCCCCATGTAGATATCAGCATTGAGGGTCCTGATCTGAAAGGAGGACAGGTCAACATCCCGCCTGTTGACATTTCACTTCCCAAAGGAAAAGTAGAGGGTGACATAAATGTTGAAGGCCCCGAGGTGAAAGGAGGAAAATTCAAAATGCCAAAATTTGATGTTACTTTACCAAAAGTGAGTCTCCCAAAAGTTGATGCCAATGTGGAAGGACCAGATATGAAAGGAAAAGTTGAAATGCCAACGGTTAATATTTCACTTCCAAAAGGAAAGGCAGATGTGGATATCGACATTGATGGGCATAGTGGTAAAGGAAGCAGGTTTCACATGCCCTCACTTGATATCTCTCTTCCTAAAATCAAAGCAAAGGGAGTTGATGTCAATATTGAAGGACCTGAAGTCAAAGGTGACATGTCACTCCCTAAAATTAAGTCTCCAGAGGTAGATATCAGCCTTGAGGGTCCAGATGCTAAAGGAGGAAAGTTTAACTTGCCAGCTGTTGACATTTCACTCCCCAAAGGAAAAGCTGAGGGTGACCTCAGTATTGAGGGTCCTGAAGTAAAAGGAGGCAAATTCAAAATGCCCAAATTTGACGTTTCACTTCCAAAGATGAACCTGCCAGAGGGCAATGTGGAAATGCCAACAGTTGATATTTCACTCCCAAAAGGAAAGGTAAAGGGAGATGTTGACATTGGGGGACATGTGGGTAAAGGAGGCAAGTTTCAAATGCCCTCGGTTGATATCTCTCTTCCTAAAATAAAAGGACCTGAAGGCAAAGGTGAAATGTCACTCCCTAAAGTTAAGTCTCCAGAGGTAGATATCAGCCTCAAGGGTCCTGAAGTTAAAGGGGAAAAGTTTAGCTTGCCAGCTGTTGACATTTCACTCCCCAAAGGAAAAGCTGAGGGTGACCTTGATGTTGAGGGCCCTGATGTGAAGGCGGGTAAATTTAAAATGCCAACAATTGATGTGTCTTTACCAAAAGTGAGTTTCCCAGAGGGTGATGTCAAAATAAAAGGACCAGACATCAAGGGAGGGAAGATTGAGATGCCAGACATTGATATTTCACTCCCCAAAGGAAAGTTAGGAGGAGAAATGGAAATTGAAGGACATGCTGGAAAAGGAGACAAGTTCCATATGCCCTCGCTCCACATGCCAACTCTTGACATAGATCTCCCCAAATTTGATCTTGACCTCAGCCTCCCCTCTGGTCTGAAAGACAAAAGCCTCAAAGTGAACACCAGTGGTCCCGATGCATCAGGAAATTTGGAGATGTCTGGTCTCAAAGGAGATATTAAGCCAGCCAAGTTGAAAGTTATGAGTGTGGACATAGAGACTGGTAGTGTAGAAGGTCCAGGTGCATCCCTCAAACGTCCCACAGTAAAACTACCGACAGTTGACATCTCAGCTCCGAAGGTGGATCTAGACTTTGGCCTAACCAAACCTAAAGGTGACGATGTGGAAGTGGAGCTTCTGAAAGCAGAGGCAGGCAGGCCTTCTTCAGGGGGCAGCTTCGATCTACCTGATGTCTCCCTCAAAGCCCCCAGTTTCTCTCTTCCCAGGTTTGGTGGAAAGTCCAAGAGTGGTGATTTGCAGATATCAGGAAAATGCCCCAAAGGAGACATTTCGCTCAGCCCACCACATGTGGAAGGAGAGATTAGGGCACCATCAGTAGAGTTTGATGGGGATGGGAAAGTCAAGGTGAAAAAACCTAAATTCAAAATGCCCTCATTTGGTATATCCAAAAAGGATGCAGATGTATCTGTGTCTTGCCCGGATGTGGATGTTAAAGTGAAAAAGGGGGAAATTGACATTTCTAAACCGGAAATTAATGTTGAGAGCCCAGACGATAAATCAAAATACAAAATGAAATTCCCCAAGTTTAAAATATCATCACCAAAAGGTCAACTCCCAGAAGGAGAAGTTAATGCTAAACTGGAAGCAGATGTAGAAGGGAAAAGTGGCTTCCATGCCCCTGACGTCACTATCAAACTACCAAAGTTCTCCATGCCAGGATTTGGCTCTAAAGAAAAAGATTTAAGTAAACCAAGTGGTTACCTTGACGCTAAGGCCAAAGTCAAGATGCCCTCTGTCGAGCTGTCACTACCAGCAGCTAAAACACCAGAGACTGAGGTTCTTCTCCCCAAAGCAGAAGTTGATGTCTCAGAGGCTGATATCAGAGGTTATGAGGGAAACCTCAAAATTCCCAAAATGCCAACTATTGACGTTTCCATCCCCAAAGTAGACCTGGACGTGTCCCTGCCGAAAGTAAAGCATGATGGAAAGATTGATGGAGAAGGAGGCAAATTCAAGTTGCCAAACATCCAGATGCCTGTCGTTGACTTGTCCCTTCCTACAGGAAAAACAGGCATTGAAGGAGGTCACATTGGCGTTGATGCAGAGGGAGGGAAATTCAAAATGCCTCACATCAGTATGCCTGATGTGGATTTATCCCTGCCAAAAGGAAAGTCCCCAAAGATTGAAGGACCAGAAGTGAAAATAAAAGGAGGTGAAGGAAAATTCAAAATTCCTCACATAACAATGCCATCAATAGATGTGTCCCTTCCCAAAGGGAAATCTGGGGATCTTGATGCACCAGACATTGAAATAGATGCTGCTGGAGGTGGCAAATTTAAAATGCCATATGTAAAAATGCCCAATGTTGACATAACCTTGCCAAAAGCAAAAACTGGAAAAATTGATACTCCAGGTGTTGATGTAGAAGAAGAAGGGTGGGGATTCCGAATGCCTGGTGTCAAAATGCCAAACATTGACATATCTCTCCCCAAAGGAAAGACCAGTAAATTAGAGGGGTTAGATGTTGAAATCGAGGAAGGAGGAAAGATGAAGATGCCACATGTTGACATCAACCTGCCAAAAATAAAAACTGCAGAGGTTGATACACCAGATGTGGAAGCAAAGGTTGAGGGAGGAGGAGTGAAATTCACAATGCCCCATTTTAATATGCCTTCAGTTGATATTTCACTGCCACACGCACAGATTGAAGGCCCAGAAGTTGAAATGGAGGGAGGTACAGAGAGAAAGTTCAAAATGCCTCACATGAAAATGCCCAACATTGACATATCTCTTACTAAAGCAAAAGTTGATGGCACTGAGACACCTGGAATAGAAATGGAGGGACAAGGAGGAGGAAAATTCAAAGTGCCTCACATGAAAATGCCATATTTTGATATCTCTCTGCCCAAAGGAAAGATTGAAGGTCCAGACCTTGAAATAGAGGGAGGTACCGGAGGAAAGATCAAAATGCCTCACATGGAAACGCCCAACGTTGACATCTCTCTTCCTAAAGCAAAAGTCGATGGGACTGAAATAGAGACACCTGAAATAGAAATGGAGGGTCAGGGAAAAGGAAAGTTCAAAATGCCTCATATGAAAATGCCTAACATTGACATCTCTCTGCCCAAAGGAATGTTTGAAGGTCCAAAAGTTGAAATGGAGGGGGGTGGAGGAGGGAAATTCAAAACACCTCACATGAAAATGCCTTCAGTTAACATTTCACTGCCAACAGGGAAGATTGAAGGTCCAGATGCTGAAATAGAGGGAGGTTCAGGAGGAAAGTTCAGAATGCCTCACATGAAAATGCCAGATGTTGATATCTCTCTGCCCAAAGGCAAGGTTGAAGGTCCAGAGGTGGAACTCAAAGGGGAAGGTGGAAAATACAAGATGCCACATCTCAGCATGCCCTCTGTTGATATTTCACTGCCCAAAGGAAAGCTTGAAGGTTCAGAAGTTGAAATAGAGGGGGGTGGAGGAGGGAAATTCAAAACACCTCACATGAAAATGCCTTCAGTTAACATTTCACTGCCAAAAGGAAAGATTCATGGTCCAGATGTTGAAATAGAGGGAGGTTCAGGAGGAAATTTCAAAATGCCTCACATGAAAATGCCAGATGTTGATATCTCTCTGCCCAAAGGAAAGATTGTAGGTCCAGAGGTGGAGCTCAAAGGGGAAGGTGGAAAATACAAGATGCCACATCTCAGCATGCCTTCTGTTGATATTTCACTACCCAAAGGAAAGGTTGAAGGTCCAGATGTTGAAATAGAGGGAGGTTCAGGAGGAAAGTTCAAAATGCCTCACATGAAAATGCCAGATGTTGATATCTCTCTGCCCAAAGGAAAATTTGGCAAAATTGAAGGAGTGGAGCTGGAGATTGAGGGAGGCAAATCTAAAATGCCACACATGACAATGCCCTCAGTAGAAACTGAACTGACAAAAGGAAAGACGGAAGGTCCCAGTGTTGAAATTAAGGGTGAGGGAGGAAGGTTCAAGATGCCAAATGTTGACATATCTCTTCCTAAAGGAAAACCTTCAATCAAAGGTCCAGAGGTAGCGATAAAGGGAGATGGGGGAGAGTTCAAGATGCCTAATGTGGACATATCTATCCCTAGAGGAAAAGCAAATAGTGACACACCAGACGTAAAAGTGGAGGCAGAGGGAGGAACCATTAAGCTGCCACATATCAAGATGCCAAAAGTTGATATTTCACTTCCTAAAGGTAAAAGCAAAGATATCGAAGCACCTGCTATAGACATGGAAGTCACAGGAGCACAGTTCAAAGGTCCAGATGTTAAACTTCCAAAGGGGAATATATCAGTGCCAAAGTCTGAAGTGGAGATCAACTTACCAACCATTGAGGCAGGAGGGAAAATTAAAGTTCCACAAGTCACATCACCAGATCTGGACATCGATTTGACCTGTAGTAAACCTAAACAAGACACACAGGCTCATGGGGAAGTTGATTTGCATGTTGAGGGAGAGCACAAAGGTCTGAAACTAAAGATGCCAACAATAGATATCAGGGGTCCAAAAGGAGACCTGGAGCTTGATATGGGACTTCATAGAGGAGAGGGGAAGAAGGACAGGAAACGAGTTGAACTACCTGACTTGGATCTCAACACAACAGGAACCAGCAAAGTAAAGGGGCCTAAAGTCAAAGGAACAAAATTCAAGATTGGAATGCCAAAAAAGAAAACTGGCACAAATGTAACAGCAGATGCGAAAACATGCAAAAACTGTGGCGAAGAGGAGTTAGGTGGTAAAGTCAAACACAAATGCAAGGTTAAAGAAAGATTTGAGTATGAAGTTGAAGTTGAAACCCATAACGGACATAAAGAGGACAAAGATCGTATTAACGTCCCAGTGCCAGAGGTCACATTTCCAAGTGTACAAGTCTCAGCCAACTTAGGAACAGGGGAAGAGGATGGCCTCTCATCATCCAGAGCCGAAATCAAAGTCCCCAGGATTCCAGACATAGAGTTTGATATTGGCACATCACAGGATGAAGATGATGACAAGACAGAGAAGGTCAAGAAAATCAAAATACCTAAGTTTGGAGTCCCATTACCCTCCATCTCCTCTCCAGAGGGAAGAATGAATATGTATGGGCCAGAAATTCAATATGAGGGCCCTAAAATGCCCAAAGTAAAGAAAGCTGTTTTTGTCTTAGTAAATCCTCCTCAATCAGATGAGCCCACTGCATGCACAGACCTCCTAAAACAGGAGACAACATCTGAGGCTGAAACAGGGGATGTCAAAGTGAAAATGCCCAAAATCAAAATGAAGCCAAGCTTTGGGAAGTCCAGCACAGATAAAGAGTTGGATGGAGATGACAATTCAAAGGGAGGGAAGATGAAAATGCCCAAAGGGTCATTTTCACCTGGCAAATCAGGGTCATTGGATGTCACTCTAAAGGGCAAAGGTTCAAGTCTCAACGGTGAACAAGATGCAAGTCCTCACAAGGGCTCCAAGGATAATAAAGGGACATTCAGTGGTAAAATCAAACTTCCAAAGGTGGAGTTCACCTCTCCATATGGCAAGACGGCTGCAGGGGAGGAGGACACAGAAATGAGTGTGAAACCGGGAAAGGATTCATCACCAGTAGAATCGGGGGGAGACATTAAAGGGCTTAAAGTAAAATCAGGCAAGATGGCCTTTGCAGGTTTTAGTGAGGAGCCCTTGGAGGATGTGGTGTCGTCTCATGCCAGAACAGATATGCTGGACAGGGACAGCTCAGAGTCCCCTGCTGGTTTTACCATGGAGTTCAGCTCCACAAAGGTCAAGGCTTGGAGTGAGATGGAGAGCAAAGAGTCTGAGGAAAGAGAGTCTTCCCCCTGGTTCAAGGTCCCTAAGTTCACCCTGAAGCCACACTCCACAGGTAAGGATAAAGGAAACTTCAAACTGAGATAACAATATTTTTGAAAGCTTAGACATGGACTCCTACAAAAGGCTGATAGTATCCAAGTCAAGCGTGTTTTATCGTGTTAAAGAGGAGTAACTGATTTGATTCCTTTTATATATTGTTATATAGTTATAGTGAATTTATATTGAGTTTTATCTGTTATAGTTATATTAAACTGTCATTATTTCCAAAATGTATATACAGTATACATCCTTTTTATATGATTCATTCACTTTTTATTTAAAGGGGAACTCCAATGATTTTACACTTAAAAGTCAGTTAACAAGTCATGGTTAGTACTATAAGCTTTATACGTGTGTTTTATACAATATACCTGCATTCTATTATTATTTCATTATATTACCATATAATGTATTACCATATGCAGTGCACTAAATTTTACATACTTTATCCTTGTTAAAACCTTTGATGTGTTATTATTATTATTTTTTTTATTATGTAAATTATTAATATATTATCTCTTCTTTTGTCTTTGCTACATAAGACTAAGTTTCTTTTCTCTGTTCATTTCTTACATTTCTTCACCAATCTTCATCTCCTCTCCTTGTTTCCTTTCCTCAACTTGCGTCTACTTTTTTCCTGTCCTCCTCCCCTCAGGGTTCCTCCAGATAACCCCAGAGGGTTCTCCTCAGGCCCAGCGGAAAGGGGAGGTGGGAGGTGAGGCTGACGTCTCGGGGTCTTTCTGCCTCCACACCTCAGGGCTCGACTTCACCTCCCAGGAAATGTCCGAAGAGCACCAGGTCTCCTCCGCCAAGGAGGGAACTGTCACCATGGTGACCAAGACCACCAGAATTACCCGGCAAATGGTTGCCACTGAAACGCAAACAGGGGAATCTTCGACAACCACAACAACAACTCACCAGTTGTCAGACTTCAAATACTGAGTATGCTGTAATGATATCATAAATGTCTTTTAATTTTTGTGTTTTTCTTTGGTGAGGTTGCAGTGTTCTTGTAAGATAAGCCTGCAACGTGGCAAACCTCGATTAAGTAAAAGTCTTTATTTTATATTTTGATAGGTGAGGTATGAATGTGATGAAAAGCAATGACATTTCATCAATCAGCAGTATTATCTTTATTATAGCAACAGAGTAATATATGCTTCTTTTGTTTTCATTTTAAATGTGATTATTTTTTGTTACTGTCCTTCCAGTTTTGTTATTTTAGTCCTAATTATTTATCAGATTTTGTTTGGTTTTCAAGGTTTCACTCTGAATGTAAACATGTCAGATTGCTTAATTATTTATTGTTGTTTGTGTGTTCAAAATGGGCTGGAATGAGTCATTTACTCACATCGGCATCAAGGATTTAACCAGGATTTTATGATTAGTTCAAAATAATTCATTTTGAACCACTACAGTAAAGGCCAAAGTAATATTTATGTAAATAACTATATAATTGCTTTTTTGAAGCAGTATCCCTTAAATACAAAATGTAATTATTTTCATATTCACCAGAGTCAGGAGTAGAAATGATATTTTTTGACCTGATGACCTGAATCTGTTTTGTTTGTTTTGAATGAAAAGTGTGAGCTTTTTGAGATTATAGGCTATTCTCATTTTATGCCATCATTTTTGTATTTTAAGCATTTAACTGGTGCTGTTACCCAGAGATAGTCGCAGTGATTGAGCAGGACACTCTGGACTCTTTTTCTGCTGTGGGGATCAAACCTGAACATTTAGGCCACCCTGCTGCTAACGTATTTTATATTTATGTTTTTACTGTACACTGCCAGAAAAAGACTCCGCTGTATATTTTGTGATTGAGGCTTAATTTCAAGATACAGCTGTGAACTGTGTTGAGTTTCAAAACATCAACAGCAAGCTGGGAGGAAATTTGGAGATTAAGGGGTGCTGCTGGGCGCCTTAAAAAAATAAGGTAAAACTATAAACCTTTTTTTCTCATCACACTTAAAAAAAAGCCCTTTAAAAATGAAGTTGGTCTATGGCTGCTACAATGACTGGCCTGTTTTTTTTCTCCTGATCTTTGAGTTAAACTTAGTGAACCCTCATGAGTGAATCATACAAGAACAGTCTAATTGTACGCATGATCCATGATTATGAAGATAGAGAAAACTAGAAATGCATGGCAAAAACTGCATTTTGTCAATATTTTAGAGACCCCCCCCAAAAAAAAATTTCACAAATAGTTTTTTTGGGGGAGCTCATGTCTTATTAAGGGGAGCCAAGCGCCCCCTGGCTCTCCTGTAGTTCGCACAACCATCTGATTTTTCAAAATAATGGGCTATTTTCCAAGTGGATGTAAAGCATTTAAGGATGAACACTTTTTATTTTACTTAGTTTACTTTGCTTGTTTGGTAGATGGAATGAAATTGTGTGATAAAATGCATGAGGAAATCCTGACAAATCCCCTCCCACATTTTTTTCATCATCAACTTTTAACACTATGCCTGTTTTACAGGGGAGAAATAGATTTTTAAAAAGCTGGGACAAGTGTAGTGATATGTCAAGGTAACACACACTGAGTAGTATCTATGTGAATAGAGATTTTTACCTTTCTGGTTTAATCAAGTCCTTACATTTCTTTTAGATTATGAGGGTTTCAGTGCCAAGTGTTTTTGTCAATGCTGCAATGGAGAGGATGTTGGTTAAGATGTTACATCAATAAAATAATATTCACACAAAAAATTAATGAAACGATTCCTGATGTCTTGAGTTTAACAACTTACTGGGCGAGAGGCGAAGTACACAGACAAATTGAAATTCCTTTGGTAAAAAACGAATAGGGGTATGGAAGCTCATTTACAGCAGGAAAAGAAAACAATTGTGTGATTTAAATAAAATACTTTGAATCTTGTCTTACTATCATTAATTTGTCGTAGTATAAAACTTATTTATACAAAATAACAAATTGGCTTGTATCTCGTTTTTTTAACTTACTATCTAGAATAACAGAGAAAAATGTTTTCTGCTGTGGATTAGAGACACATAAGTACATGGATGAGTCTTATTGAAAAATTGGGGGGAAATGGAGGAGAAAGTGATAAACTATGCACACCCGTGCATGATGTCTTCCCACTGTGTGTGTGTGTGTGTGTGTGTTCTCAATCTACTTATCTACTGCTGTGATGATGCTGTGCAACATAGGCTACAAGAATGAATGTGTGTAAGGAGGACATTAACGCCGTATGAGGAGTGAACAATGCCACAGAGCGGAGTGAAGTGAGCAGCAAGAGACTGCAGCGTCACTAGCTACACTTGTTTTCAGTTTATTCAACAGAACAGACAAAGACCATTATATCTCACTACTGATGGAGGAGACTTTCCTTACAAAGAACATAAGATGAGACATTTTCAAGCATCATTGCAGTATCTCATAATCTCATATTCCTTAAAGGGACAGTTCACCCCAAAATCAAAAAAACATATTTTTTCCTCCTAACTGCAGTGTTATTTATCCATCTAGATTGTTTTGGTTTGATAGGCCATGGAGAAGTCTGTATTTTTGGATATAATGGGACTATATGGCACTCGGCTTGTGGTGCTCAAAGTGCCAAAAAATACATCTGAAAAACTCAACAGCAATGTCTCTTTCCAGAAATCATGACGTGGTTACTCAAGACAATCCACAGACCTTGTTGTGAGCAGTTTCACGTGGGGACTATCGGTAGAAAGAAAACAGTTCCTACATTAAACTGTTCACAACAAATCTGTGGAAATATGTATTTTTGATTTTGGGGTGAACTGTCCCTTTAAGTCTAAACTATTAGAGCACAAGTTTTGTCACTGTTTAGGGCAGCACACACCTGAGTGTCAAAACAATCACACCCATCTTTGTGGATGAAGTGCATCACCTCATCAGCACATTCCCTATTTCCCAGCACTGATGCAAGTCAGCTGTCCCAAAAAGCAACTATTTTATCAAATTTACTCCCCAGACCAGCACATCTCAGCCCCTGCACCTTGACTCTACTTCTATCTATATGACCCATACGGTGTAACAGGAAGCTTCGGACTGGATTCAGACAGCCTCGCCAGCATGAGAAAAATATGTTCAAATGCTTTCTTTTAATTAACAGCAGCACCTAAAAAGTGTGGTAATGTCATAAGTGGCATGAGTGTTATCTTGAGAGCTAAAGTACGTTTCCTGACCGGGCCATTTTCATATTACATACTGTTTGGCTGACATAAAGACATATGGTGCTATTGGTATTAAAAGTTGTCCCTTCACTCTCCTCTTTGGACATTTAAACACAAGCCAACCAATTCCAGGAGTGGAGTCAAGTGGTTGGCTCACCATCTTAGCCTGCAATAGTGTCATCCATCTTTAATTTGCTGTTGTTGCTGACTGGCTTCTAATATCTTTAACATTATTGCAACGGTGCACAGAACTTTGGTCACAGTCACTACAGCATTTTCTGCTTCTATCTTGTACGCAGAGATTCTCATTGTCTGATTAAACTAAATTAAACAATAACATAATAGCAAAAAAACACATTACATATCCTCCCAGACTCACTTGAGAGTAAGATCTTTTACATCTCCATACATCTCAGTAATCTTCACTCAACATAGCACCATATTTCTTATTAACAAGTCACATAATCTACTAACATGAGTGATAAAATACATACAGTAAACAAAAGAGTGCAACTAAAGTGAGGCATAAACATCATCCAAGCACAGGAGACCTAACTAATATCAGTATAAAAATAATACTTCAGTTGACAACTCCTACACAGTCTCCTGCTTCAATCTTGTTCACAGAGATTCTCTGTCTGATTAATTAAGATTGTCTGATTAATCCAAGGGAGATGTCCCTGTGACTATCTCGTCACGCTTGCTGTCCATGTAGCCACACTCATACTACTAACAGTAACACTAGTGAATAAAACTGTTCCCTTAAATTTTATTTTTACAATAAATGAACTCTCTCTTTCCATAAGCATAGAGAAAACATATAGACAACTCTCTAAACTTACATTACATTCATGAAATCACTTTGTGCAAATAGCAGCACTTACCTTATTGTATGCCTACTATATTATCATGTAAATAAATAACTGCATTTTTTTATATGTGACCTTGGCGAGCATGTTGCTTTCTGATGCCCATTCAGATGGGTCGGAAATCTTTTCATATTTTCACCCAGATGGAAATTTTAAAAATTGCCAGGTAATCATTTGTCACCACTGTGACTGGAATGTAAATACATGAAAGGCACACACTGGGGTGGTCTGTCGCTTTCTGTAGTGATGCCTTTGGCTTTCAATAATTGTTACTTTGTTTTTTATATAAAACAAATCTTCCTCCCCGAGTGTGGCATCAACAACCCTGCAAACGCACTCGCTTTCCTCACCTCCCCCTGCCTCCTTGTGTGGCACGAATCACCCCTCGTATCGGTGAGTGGGCTGCAAGTCAAATTAGCTCTCCGTCATCCTGCTCGCTGAACGCACCCGAGGCTACTGCGGTAAGATGCAGCGACGCACGATGCCGAGCCGCGGTGGATGAGATGATGCGCAATGCCGAACAGTCTGGAGAGAGACCGGGGGGGTGGGGGTGGAAAAATGTCACTGTGGTATTCGGCTCTAATTTAGACGATGGGACAGAACTGAATTCATGTTCTGATGTGTAGCGCTGTAGCTCCAGTGGAACAGGCCGACTGGAAGGATGTGGTGGCGCTGATCCCACTGAAGGATGCTCCAAAGCCCGAGGAGGGTTTGAATAAGCTTCGCCTGTAAACAACAAGGAAGCAGAGAGACATTAAGTGAAGGACACTTAAGTCAAAGGCTGGACACTGAGGCATCGAGTGAGGTGAGAAACAATAAAACCTTTCCTCTGGCATCCCTTTCAGGACATGTTGGCTGGGGATACTGGTCTTGCTGGTACAGTGTGTGGTTTGACGTGGTTCATCTTCATCGTAGTGGTACTGGTACACAGCCTGCTAATATGAGTAGGGTTAGTGTGATATGCGTGGCAAAAATCTATTTTTGCCGCTGACGTGGCGATTTACTGACTCACTTTGGGTAAATCCTTTAAGCTGTGTAGGCATGAGGAGTGAATTTGTGGGTTTATGGCCACCTGTGTTGCATTTTCTAGTCAATTTGATGATTCTGTATGGCTGATGCAACAACTAATCTAATTGGCACCAGGATGGACATGGAGTGAATGCACATTTTTATATAAAAATAAGGCCTGTTTGTGTAGGAGTAGTATGAAAAGACACCACTTGGATTCAAATGTATGACCTATGACAGACTCACACCCCCACAACCAGGATAGCTGTAATCCAGTGAGCCAAACCAAAGTGAAACAAAATCACTTATCTGTGTGGAATTATCAGAAATTAAACATATCTTGTTTATGTTTTCATTTACATTTTCATTAGATCTGCCTTGCAACTTGCCTTCTTAATCAGAAAAATAAAATTGTGTTTCCTTCTGTCAGGATTCATACTATTTTAACCATATAAATAACTTACTGATAAAGCTACTCTTTCTTTATGAGCACACATCACATTTTTTTCAACTATGAGTCTTGAATTTCCTCGTTTTGTCCCACTTCCCTGCAGGTTGTTTTGTGACAGCTGAGTCAGTCCTCGGTGACGATAGACCAGCCGACAGGGAGGACAGTGAAGCTCTGAAGACGTCGTCACTGAGCATCAATCTGGAAAAAAACTAACTTCTCATTATCCTCTCGATCATCGGCTCTGACAGCTGGACGTCTGACCTGGGCGTTTCTTTTCTTCTTCAGGACACTCTCAAAGTTAAAGAAAGGGAAACAAAAGCACAACTCCAGCTCGCTGTCAGGAAAACTGATTCTATTTTTTGTCCAAAAGCTGAGATGTTGTCAGAATGAACTGTGAAGACATGAGATTAGTAAGAGAGTCAGCTCCCTCTTGCAGGGTCAAGTAAATCATTTCTCCTCTGTCAGGATGGATCACTAAGAAATACTTGAGATTATTTCAGCTATTTCATAATGTTTTGTGTATTTTTTCCAAACTATGATCTTTTTACCTTTTGAACTGTCACTTTCTGAATAAAGAATAGACTCTTGATAGTGCCAGCGTTCCCTCTCATCTGACAGGCTGCATTTTAATAAGGGTTAAGCGAGGACAAACGACTAAAACATAGATGAGGCCAACAACAAGCACCATGCTCCAGCAGAATAACAACAACAACTACCCCTGCCTGAACGTGTCAGGCTCCACCCGGGAGATGCTCCAGAAGTGCTCCAGAGCCTCTCTGCCCTTCCCCAGCCGACTGGAGCTGGGCCTGGGTGACCTGCCGCTGATCCGAGGCCTCCGTGCCTGGGCCCTGTGCTCCAAGAACCGCCAGAAGGCTGGTGGTCTGCTTGGAGGAGGACAAGGCCCTACAGCTCTTCCTGCAGGCCGTGGGGGTTCGACTTCCTGCCCCAGGCCTGCAGATGTGTACCTGAGCGGGGAGTGGGGTCGCATGGGATACGGGCTTCCCTTGGGGCTTGATGCCAGGCAGGCTGGGATTGGAGCTTTGGTCACAGTTGCCACTCTGAAGACCTCAGAGGGCGGCGGTAAGACTCAGACTCAATGCCTCTTCCTCCGGACTGAGAAAGGGAGCTGTTTGTACTCGACAGCTAAGCCCAGTTCTGGTGTGACTACCAGTGCAGCCTCCAGTGTGGTTGGAGGATGGCTGAGAGGGAAGACAGGTGGTGGAAGCAGAGACACTCCAGCCGGGAAGAGGGACCATGGGCCAACTCCGCCAGCACAGACCGGAGCAAACCGGGTTAGAGTGAGATCAGGCCGGAGGTGGAGGAAGTCCTGCAATGCAGCAGGCCGTGAGAAAACAGGCGTGAGCAGAGAGAGGCAGCAGAGTAGCAGGGAGGATCCTGCTGGAGAAATCACTCTGGAAGAAAGGCAGGAAGAGCAAGACAAAGGAGGCCTGGACAGTAAACGGTTTCCCAGCCCACAGCAGGATACCAGGAGAGCCAGACAGGAGAAAGACGGAGTATTCAGATGCTTCCACAATGTTTCTCCCAAAACCTGTACTCTGTGTGGAAGGAGAGCACAGAGGAGGGACAGCCAGGATGAACACGAGGGAGGTGAAAGTCCAAGAAGAGGCGTCCCAAACAGGCTGAACAGTGAGGTGAAGGGAATGAGGAAGGAGGAGAAGGGAGGCCTCTGTGAGTTAGAGTTGTCTAACTCTGTTTTGGCTGTACCAAACCCTGACCTAGAATCCAACAGCTTTCACCCAAAATCCCACAGCAGCTGTGATGTTGAAGACATTAGAGAAGCTGAGAGCAACGAGGAGCTGAAGACACAAACCTCTCACAGCAAAGAGGAGGATACAAACTCTGAGGTTATGGAAATACATACTGGAAACAATGATTTCAGTCATGGCCTATCTGGGGAGGTGACCAATGACTTTACATCAAGACATTGCAGAGATTTAGATGACAGAAAACCAAGTGAAAACCCCTGTGAAGAAATAGCAGCTAATGTAAATGGATTTTCTGATCATGTCGAGGCACATCAAGAATCAGAGGAAGAGATGGAGAGTGTGGGTGTTAAAGAGGATGAAGGGAGCATCAATCAGACTCCTGCTGAATTCTCACTTGTATCCAACTGCTATGAGGATGTCTCTGTCTCTGCTTGTCCTGCCTCCATCAGCACTGCAGTCTCCCCTGAGCCCTCCTCTCCTGTAGAGGGCAGCACCTGCAATGCTGATGATGAGAACAGCAAAGACTATCACCTCGAGGGGTATCAACAAGGGGTAGCAGACCCTGGGATCATGGGCAAAGAAGAACTGGATGTTAGCAGATGTGAGCAACAAGAACCGAACTGTGTGGTCGAGGGGAACAACACTGTGAACGAGAAGTTAAACAAAAACAGTAAACCTCACTGTCTCTTTCAAAATGTGGAAAACTGTTGCCAGCCAGAGGAGAGAGAGGTTTCATCTTCACCTCTCAGACATGGAGATCCTTCCACATTTGAGACAGACAGGAGGATCGCGACAGAAAACAGTCGCAACTCAAGTACACCTGATCTTAACGGTGGAGAGCGGAGCGATGAGCTGGTGTGGGAAAGAAGAGAAGAGGAGTCTCAGGTAGAGAATATAGATGAGAGAGTAAATCCTGAAGAAGCTGGGGAAATTTGGAGGAGGGAGTGCGCCTGCAATGAGCTGGATGGTAAAGGTGATGACGACAAAGAACGACATACTGAGGATAACCTAAAGGACAGTACCATACAGAAGGATGATAATAAAGAAGTAACGACAAACTCTGCACTAAAAGACAACAGGAGGTTACAGGAGTCCGCAGACGGATGCAGGGGAAGGACGAAACAGGTTGGAGACACCTGTGGACAAACAAGCATCACCCATGTTGAAGCGAATGCAGAGACCAGCACTAACATCGTTAATGTTGCCTGTGCTGTTCCCTCCACCTCTCTCGCGCTCTCCCTGGCTAATCCTGCCCCCTCTTTGCCCCTCCGGGGATCCAAGGCAACCGGCCTGCCCTGTCTGGAGGTGGAGAAGAAGAAGGAGGAGGAGGTGGAGGAGAAGGAAGAGAAGGAAGGAGTCGGAGTGACTGCAAGAGACGGAGAAGGAGGCCAGGAAGGGAAGAGGCCGCACGGGAGAGAGCTGGCGGACAGGGGCAAAGAGGAGAGGGGCTCCAACGTGGCCACTGAAGAGGGGAGGAAAGAGGAGGAGGAGGAGGAAGATGAGTTTGGAGTATTCATGCAGGCGGAGGGAGAGCCGGCCTGGAGCGAGGGATCCACCGTGTCTGCCTCAGTGCCTTGTGGGAGCAGAGAGAGTGTTGGTGAGTCTCATGGCTGTTAGTTTGTCGTTCTGTCTCTCTGTGCCTGCTGGCTGGCCTTCTCTTTCTTTCTCTTGTAGGCTCTCTCTGGCCCCATTTAGGAGCTTTAGGAAGTTTGCCTTTGTGTTTTTCCTAGACATGGGACAGAGGGTATTTTGGTTTAAGTTGACTGACATTGCAAGAAGTAGAGCAGAGTCTTTTAAAGATGTCAGAAATGTATAGATTTAGATATTTCAAAATATCAGCGTTTCTGTGTTGTTGCAGAGTATTAGTGCATTGTTAACCTTTTGGAAAGTTTCTGGAATGCTTATACACACTCAGCTTTAAAGAGCCATACCAGTGGTTTTCAATGTTTTAGCGCATTTTCTACAAATCACAGTGACTCTATGTTAACAGTTAATCATCTCCTCATCATAACCTGCAAACCATGCAGTGTGTCAGAAATTTGAACGTATTTTTCCTGTTGTTAGAGTGTGAATTAGCAGCCACAGTATCATTATAAGGTAATCAAGTGGAGAATTTTTAAATCAATCTGCACCTAAGCTGCTTTACATGCAATTATGATGTAACACTGCCAAACAATACTGCAGACTTGGTGGGGTGGATTACATAGCCTGAGCAAGTCCCAAGTTGCGCGTGGGAGGAGCTATTTCGGACGCCCCTGGTTCTGGAAGTAAAAATCCCATTAATTTTTCCCATTGACAATGTTATGTGATTGACAGTCGGATATCTCTACTGCTTGGATCGGCATGAAAGCCCCCCCGATTAAATCATGAGTACAAAAGATGAACAACTGTGTTAGAAAATATTTGTTTCTTTGATTAAAAAGTTGAAGGTACAAGCCTGTGGACATAACTACGACTCCCAAGGTGCATTTCAGCGACCTTAGAATTGTGTTACATGGTGGGTGAAGGCTAAAGATGTGTGTTGAGAAAACTGAAACACCATCTGCAGCTCACATAAATTTGGTCACACTTTTGGTTTGTGGGTCAGTATGGATTAATTCAGCAACTATGGTTTCGTTCATAAATTCAAAGAAGAAGTGTTTTGAATTCGCTCTGATTGGTGCCTGTGACTGGCTTCTTCACCATAGCAACAGCAGCCGTGGCTCATGGGTATTGTAGTATTTAGACCCATCTGCCATGGCAAAATGACAAACAAAACATGATTTCTCAGAAACAAAGTTGAGATAATGAAAAGTGTAAGCCATAACATAAACTATTATGATCATTAAATTGACGTGGAGCGTCACGTTGAGGATATAGTTTGAAGAACATTTTAAAATGGTAATACAGAATGAGGGGAAACATTTCCTGAAACCAGCGGCTCCTCCAAAATGTAACTCTGTGGAAATGAATGGAAACAAATGGCCGCCTGACTAATAGGAAATAAAATTCCAAAGATCTAAAACTGTATAGTGGATGTCAGGAAAATGTAACGTATGTATACATGATTTGTTGTGAAGTAGCTAAAAGTAGGATGGCCCTTTTTAAAGCAAAAAAGACTAAATGGAAAATATAGTAATAAATAACGATGTCAGACTCGCTCATGGTGCTCTGAGCAAGAATGTCAACTGAATGACTAAAATAATAATCTGACAATATAAAATCAGCTGTTATGTAGTCAACATACTCATGATGCAGACACACATGCATCTTTGAGTCCTAGGGCCTTTTTGTTTTTGCAGCCAGTGTTAATCAGTCCGTATGTTCCCTCATTATCCTCCCTTTAGCTAATCACCTAAGCCCAGTTTCCACTGCGGGGCCAAACGAGGCTAAGTCGGGGTTTACTCATTTAATTCCTCTTAGTTCATCCACCAAAAGACATTTCTGTAATTATTTTAACATCATACCGATGATTTTTCAGTGGGGAATTAATTACCAGAAGGTGCTTGCAGAAGTTTTTAACTCCTAAAGGGTCGCTTCACCCAAATGACAAAAATATATTTTTGCACCTTTAGTGACCATGCAGATAGTTATGGATTAATTTCCCATCATTCTGGATAATCCACAGACTATAATATCAACAGTTTTCATAGGGACTATTTCTTTGGTTGAACGTAGTTCCAATGAAAGCTGTCTGTTTTCAAATGTCATTTTTAGTGCACACATATGCACATCTCAAACAACATTTTATTCATCTCCACTGTATCAAGGTGGAGGCAGAAATATATAAATGTTTTTGTAATTTATCAAGGCAGGTATCGCTTTTATGATATGAATATCACTTTTAAAACGTCCTTACGTCACCGTAAGAATCAAGTCTGCATTGATGTTTGTCAAAGTTGCATTTTTGTGGCATGTAGTTTAACTGCTTATTGATTCACCTATGCTAATTTAACCACTAATGCAGACTTGATATTCACTGCGATGGATTACACGTTTAAGCAAGTTTGAAGAGCCTGTTAAATAATTTTTCATACCATACAGAAATGAAGAGAGGCCAATGGCTCCCTGGAATCTTGGAAAAATACATTTAAAAATGTTTAGGTGTGAAGTAAAAAATATGTGATTTGCTGTAAACTTCCTGAAACATGTAAAACTACAGGTATGGTCCATAAAAGGTTTTGTCTCTAAGTAAGGTGCTAAGTAGGTTACTGACTGTGGATTTAGATTATGGACAAGAACATAAATTAATTGCATGAAACATGAAATTAGTTGACCAATAACACTTTTAATCTTGTGACAAACATGGAAAGTCTTTTCTTGCCCTGGTAAGCACCACTTGGCCCTGGAGTGGAAATGAGACTCCAGTCTGTCCTGACCTGAATTCCTAACCAATCTCTCATTCTCGATACATGGTATTAATGATTCAGAGTTGGGTTAACGGAGGGAGGAGGAGGCAAACGGGGCTTGGGACTCTAAGCTCCTTTTAGCCTCAGGTTATGGGGCAACGGGGAAAGAGAAAGTCACACAAAGGCTACTGAAGTGTCTGATAGACACATCATGCAACGTCTGAGCAATGGAAGGTAATGCGTGAAGGCAGCAGACATCAAAGTGAGAATATTCTCACAGAAATGTTACCTTGCAGCAAGATGTCGCAGTAGAATTAAGTCAAACATACACACAAAGACTCCTGATACAGCAGGCAACATTCACAGCAACAGACTACACAATGAGACACAAATATTCAATCACTTGTTTCCTTGCAACAAGGTGATTAACGTAATAGCTCGTCATACACTGCTGCTGAAAAACAAAGCCCAGGTTTCAGGCACAATACGATCACACTTTTTCCCTTCTGGTACCAAATCTCAGGGGTTCCTACTATAACATTCTTCTTTGGCTTGTGCAAATTCTAATTATATTCTTCTAAAAGGTTTATCAAAGTTTGCTATTACCATCTTATAGTGACTGGGATAGTAGTAGAAGTCTGAGGGGCAGATATCCTCGGGGTGAGTGTCATTTATAAATGTGGGTAAATTTACCCTTTATGTGGTATTCCTAATAATTAATCTCATTTTTGATGGCATGGACACAGTTAATTGTGTGTGATTAAATAAATGCCAGTGCTTGCCCATTGTTAGCCAGCTGTTTTTCTAGCTATTACACAAATCAAACCCCCTTAAATGCAATATAGGTTTAGTCGGTCGTCTATCCAGGTCATGTGAATGAGGGCAAAGCCGGGCTGGAAACATGACAGCTTCACTGCACACGCCACAACACTACAGGAACATCTACAACAGATACTCTCCACTGTGCTACTAACCGTGTGTGTGTGTCTGAAAACAGCACTTGGAAACCACGCCATCACCGGGGAGTCGACCCACTGGACACCAGGCTGGACGGACAGCTCCTCCCAGCGATCAGACGACACCTGGACAGCCTTTCCTCAGGATTCCTCTGACGAACGTCGAGACATCGCGGGACAGTGGTGGCCGACCAGCGCTGCGGAGGAGAGCAGAGACAGACTCCTGACCAATCACAATCTGGTATAGTTGTACTTCTGTGCTCAGCCTCATTTGAGATGGCTTTCATGAAACCATTGGGTAAAGATTCACCTTCAGACCTTCTTTCTGTGTTAATTGCATCCATTTCTCTGAGAATTCACAGACAAACTCTCTATATATGGTTCTTTTGAGTCATCAGCATTGTGTCATTGTAGCCAAGCTGCTAGTAGAAATTAGTGGCTGTGAATGCCTGGTTACGACTGCTGTATCGTTGACCTGTGATGTTCAGTGCGTTCCAAGAGGTATTTGTGAGTCCCCTGTGGATCATACGATAGGAAAAAGATTATTAAGTGAACAGATTAAAAGAGTACTCCCAACAATTCAGCATTGTACTCATATAAGATCATCTGATTCACGTTGGGCAGTTAAAATAAATAATACAGCAGAACCAGAGATGTCGTCTTTTGTATTCCCTGCATTCTTCTTCCTTGTCAAAACCTGGCGCCTACCTTACCCACAATACAACTGGACTGGCGACAGTTCAGTCAGAGATTCAGTCGGGTTATGCATGTAGCCCTGAGCCTTAATGTAGCCTGCAGCAGAGATGAGCAGCGGGCTACAGAGGTCTGGTCAGCTCACTTCTTTCTAACTCCACACCTCCAGACTGTTTCCATTTTCAAACTTGTAGTCTTCAGACCCAACCAACGCTGACTTCACGCAGCTCCCCCTGGAGCCACAAAAAGCCTTATACAAGTTTTTTCCACATATGCAGTAGTACTCCGCAACATCTATAGACAGGCTTTGATTTGTAAAATCAGCACACTTTAATAAACCACGCAAAAACTTGATAAACTGTGTACTCAGCCTACTAATCCGTGCACATGACATATTTTATTTGACACATTTAGTAAGGATATGTTTATTTGGGATAAAGTCTTAAAATTCACTTAAGTGGTGGAAAGACTTTACCTTACTTAACCTTCTTCTTCTAGCTCTACATCAACTAGAGATTTATGCCTTCAACCAAAGACCGATGTATTAGCATACATTAGTTAGCTTTGCTGATAGTTCATGGTCCATGATGCTACCATCACTGTAACAATGTCTATCTCTGTTGTTTATTCCTCTTTAATTTTGGTGCAAAATGGTTATTTTAGAGAAGCCCTTGTTCCTTCTTATTAGAAAGTGACATCTAAAACATCAACTTTTACGTCTAAATCCTATTGTTTGCCCAGATCTGGGCCAGCCTTTGGTTCAAATATGATTTTGAAATGCCGATTCAACCATCTTTTTGGTAGCAAATTGCTCATAATTTTGGCCTCACCCTCAGGCTCAGTTTGAGTCTGGAGTGTATTTTTTAAAGTATGAGTCAGACTGATATTGAGAGTCAGACAGAAAATCGAAGATCCAAAAGTGCCAGTGGGAACTGCAGATCCCCAGGGCAGCTAATGTTGGAGGCAGATTGCTCCTGAACCTTTAGTCAAAGTGGAAAGTGCTGAAAAATATTGCTTTAAGATTGCTTTAATAAAACCTGTGCGTCACAGACACAGCAGTGGTGCCATTCTGCTTTATTATGGTCTCGTCCACACAGACAAATGAGCTTAAAACTGAAATTATGACCCACAAACAACAACTGTTTTTAGGCTTCCATTCCCACCAGGACATCTTAAACCTTAAACCCTTGCAGTCATGGTGCTGTAAGAATATTTGAATTAAAGCATCCACTGAAAGGTATTTGAGGTTGAGTTAATGGGGTTGCTTTAAAATCTTTGTGCCACTAATTTGGGCTCCTGTGACAACACTGTCCTCTCCTCACTTAAAGTGGCAATCCTTATTCCAGTCCTGGTTGGTTTGGCGACACCTTGTTACTGGTGGTAACAGCAAATGTGGTTTAATGCTACAGGTCACATAATTCTGGGGGCAGCAAAACAAACTATTGTCGTTTTAATAAAAAAGTCTGGCAATAATTGGCCTTTTTCCATCATTCTGTGGGAAACTGTGATCTGATTACTGCGGGCGGTACAGTGAAAGGAGCTGGTTACCTCGCTGAGAAGTTGAAGGTGTGCAGCCTGCAGCTCTTCATCTAACAGCTCACTGTGGCTGCTCCTGACTGTTCCATTACTCCCTGCAATATTTCAAACTAATCCGTTGTCAAAAAACAATGCTGAAAATGAGCGATGTTTTGTAGACATATTTTTGATGAACAATAGCAGTCAGTGTCAAGCTCACTGACAGACACTCTGCGTTTCCTGTGACAACTTCATAATAAAAGTCGACTCGTGTTTCGCCAGTTAAACGCTTTTGCACTGCATTAGCAGTAACTTAATACAGCATTCTTTCCAGGAATGTCGCCACAGACACCCAGTTCGTAATACTGCAAATGTATAAATATTGCAATGCTTTCATCAGTGGGGCAGTAGGCTTTATCATCATTTTGTTAACTCATTTGACGATAGGTAGTGAGTTAACAGACATTTATTCAAATGAATATCTTCGAGACTTTAACTTCCAGGTGAGGGCTACATGTGTTGACAGGTTGGCTGAAAGGCCCCTGACGCTCCCAAAGTAAATCAATAACGATAAATATACAGTATATGGAGTATTTTTGAAGTTTATGAATCCAGGGCATGTTTATCAAAGCAGCTTTAACCCAAAGGACCACTAGATATTATCCTAGATGAGTCTAAAGTAAACTGGCCATAAATTATTTCAGTTCATAATTATTAAGTCAGACTGTGGTGCATCATTTAATCTTTGTCCACTTGAAGTAACTTCTTTTGAAAAGTTTTTAACAAAGCCACACAGAAAGCAACAGTCCTAGTGCGAGTCAAAATCCATCTTGCTAAACCATGAATTGTCCTGAGCTCTTGGGGCTGTTTGCACAAATATATTGGCTCATTGACTTACTTATTTCTCCCCCTATTTCTCTAGAGGAGGTGATTTCAATATTACCTGCATTGGACAGTGATTTTTCACCCCTTCCCTAAATAATAATTACAGCCCCAATCACCTGCTGGAAAATCCAGTCTGGAGTGAAACTGCAGCGTATCTCCATTTTTATACATAGAGCTAGAAGAGAAAGTATTTTGCTGTACTGAAAGATCACTTGTTAATATCACTCAACTCATACGACTCATATGATTTAGGAAAAAGGAAAGATGAACCTTACGAGACGAAGACCCAGCAACTTTGCTAACATGCTAAGCTACAGCGAACATGGTAAACATACCTTCCACACACCAGGCATGTTAGCATTGTCATTGCAGCATTAGCATTCAGCAAAAAAATCTGCTGTATAGCCTCACAGAGCCGCTAGCATGACTGTAGACTCGTAGAAACGTTAATCAACGCCTTGATCCGAATGTTTAAAAAATATTATTGGATCCATTAAATCTAATTCCTGGATCCAGATCCGCTCCAAAATCTAACCATTTGTTTCTTGGCTTATAGTCTAAAATTGTATTAATTATTAAATTTTATATTTAAAACAAATAAACACAACTATAACCTCCTTGGCAGAAGCAATCAGGAGCCATGTTGTACATTTTTTGTTCTCGGTTTCCGGCACTGTCACCATGGAAACACCGCTCATCCTGACATAGCCCTGGGGGTTTGGGGGTTTTTAGACTTATAGAATTAATCAGTATTGTGTAACTCACATCAGACCAGTCTCAGTGCCGAGTGTCTCCCGGTGGACATGAACGGCACTGAAAAGATGCAGATGAAAAACGAGCGCTGCCCAGAGCTGCAGTGAAGGAGAGTGTTGGGAGAACGCTGTCAAATGAGTTGCTTCATATGCTTATAGTGCCATAAGGAGGGCTTTACGAAAATCACGTATTAAGTTCATAGATGAACTGAAGAGGGCTACCAATCCTTCTGGGTTATGGACGCATCATGTCTTGTGAGTGGCATGTTTACTTGTTTTGATTTTTCCGGTCATCACATGAGACTTCTGTCTGAGTGCTCAGGAGGAGAAAACACCCTTCTTGAAATCATCTGACTCTCTGATGTTGTAGTAACCGATGGGGTCTCTTTGTCTCTCATGTAGGCAGCTGTCTTTGCTGAAGCCTTCCCCTCGCTGCCCGGTTCGTCCTCAAGTAACCCCTGTGACCTCGAAAGTGTTCCCACACTGACGCAGCTCCTCAGGGGCACAGCCAGCCAGGACCAGGGGTAGGTAACCCGTCTCGACTGAGCCCACCATTAAGTCCGTTAGCATAAACAAGCCACTGGGATTTACTGTATATCAAAGGATCTGCTGCAGCGTTTCCTGGCTGTGTTGACACATTCCTTCGATTTGTAAGAGGATATATCACAGCTCACAGAACTATCCTACGTGATGTGCTTGTAATCAGCTCTAGGAAAGTGACAAGGAGGATTCTTTCCTGTCGAAAGCTCATATTTACTGCAAACTGGACATGAACATAGCAGCAGTAGAACATGTTAACCCGCAAGTGTGCAACTGCTAGAGGAAAATATCTGTTTTCTAATGTGGTATATTTTGTCTTTTATTAAGGGAAAAAATAACCTCATGAATCCAGTCAGGAATAAAACTTCTGGTTATGTTCAAGATAACATAAAAGTGGCAGGACACAGTATCTGTAACTCCATTAAACAGAGGACTGTTGTTTACAAGTTGGGAATTTTCTCCCCTAAATTGAAAATAAAATCAAAAGGTACTTTGGTCTTTCAGTAATTACACAAACAATTTGGAATAAAAGAAAAGACAGACAACAAGCAAACAAACACAAAAATAACAAATACTCCCAGCAGAACAGTACGATTAAAAAAAAAACAACAATGCAACTTGGCAGAAAGATTTCTTTAAATACGGAAAAGCTGTAGGCTGAAGCTACACTTTATTGCGCCTGCCCTTTTTACAAAACACCACCTAT
The DNA here is from genome assembly GCA_011952105.1 of Coreoperca whiteheadi. Taxonomy (NCBI): domain Eukaryota; kingdom Metazoa; phylum Chordata; class Actinopteri; order Centrarchiformes; family Sinipercidae; genus Coreoperca; species Coreoperca whiteheadi. Next base: position 4,478,847 of record CM022478.1, on the reverse strand, counting down.
TCGACGTTTAGATACATTTTCACACTATCCTTAACATGCCATTCTGATAGTTACGTCCATTGAAACATTTTTGAACTCCATAAATTCACTCCATTACCAGAAATACATTGATTTTTTTTTTGTTTGTTTCTTAAACATGCATACACACAGTCATATCGCCTTACTCTCAGTTTGGTAACCTTTGGATACGGACCGGTAATAGTTTGTTTTGAACATAATTTATGCCGTTTTAAAATCTACAAAGTCTCTGAATTTAAGAGTCTTTAATTTAATAAACCACAAAATTGATTTCTGTGCAGTGTGTAATGGGATGGTATAATCAATTCTGAAGGGAGCTTTTTTTGTTTAATGGTATGATCAATATGCAACAAGTGACAGGGATTACTACCCAATTAGAGATTACCTGTGTATCTGAACCTTGAGTCGTGTTTTGGGAGTTTTCAGTGTCTTAGAGATGCCAGTCCACATAGTCACGCCAAATTAATTTTAAATTTTTTTATTTTGCAGTGAACATTTCATTGCATGTGCATCAGCACTGTTTGTTTCTGTGGAGTTCTGTGTTTGATCTAAGCCAGAGTTGTGCAGTGGAACCAGGAGTTTATGGAAAGAAGTATAACTTAAACAAAGGCCTCATTTGATGTTTTATTGTAAAATTCATGTTGGAAATCAACGTGGTTTGTGGCGATCAAATTCTGTGTTTTTGAAAATGTAAAAAATATGGTGGGCACCGAGTGGTTAATAGGGTGAACTGCAAATTGGAGGCAGACTGCACATCTGAAAACAGAACATGGATTGTGTTTCTGATTGATTATCTCATCAATCAGATGAGATCGGTGTGTGGGCCGTACTGTCTTTGAAGCACATTGAGGTTTGGCCAATGTGGCTTGTTGAAATACTGCCATTTGTGTGTTGGAGCAGCCAGTTCCCATTATTCAGTTCCATTAACAAAATAATTAATAAACAGTTCACAGACGGATTAATTCTCCAAAACAATTCCTAATAACATGGACAATGCACTGTGGGTGGTTATCTGATTCTCAAGTTTCATTGAAGAGTTTGTATATAAAATGAAGTACTTGAATAAAGTACTGCACAGGGTCCTCACTGACTAAGATTCAGTTATCCAGCTTTCAAACATTTATTTGTAAATGAAGTCAGTCTGTCTTTGACCTTTTTACACACCTTCACTAGGTGAAGTTGAAGTTGGTGTAGATATACTAAAGAAAATATAATGGTATGTTTTACACACAGTCTATATTTAATGCTGAATTAAAGAGAAAGGAATGATTTAAAACTAACCAACATCTGTCACTCTGTCCTTCCGCGGAATCATTGCTTCCTCTGTTTGTTGTTCGTGTTTGACCCTGCAGGCTGTTGGACAGCTTCCATGACTTGAACAAAATGATCTGCCAGAGATACAAGAGAGCTAATGGCGTGTCTCGCGACCTGCTGCTGAAGACTTTGCACCTGGAGCAGCCACACACTGTGAGTAAAGACTGGTATCATTCGCACTGACAAACATGGGCATAGCAGTGCAGCATTTTTTTGGAAAACTAAGGCTGTCTCGATCACTTGATTCAAGTCATGCTGACGAGTTTCAGGGTTCAGCTTTCTGTTTTAAAACACTTCAAATAAATGCTCTTACTCTGCACTCATGCTTTCTGCACATAATTGAATGCAGAGGAATTAGCACAGAGCGCTTAGTGTTCAGTTTCAATTTGTGAAGCCTCGGTGTTGTTAAATTGAATTTGTCGAGGCAGCCTTAAGAGCATGTTAAATGAACTGATAGTGTTGTTTGGCGGATGGCCTTGAAGACTGCAGCTCCATTTGAATGAAGTGACCGCTGTTACATGCAAAACACTCCTCATACTTCCCTGTCGTAGATAAATGAACAGACCAGGCTGGCTGGTCTCACAGTTGAACCAAACCACGTGAGAAAACTACAGAGCACCTGCAAAACATGCAAATGTGTGGTTTACTCCTCCAAAATGTTTTCTGCAGGGTAGCAGAGCAAGAAACACCACACGGCGTAAACGGTTCCTTTTTTATTGTTTTATCCATTCATCTTATCAAATTGTCACACTGAGAAATAAACAGTAGGACTGCAAATATATGTTAATGGCCAGTTAAAATGAGAACTAATATTGAGGTAAATTATGAGTTAATTAACGTTCTGCTGTCACTATATGCTAAGCCACATGTTGCCACATAGTCTAGCAAATCAAGTTACGCATATTAAAACATGGAACACTCACTTATCTTTACAATGGTGGCACAAAATATAAGGATGCTAACACGTTAATTGACGCACGTAACCTCCTATAGAGCCACAAAGGCGACTTTTATCCCAGACATATCCATCAAACGCTCTGGAGTGAACTAGCAGACAGTAGGCGAACCGAAGGAGCTGAGTGGCTCCTGACATGCTTGTATACGTGCTGTCAACGTGCAATGAACTAAGGGATGCTTGAGGGGGGCTGCTGTGCCTGAGATGTACGTCCACTGCAAGCCTTCTTAACAGTAAATAAAAATGTAATTGCATTGTAATCAATTGCATTAGCGGAGTAAAGGGCTGCAACTATCAGTTATTTTCATTATCGAGTAATCTGTCTATAATTTTTTGATTCTTGGATTATTTGATCAATACATTGTGAGAAATGAATGAAGAATGCCCATCCTAGTTTCCCAGAACCCAAGGTGGCGTCTTTAAATAGTTTGTTGTGCACAAAAATCCTCCATTTACGATCATATAGGAAATAATCCTCACTTGGAACCAGGGGATATTGAGATGTTTTCACTTGACGAATGACTTGAAAGAGTAATTGATTATCACATGTGTTATCGACCGACAAATCAATGACTCACCTCATCACTTCAGCACGTTTGGAGTAAACCACTGGGTTGTGTTGCTGATTTCAGCAGGCGTTCAGTAGTCCAATATCACGTCTGCATCGTTGGGTTCTTATCTTTGCAGGAAAGCAGACCTGCTCCCCGGACAGCCAATCGCCGTCTCTCCCCTGGCCTCCCCTCGGCCAATCAGCACGCTCAGAATGTTGCCGCTAAGCGACGGCTGTCATGTGACTACAACAGAAACATCATGGAGTAATATTTGAGGGTTCGGCTCTGGCCGGACTGTGATACATCACCGTTCACCTCGAGAACTGCAGGTTTTAACCCGAGCAGGGCAGAACAGACCGACAGCAGGTTGACTCTGGATTCACAACGTGTACTATCTGCTAGTCAAATACTGATTGACCTTTTGACTCTTTGCACAGTCCCTGGTTATTTAAGCCTGAGCCAATGAGAAGACGTAACCTGGATGAAAATGGAGCGACTCACTTTTGTTGTGTTTCAGAAGTTGTCGCCCCCCCAGCTCCTGCTGACGTACACTGGTGGAGTGTTTCCATTACACATGTTGTTCGCCGCCACCACTCTACCATTTTAATTTTCCTTTTTGACCCTGATAACAGCAGCTTGTCAAAAGCTTGTTTGGAGGGTGATGATCGCCACGTCAACCAAGAAAATTTCCTTCCTTTTAATTTTATTATCTGAGAAGATTTAAATTGTACCTAAATGTGTCAGAGCTGCTGTTTTGGCAGAAATTGTCTCATTGTCTAAATTAAATCTCAATGGGTTGAGCCAAACAAAAACATTGACTCGCGAGGAATGAACTCAGAATTTATTTATTTTTAAATATCACAAATTCTGCTTTAAATCATGACCATTGCATTCATGATTTTGGAACGTCAGCATGCTTGCTAACTAGCTTATCTGTACTGATATAGGCAAATATGGCTAATTTGAACATGCAAAATCAGCTGGGCTCCTGTAACTAGCAAATCAATGGTCATTCTTTGTGGATACATTTCTTCCCCACTTCTTCTCCTTTTATCTTTTTGCAAAATATGAGATAGTTTCTTATCCGGAATATTGTCTCTTCGGCTCCACCAAAGAGTTAAGTCTAACTCATCCAATGAGATCTTTCTTCTAGAGCAGCTCTGCCAGAAATCTTTGTAGAACTGACGTTGTGTTCATGTCATGTGGAAATGGAAGAGAGCAATAAGAGCAAAGGATTTATGTTTACAATCATTAAAATTATCAGACAGTTCAAGATGGCAGTTGCCAGTGTTACTGATAGTGAAATTTGCACACTCACATAACTGTTATTTAGCACCGAGCAGCAGTTTATGATACCCTTTTGGGTGTAAAAAAGAAATAATAATTTATATTCGCATTCATGTTTGCTTTTCGAGCAATTCTGGATTATTTAGTGCCAAATCTGATTAATTGGAGCTTCAGAAAAACTACATTTTAAGTTATATTTACAAATACAGTTACATCCATATGATATGACTGCGACATAAAGCTTCAGCCTGCCTCCAATAAATGATGTTTTTGTTTAATGCTCTTTTTGTGCTGTCACTCCATTAACATGGTGGCTTGACCTCACAACCTCTGGAAATCTATATTTCAACATGCTCTTCAGTTTTCCTCCCTACAGCAGAAACCTGCAGTATAAAAGGCCGTATGGACGCCAACATATCTCTACAGATCTCAATGTCCGCTGGGGTTCATCCAAATTCCAAAGCTTATTTCCCTCCGTTTCTTGTTTCTGAATGATAGAAGTATCAGAAAATCATGTGGTCACACTGGAGAGCAAAGTATTGAGCATTAGTCTTACTTGAGATGGGTCGGTCCGGATGTGATGAGTGTTTTTGTTCCGTTTACATTTTGCAATGTGATGCATGTGTGCTTTCATTGTGTATTTTGCTACAGAAAAGCCAGTGACAGGAATGAATCTTAAATGAATAATTTTGTTTCCTCGGATCAACAAGTTTGTCTTCCAGTTAGTGCCAACAGGAACCCCAATGAAAGTGCCAATGTTCAAAAGGTTACAGAAGCGAAGCAGGCACGTTCGTGAGGAAACGTTGCCTTTTGACACACTGAAGTGGACTCAAACAAAAATGTTGGCATGTGATGTTTCTCTCTTTTTTTCTTTGTCTTTCTGTCTGGCTTCCTGCCTGCCTCTCTCTTTCTTTCACTACACTCACAGTTGAGTCCACTTCACAGGCAAAACTTGAATCTAGCTGCCAATCAAAACAATATTTTTATGAGAATATTGTTCACATTATGTCGATGCACTGTACATTTTTGATTTAGACATACTGTTAAGTATTATCAACCTCAAGAGGTTTCTTTTCGCTCTACGTTGTATATTTCACTTGTCAACTCAATCATTTGTGATGATATTCAGAAACAATCATGTGTTTGTGTGTCTGCCATTTGTGCAAACTACAAATTCCTGAAAAAGATGAATATTTTCTGATCTGTTCAAATGGGGAAGAAGGAGTTGTCACCTTGTTAACTGATGTAATAAAGTGATACTGCGTGATGGCTGAGAGCTTCCTCATGACACTCAGAAGTATGTGACGTGTTCATTTTAAAATGAGATATCCACCAACCGACAAGCAAGACGAGCTGTTTGACGACCTTTGTCTCAAACAGAGGAACATTTTGGAATCTAAATACCTGTCTTTTGTAAATCTACTGGAACGAACATCTGTTTTTTTTAATGAAATAATGGAAGGACCGGGCCAACTCATCATTTAGCTGAGGTGGTATGGATACACTTTACGGCTCTTTCAGTGTACCTATGGGCAAGAGAGTATTGTATTAAGATAGACTTAAAGTTGTAGTAGAACGCAATCTGAACCCTAGCATTATGTTAAGTTGTTTTTCTAATTCTAAACTTAACAGTTAAAAGTCAGCGAAATGTTTCGCCGCGCCAAATGTGAAGACGGTGTACTGCCACAGAACAAGCTGGAAAGCACTAAGAGAATGAAAATCATTGGCCAAGGAAGCATGTTTCTCTAAATGTGTTGATATAACTCACCTATTCCTAATAACATGGACAATGTGGATAGGTTATCTGATTCTCACGTTTCATTAAAGAGTTTGTATAAAAAATGAAGTATTTGAATAAAGTCCTGCACAGGGTCCTCATTTACTAAGATTCAGTTATCCAGCTTTCAAACATTTATTTGTAAATTAAGTCTTTGACCTTTTTAGGTGCTTTGCCTCACCTATATCTGAAATGCAAACAGCTTTTACTCAACTCCATGCTGCTACTGCGAAATGCATCTGGGAGGCATTTGTAGAAGATCTGGGCAAACACAGTCATAGCAAAACAGTATGGGACATCACAGAAATTATCCAAATATATGCTATGTACCAAAGTGGATCAATTATTTTGTAGAAAGTTCAAAATAGCTGCTGAGCTGGTAGAAACCTCAAGCCTAAACATTTAGCCTGTAGGCAAACCACCACCATCACCCCTGACTACAGATACACAGAGGCAAACAAACAGATAAAATATAACAGTGTGACATCTTTAACTGGGGCTTCTTTGTCAAAACAACATCTTATGTAACGTGTTGAGATTCGTGTGTTTACATGTATTCAGTCATACATTTGTGCTAGACAATGAGAAGGTTTATAATGAACTTGGCTAAAGTTTAGCTCAACTGATGGGTGATACTGATACCAACATGTTTATAATATCTTTACACATCATTGGATAAAGCTGACTATACATTACCCAAGCTTAGGATTTCTTTAAATAAATAAAAGATTATATGCAATTGCAGGTGAGCAGGTTTGTCTGCAGTATTGCTACATCAAAGGCTGAACACACTGACTGGTTCCCATTTTAATAAAAAGCCAACATCTGTCCCCAGTGAGGTCTGTGAAGCAGCTCTGTGGTCCAGAGAGAGTTAAGCACTTTATTTGCTGAGTCAGAGTAGCTGCCTGCCTGCTGCACCGTGATAACAGTTCTTTGTACTGCGTGGTAGAAAACAGGCCTATGGGCAGCAGACCACTCCGACCTCAACGTTTACACCGAATGAGTCAGCTGGCCTTCACATAAACCACAAACAAGGCAGCGATTACTTCCAGGAGACAGACCGTGGTGAGGGTGTTTTATTGTACCCAGCAACCTCTGCCTGGGAAAACATGTGCATGGTTACAGCCCGACGGCTCAGGGATTCAGATCTGAGCTTCCTATGTATGAACTGGAAGTTAAGTTAAGTTTCATTGAGCTTGACTTCAGAGTAGTTCAAGATTTTGGGAAATAAGCTTATTAATGTTCTCCCGGAGAGTTAGATGACTTAGGGTTAGGTCTAGAGGGTTCGGAAGTTTCCGCTGGTTGCCTTGGCAACATCACGTGACAACAAGACTTCATTCATTAAGCCCCCCCCCCCAACATGTTGTTCTTACACTTCTATTTTTGTACAGTTTAAACAGACAAGATGCAAAGCTTAGTGAGCTTAGGAGTGCCGGTAGGTAGGTTTTTGTTACCTTTGGACAGAGCCAGGCTAGCTGTTTCCCCCTGTTTCCAGTCTTTGTGCTAAGCTAAGCTAACCAGCTGCTGGCTGCCACTTCATATTTACCGTACAGACGTGAGAGTGGTGTCAGTGTTCTCATCTAACTCTTGGCAAGAAAGCAAATAAGCATATTTCCCAAAATGTCTTCAACACTGACTTTAAGTGATGCTCGCAGGAAAATATGTTCACTGCATGTATCCCATCTAAAATGTTCAGGAGCAGTATACAGCCACAGCACAGCACCCAGGAGCCAACTCCAGCTCTGGGGATAGTGCCTCGCTCAAGATGAATGGCAGGAGTACATTATATTCTACCCATTCAAACACATAACATGCAAATTCCACACTGAAAGAAGCAGGACCGAGATCCAAACACAGGACCTTCCTCTGACAACTCATACTGATGCTGCTCAGTGGATAAAAAGATGTTGCAGTTTAACAGCTGATGGTAAAAGCCTGGCCCATACAAACTTATTTATACTAGAGCTGCCCATACTTAACACTTTGTACTTAACATCCATACATTTTTCCATTTTCACGGTAAAGTATGCAACAGCTCTGTGTTTGTGCTACAGAATAGTATTCTTGTCAGTGGCATAAAGGGCTGTGGAACGCATTTAGGCCAATCGTGGACATCATGGGATCTCTCCACTGATCCAGATCAGGGTTCTTTAAGGTCAATTCGAGGCTCAGTGATAGAAGGAACTGGCAGTCACTGGGACTTAACTCACAAAGACACTATTGAACAATTACTTGAATAAGTAAAATGATTTAGCAGGTTTGATCTGTTTTCACATAGTCATGTTCAGGTTTTACAGCTGTGGGTTTACAAGAAACCCAGACAGCATTCTGACTGCAGTCCACATCCTCCACTTACTGGCCCGAATACCATACAGAAATAGGCTGGTGACTCAGCCTGAGCGTGGCCACTAGAACCTCCGCCACGACAGGGTGAGATGAGGACCACATCACAGAAAGGCTTCGGGCCACATCTGGATCAGAAACAGATACCTGGTGCACTTTGCAAGTCCCCACACACACACATGCACCTCATCTGCAACTCTGATAGGTTGAACCAAACGAAGGGGAGTGACACTTCTCCTTCCTTGTTTCGGGGGAGGCCGAGAAAATAAGAGCTTGAATGATATGGAAAATAATGGCAAACAAGATTCATATAGAGACAAACGAACCTGATAATGAACTTTTAATTTTGCTAAAACATCTTACAAGACAAGCAGGGAAATATGTCACTTCCTGGTTATCTTAACAAAAAAGCAAGAACCTCTTAATTTGGGGAAATTAGTAAAAAAAAAAAAATAAATTATTTCAGTAGGTTAGAAAAGTGGTAACAGTGGTACATTTAGTCAAACAGTTTGAAAGTTCATTAAAGTTTTGCTTGGATTTATAATTGAGAAAAGACAGCTACAGTAGGCTAATAATCCAAAACTTTAAAAAAGCAAATAAATGAAGCGTTCCTTGGGGACAGGAGCTTGTGATAGGTGAATAGGCCTACATGCACTTCCAGGACTCTGAGCTGAACACGCCCTCCTCTTTCTACTGTGGGAGGAGGATGCGTTGACAAGGAGGGTGTTTAAATTAACTTAGGACAGCCCCCCCCCCCCCAAAAAAAAAAAAAATTCCCTCACAGAGAGGAAAAGAAAAGACAGCAGTCACAGAAGCAGAGACGGAAGCGGCGGGCAGCAGCTCCCCTGATGTTAATGCAGGAGTAAAACAAGACATGCATTCTGTAGGCAGGTCGTGGCTGCTGCTTACAGGCTTCATACTCTTTTATGTCATCTACCTGTTGTTCGGAGCTCTGGTTTTCTCCAGCATCGAGCGGCCGGTGGAGGACAAGCTGCGGCGTGACATGGAAGCCCTGAAGCAGGAGTTTCTGAACCAGAGCTGCGTCAACTCCACGTCCCTCGAACGCTTTCTGGTCAAAGTGCTGACGGCCAACAAGTACGGCGTCTCCGTCCTCAGAAACTCCTCCGTCACTTCAAATTGGGACCTGGCATCCTCCATGTTCTTCGCCAACACTCTGGTCACCACGGTCGGTGAGTTCAAGCAAAACTAACGTCACAAAAGAAGTTGTGTTTTTTTTTTTTTTTCAGCGAGAAAAGTCACCTGGTGGCGTGTTTTTTTACGCAGGACGCAAACGCTTCCCTCAACTAACGAATCCAAAACAACCCCGTTCTGCGACAGGGACTTCGTTTTTTTTTTGGACTTGGATTTGGAGATTCAACACAACAAAAGGCAAACACTGGCGACAATCGCATGGCGTTGTTTTGTTGCCACGTGTCATGGATGTTACGGACAGGTTTCAGCTGTGCAACTTTCACTTTAAGTCAGCTGAGAGCAGATTCCTCAGAAGACCCACAGCCAGGGAAGAATAGGTTTTCTCAATACTTAGACACTTTCTAGAGAAATCTCTATACACAGTCAAATATGGACGACTCTTTACTATATTAATTATTTCTCTTGTTCAAAGGAAATGTCCAAGGGGTTCATGGGACTTTTATTGTGTAATTATTAGGCAACGGTTGCTAATGAGGGCAGATTGTTAGTATAAGTTCACTTATAGTTACCAGAATACTGTGGCATCTGATTCAGCAGGCATTTTTTTTATGTGATTTGGCCTGAACAGCTTCTGTACAGTATGTAGACACCTGAGCTGCACGTTACAGGAAGTAAAGGGTGCCGCCAGGTCATCTACAGGGGGCTCAGCAGTACTGTTGGGGTGTCCCTGAACTATGCACTCGCCTGCACATCCACATACTTATTCGCACACTTCACCCACATCACACCAACCAGTGGATGAAGGCGCTGTTTGTTTTGTCCTTCAGTTTGTTGGTTGAGCTTGAGACCTGAGGAACGACTCGCTGTACCAGAACACATCGAAGCATCGTTCCTCGTCAGAGATCAGATGTGGTAAGGTAACCTGTCCGTACCATTACAGTATGAGCTCATTGGCCTCGTGCAGACCGCTGTGAAGGTTATGGTGAGGGAAGAACAGGATTCTCTTCGGTTTATGTACGAGACCTCTGTGCTTTAGAGAGGGACAGAAAAGAGTGAATGCTCCATCTCACATCCTTCACTCTGAATATGAGCTCTTAGAGTTCCAAAACATAGACTGAACCGTTATTAAAAATTAATTTGTTCCATCACGATTTTAAATAGCAGCAGCGAAATGCTGACGGGGTGGAACTTACATGGTCACAGAGCACTTCACAGTATGGGTATAGTCGGTTTTAAAGGGACAGTTCACCCAAAAATAAAAATTACATATTTTTTTCTCTTACCCGTAGTGCTATTTGTTCATCTAGATTGTTTTGATGGCAGTTGCCCAGTTTTCGAGATATCAGAGGTAGAGATCTCTGCATTTTTAAAAATGAATGGGACTATATGGCACTCGGCTCGTGTCGCTCAAAGCAACAAACGAATACATTTTTAAAAAGTCAACAGCAACGCCTCTTTCCAGAAGTCATGAGCCGGTTACTCGAGACAATCCACAGACCTTGTTGTGAGCAGTTTTGCGTCGGAACTGTCGCTAGGGAGAGATTGGCTCGCAACAGCTGTGTGTGTGTGTGTGTGATCAGAGACGGTTCGGAGCGTCTTTGGTGTGATTTGACAGCGCACATGACAAAAAGGAGGAAGAGAGAAAATAGCGAGGAGCGACAAAGTGTCCACGGAAACTCTGTGCAGTGTGTCGATTGTAAAACCGGAATCGCACGACGTCTGTGGTTCAGCATTTCAGCAGAAAAGTATCCGTCTACGCATTCAGTCCACAGAGTGGACCCAACGTAAGGTAAATGAAGGCTAGTAAAGAATGTAGGCTACATTAATTATGGCTAGTTACGTAAATTAATACACGGTGGCTTTGCTCAAGAAAATAATAAACGCAGAAAATAAAATACTGACCCTGAGCTTCATTCATGTTGTTGTTGTAATTATTACAGTATGATAGTGGCAGTTCCTGTCTACTCTTGTTTTGGTTTTTTTTGCGTCCTACAAGTGCCACAAAGAAGACAGTAAAGGCTGACGTTGTGCCTGAGCTGACATTAGGTTGAAACTTGTTGTTCTGAAAGTGAAGTGTGTGTATGTATGTATATATACATACACACCTATATAAGCAAAATGTGTTTGCTTTTGCATTTCAGAACACGTTTTCTTTAAAACCCAGAATGTTATATGACACTTAAATGTCAGTGAAATAATCAGTAGCATACTCGCATTACTAAAATAATCGATAGCTGCAGCCTTACAATGAACCGATGTCCCGTGTCCTTAAGTGGATTTATTTCCTGTTGAAACAGGATGTTGAGGCAAAACATAGAGTGCTGCAGGGAGGACCAGTGCAGCATGTTTGAAAAGTTCACTGTAACTGCTTGTCAGGAAGGAAAAGAAAACAGTTTTTTAAATTTTTTTAATTATCATTTTGTTTCAGAACGTCAGTTCAAAGTTATGTCAGTCATTTCAGCCGCAGAATCGATCTCAGTTCCAAAGAAAAGAACAATACAGCACTGCTTTGTCTAGAAAAACAAGCCAGACACAAAGTCATTAAACTTCTGACTAACAGCAAAAACATTCAAGCTGTTTTTTGCAGGGTTTTTTTTTTTTTTTTTAAAGGTGCAAACTGTTGCGGTGTTGTGTGGTGCTCAGCTCTTAGTATAAACTGTAATGTCAAAGCTACAAGGTCTCAGTACCAAAATACCGTGTGTTATCTAAGCAAACTGCTAAAAACACAAATTCACATTCACAGGCACAGGGACACTGAGGAAATGCAAATTCACGCATGAAGCAGAACAGAAGGGACCTTTGTGTTCAGCGGACGTTTGTTTGCTCTGTGTGATGCGTGATTTTCCTGCACAATACTGCATGTGTTTCCCGTGCGACACTCCCTTAAATGTTTTAATATGTTTATGTATGTGATGTATCCGGTCCGGAGCAATTGGAGAAAGTCAGCGGTGTTTTAAACTTTAAAGGATCTCAGTCCGGACCAACGAGAGAAAGCGCTCCAGACCTCTCATTGGTCTCAAGCAGTCAGATGATCACGCAGGTTGTAAACAAACCAGCTGTTTATTCTCTAAACCTTTAAACTGGAGGAAAAACCAGACGTGAACACAGGGCTCGGCAGTAACTGTTGCCATTGTTTTGAGAAATTAGCAACTAATTCTTGACCGCTGATGGCATCCACTTTTTAAAGAGAATTTTTGTGGGCTTTTTGCCTTTTATGTGCTAGAAACAGCTGTAGAGAGAGAGGGGATGGCTTGCAGCAAAGGGCCGGGTTGGATTTGAATCTGGGTGGGCGACTGTGATAAGGACTCAGCCGTGTACATGGGGCGTTCGCTCTACCAGGTGATTGTCTGGGGTGCCCCGGCAACAAAAAAAAAAAATGGGACCGCAAAACGTGCACCCTAGATATGCTACCATGACCAGCAGGAATAGCCAAAAGCAGAATAGGTAGCCAAAAGTACGAAAATAAGATCCAGGTTGTATAAAAAGTATGAAAGATAGTATATAAAAAAAAAAAAATGTATAGTACCTTTTTGTAGTATTAGCCCATAAGAGTGTATCTGTAATGTTTGTAGGTGTGACCGCCGATCACGTTGGACGTGGGCAGCTGACCAGAAGTGGGGAGGGGTGGGGGATTTTGCAGACTGATGCTATGGCTAAGCTTGACAACTAAGGAAAGGAATATTTTCTCCGAAGAAGCGAAAAGATAAGCAGAAAATCCCATCACAACGCCTGTCCAGAAAAATGTCTAACTACTAAACATGGCAAAAAGCATTTTACTTTGTGTTTCTAATCTGTCTAAACAGATCACATTTCTCTAAATTAGCCTCCCAATAGTCTCACTAAGGCTCTACAGTTGCAACGCAGCTGACAAGAAAATGAGAATCAAATAGTACAAAAAGTAGCACAAACTGGAAAATCAGTTCAAAACCAAAAATCAAACCAGAGGTAAATGAGAGAACTGAACTTACAGTACAGGGCATCATTATGTGGCATTCCCCTGAATCGCTTGTGTTGGATAGATTTCACAGTGACTTCATTGTACGTCAGGTTTAGCTGTAGTGGAGCGGAACTTGAGTTTGTTCTGACTCACACTCTCAATCCTGTAGCGTGTTAAACCCCTGAAAGTACCACTTTAAAATGTAGTCAATACCCTGCTGTTGGAGGGCGTCACCATCCCTGTCTGTATGCAATCCAAGTGGCTTCATGTATTTGGGGTTGGGACAGATATGAAGGCTCAGGCTGAGACATTTTGTACAATTCTTCATCCATCCCATGTTTTTGTAGTCAAACACTTTAAACGTGTGATTTCAGAGTGACATCCAACTACCCACGAGTGTGTTTGTGATTAGGCTCCTTTTTACATTGGTAATCATGGATTAAAAACCTGCAGGCTGACTTTGACAAAGAAAGCTGTGTACTGATCACGTGAAGTCCTTCTCTTCTCTGGCTCGAATGACCATCAGGCAGCACGACTGAAACACATCATCACCTCTCCTGTGCAAACAGTATATCCAGAATATCTCAGTTGAGTTCCACTATCTTTTCATTCTGTTAAAGAATTGAAACATATATTTTACATACTGTAGTTGCAATGCATAGGTATACATGTATAAGCATAATTGGACATAACTGGTGAACAACTGTGATTTTCTCAGACTGTTAGACAGAGGAAAAAAATGAATGCAAATGTGTTTTTATTTCTGTACAAACTGCAGCTCCTCTATTGTGTGCAGTAAAATGATGATTGTGTGCAATTGAAGCTGTTTTCCAGGCTTTTGTGCTTTTGTAGCCTGGTATGTGATCTTATGAAGTAACAGATTGTGTGAAAGCAGCCAATTTCAGAGGACTTTTAACCCACAAACCAAGTTATTAGGCATGACTTTAACCGCGCTGCAATTAGACGATTTGCACATCAGATGATTTTAGATGATCTGCAGGATTTGTTTCATATTGCACTCTGTGGAGCCATGACTCCCCATCTGGCCTCATCAACTGACTGGTCAGTACTGGATCAATTTGGTGGAGTTTATTGTGCTTTTTTGCAGTGTTTCTTTACTGCTTTACTGTATTGTTTTCATTAAATTTTTATACTGGGTTTTTACCGCAAATCCCTTTTCCTTTTTGTGACAGAGGACATGGCGTTGAGATCTGGCCCAGTCAGAGGCTCATTTCAGTTAGAATAGTTTCAGCGCTGCCTGGTAAAGAATGTCTCCCTGTTGGCAGATTTTCATTGAGTAGTTTGTGCTAAGAGCCCAGGTTTTACTTTCTTCCTCCCAGCGTTAGTTCCCTGATACTGACCACTGCTGCTGTTTTTCACTGCTTTTGGCTGCATCCCAACTTCAAGAGCCAATCATGTTCTGCTGTTGTCACCACTTGTCTTACAGGTACAGTAGCTTTACCTGGGACACAACTATTACTACTGATTCCGTAGTAATCTGTGCCTATGATCACGTTGAGTGATTTCTATGATCAAACTATAAATTGTGTAAACCTTTTTGGGGAAATGTTTCACCTGAAGTCCTCTTACTGTGCGATCATCATGATTCAGATGAGGGAAACACCTGAGTTGATGAAAATATAGACACACTCATCTAAGTTGTCTGCAGCTGGCACTACTGTATACACAGTATAACGCTTAAATGACAAACACATTCCCACTTACCTCTCGTGCTATTTGTGAGTTCTGCCTCTCAGGCAGCTCCTTCTCCCTCAGGTTGTGTACAGGTTATCTGAACCATCTGATTGATGGAGCATATTAAAGATGTTACTTGACTCTCCACCAGAGTAGAAATTTGTATTTATGGTACCGAGACATAAAAACATGCGTAGCGAAGGATATGGAACAAATGTGGTATAAAAGAACCCCGCTGAGACGAAGTGTGAGGTACACTACAGTTGAATAGAAAAGAAATGCATAGAATATATTTAAAACAACTTTTTAGCAAGAGTTGTGTTTTTTGAGTTGAAAATGCTGATTGCATCTGAAATTAACGACTTCCTAAAATATTTTTGGTCTCCAAAGCCAGCCTATTGCACCGCCCACGTTTGTGAATGTATCGCATCCTCTTTGTCTTTTCTCTTGTGCCCCCCCCCCCTCCTATTCCTTCACCGTCTCTAACATATCTGTCCTCTTGCTTAATGTCCAGGTTATGGTCATACCACGCCTCTGTCTGACACTGGAAAAGCTTTCTCCATCCTCTACGCCCTGATAGGAGTCCCCTTCACCATGCTGGTGCTCACCACCTGCGTCCAGAGGCTCATGTACCCGCTGGTGCTCGCCCCCGTCACCCTCCTGCAGCGTTCAGGCATGGAGGCCCGGCCGGCCACGGTCGTCCACTTCCTGTTGCTGCTGGTTGGGGTGGTGTTGTGCTTCTTTGTGGCGCCGGCGGCCGTATTCAGCACAGTGGAGGTGTCGTGGTCGTTCTTGGATGGCATCTACTTCAGTTTCATTTCGCTGTGCACCATCGGACTGGGGGATTTTGTTCCGGCGATGCAGCCTGGGCAGAAGTACAGGCCGCTGTACCAGGTCGCCGTCATGGGTGAGTGCAGCTATTACATCCCTCATAGATCAGTTATGCATTTGTCCAGTCACCCAACTCTAGTCCAGCCAAACTATACCTATTATGGCTAAGTACAGTAATATCAGACTAAAGCCCAGAACCTCCACATTGTTAAGTCATATTTGGCCTTTTAAAGTTTAGCAGAACAGTAAGGTTTTCACACCAAATTCCATTGAAACTGGCAGGGTAAGAGAAGAAGTGGCTGTATCCATTTATGTACTTTAAACTTGTTTCCAAAAACTGCAGGCAGTTTATTCTGATCATACAAGTGTGATGTGTCCGTATTTTCTACTTCAGTTTCGTTATTGTTTGTCCTCTGTGTCTTTTTCACATTTGCTTCTGATTTCTAACTCGTTCAGTTAGTCAAACCTTAAGTCTGAATGTTTTTTCTACAGTCAGTCACAGCCAGTCCCAGGCTCACACACTTCCTCCGTGGTCATCTGCAGTGTATGTTTGATAAGAAGGTGTTGTCTCATCATGGTCCGGGACACAATGACGTTCATATCAGTTCCTGTTTACTGAGGTTGGAGTCAGGTCTAACAACTTAGTTTAAATGCATACCTCTATTTTAGTTAATGCAGATGAATAAGTACAGAGTCACATGAAATTTACTAGACACGTTGAGGGGGGAAAAAAAAACTGAAGTGCTCACTTTCACTACCTTCCCTGTTATGATGTACAACATCTCATATAATATACAGAGTACATTTACATTTAGTCATTTAACAGACGCTTTTATCCAAAGAGACTTACATATGAGAACATCCACAAACCGAAGGCGCAGCTTCGGGAGCCCTTTTGGGGTTCAGTATCTTGCTCAAGGATGCCTCGACGCATGGCTGGGGGATCGAACTGCCGACCGGTAAGCGACCGCTCTGCCACCAAGCCACAGACAGTAGTAAATAGAGTAAATAGAAAGAGGTAAGAAAAGAAACAAACTGCACCATGCAGCTGTTTGTGTGAACTCAGTAAAGTGTCGGTCCTGCCCTCCTCCTCTGTGGTTGGTCTGGTTTCATCCCAACGTCTGTCAATCATCATCTGATGCATCATTCTGATAAGAGCAGAATAATCAGCCATTACAGCAAATATACTTGGGTGGCTGTGGGTCATCTATTGATTGCAGGGTTGTTCATTCGATCCCTAGCTCCTCCTGTCCACATGTCAGAGTTCCTTGCATCATCTGTGTGTGTGTTTATGTGGGTGTGTGTTTAAAAGAGAGGCAAATTGTAAAGTGCTTTGTTCGCTAAAGTAGAAAAGCAGCACTTACTATTTGGATTTTACACAATAGCTTCTATGTCCATGTTCATATTAAAGTTTGCAAGTTGGCAGCCTCCACTTCATCTCGTAGGAATTCTTATTCATTCAGATTTATCAATATAAATCGGATATCATAATCCTCTTTATTATTATTATTACTATGAACATGTTTCCACACCCGCAGCGTCTCTACACTCTGAACCATCCAAACATGATTTAAAAGCCACTTTCAGCACACACACAGGGTCATCATAATATTTGCAAATCTCTACCCTGTTGCTGTTATTTCACTGCAGTGATGACTACAAACCCGCTGCACTTGTGGGTATGTTAAAATGAAAGCTAACAGGAATCACGTGACACACATTGAGTCTGGTGTGGTTTTGTCCTGTGAGGGTCACACAGAGCTGCTACATGTCTGCAGAGCTGTAGATGAGAGCAGAATATCTCTGCCTGACCCGACAGTGTGGTGGCCTGCAGAGGCACAGAGCCAGAGATGGCCCACAGTCGCACCGGTCTCATCGGAAAGATTTTCATCTCTCTGCTGCAGAAACTTTTCCTCCTCTTCTTTCAAGAGAAAAGAAGACGGTGGGGTTTTTTTGTTTGCAGGGGAGATGCAGTGTCCTGAGAGAAAAAACAAACAAACAGCTTTTAAAACAAAGGCTTAATATCATGACAGGAATGTATGACATGGACATAATGATTTTTTTTTTTCCGTCTTCTTGCTCTGAGGGGAGAAGCTGACCTTTGCAGCCGTGCCAGCAGTCTTCATTCTCACCTCTGGTGTGAGAAGTAGCACCTCTCACTGCTCTTTTCTCGGTAGCAAGTCAGGGCTTGACTGGTCTGTTCCTCACAAATGAAACTGTTCTCTGAATGTGTCTGTTGGCTGTCTGTAAATTGAAGAACACTCTTTTGTGTTGCTCATTGTAAGTTAAAAATTGTCTCAGAAGCATTAGTGACTTTTGATATAAGTTTGTTTTTTAAAAAGCTTTTAAAACCTGGAGAGTCTGCAACAGCGTCCTCCATTATTATTATTATTATTGTTATGAACATGTTTCCACACCCGCAGCTCTACTTTGTGTTTACGCAAACATGCTAAGAAAAAAAGACGACTGTCATAAACATTACCAGGTAAACATCAGTATACGTGCATAAGTACAGCCTCACAGAGCCGCTATCGTGGCTGCAGACTTTTATTATTGAAACAGGTCTGTGCTAATTAGATTAGATTAAACGTTATTGTCACTTATAAGTAGTGATACAATGAAATGCAGTTTGGCATCTAACCAGCCTGGCACATAAGCCAAAAAGAGTTTCTAGCTTCCGGGTTTACTTCAGAGGTATGCGGCCCACTGAATAGGCGCAGTAGTGTTTCTCCAGCTGGCGCTGCTGGCGAGGTGACTGCTAAAGTGAAGAAGCTGTTCCCGAGCCTGCTGGTCCAGAAATGGAGAGTCCTGTAGCGCCTCCCGGAGGGGAGGAGGGCAGCCTGTCTGTGTCCCCTCAAGGGTGGGGAGTGGAGAACTGGTGACGCCTTGGGCGTTTTCCCCACAATCTGAGACCGAGCAGTTACCAAACCATACTGGGATGCATCCCAGTATGGTAAGGATGTTCTCGACTGTGCCGCGGTAAAAGTTCACCAGAATCTGAGGAGACAGATGGACTTTCTTCAGTCTCCTCAGGAAGAAGAGATGCTGGTGTGCCTTCTGGGCCAGAGTTGAAATGTTGAGGGTCCAACAGAGGTCCTCAAAGATGAGGAAGTCCACAACGAGCTCGTTGGTCTTCTTGGTGTTGAGGGCCAGGTTGTTGTCGGCGCGCCACGCCGCCAGGTGCTGGACCTCCTCCCTGTAGGCAGACTCGTCATTGTTGCTGATTGAGGCCAACTGCCTTTGTGTCGTTTGCAGACTTGATAATGGTATTAGAACCATGTACAGGTGTTCAATCATAGGTGAGGAGGGAGTAGAGGAGAGGACTCAGCACACAGCCCTGTGGGATGCCGGGGTTGAAGAGGTCTGGTTGTCTAGCCTGACAAAGTTCAATAGTGTATTTCATCATAATTTTGGCAACAACATCTTATGAGTCATCTTTCATCTCTTTTACCCAGTGATTCATGATGTTAATACACTTCATTTCGTGCCCTCTGCAAAGCTACACCTAAAAAAGGCAAAGTTCTGTCTGCGCACTACTGGTAGCCAGTGTCAGCTTTTAAAATGTTTGAAATCCAACATATGTGAGCAAAAATTTTACTTGAATTTTTATGTCTGTTTTATAGGAGCATGTAACTTCTAAAACTGAAATAAGCAACAGCATAAATGTGTTGTGGTATTATTTCAAAGAACGGTGCACCTGCAGTTGTACGAATACTCTTTCAAATATGCAAACAAGTATCAGGAGTGTGTCGTCTTGACCGGGTGGATAGTTGTAACCATTTGGGTGCATTCCCAGTGGTATGATTCAGATGTGAATTGTAAATGTGCTTCTTCATAAAACCTTGTACTGGAGCCACGTGGTTCTTTGTTCATGTTGAGATTCAGACATCACTGTAACATGATGGAGGTTACTTTCATAGCCGAGCTCTTGTTTTTCGGTTTCTGTGTGGGTGTTTCCTCCGTAATTGAGTCAAGGTTGGAATGACCTTTTTGTCTAAAAGTGGCCGTGCTGTTTTGTTCCTCCATGTTCTCGGTCAGAGAGATTGAATATCTGACAAACACTCAAAACAACTTATTGAGTTGAATGTGGTCTG
The DNA here is from genome assembly GCA_011952105.1 of Coreoperca whiteheadi. NCBI lineage: Eukaryota > Metazoa > Chordata > Actinopteri > Centrarchiformes > Sinipercidae > Coreoperca > Coreoperca whiteheadi. The sequence continues at coordinate 4,458,893 of CM022478.1, read as the reverse complement.
CTAAAATACTATGGTGATTAACTTTGGGTTTCTGTGACCATTTAGGCAGTGAAAGTGTAGTTTGACTAAGTATCTTTCTTCCCCTATTGTCTTAAATTTGGAGGATTTCATGTTTGATTTTATGGTCCGAGGGACCCAGGTGGACACGCTGGAAGTTACCGTGTTTTCCTCCGTGTCCCGTCCTCAGCTAATCCCTTGACTTCAGTTTGGAAGGAGGCCCAGCGGTTCACACGGAGCAGCCGTGTTGTGTTCTCGTCCCACAGGCTGTATTATATAGCAGCGATGTAGGTCGGGTCGAGTCAGATTAACCCAAACAGTCCCTGCAGGTTCAGAGGAGAATTCATGACTGACTGCAGGATGTGGCCTGTTGTTCTCACAGCCTGATGATGTGACGTCAGCTGAAACTGGAGTTGATTCCACAGCTGAAGGGCTGTGTGCTAAAACTGATCATATGTAAATGTGTTCTTGTAAATACACGTTCCCTGCTGTAGTGGTAAAGGAAATGAGAGCCAACTTCTAGTAAGTGTTAATTTTTATATATATATTTTATTTTTTAAATCCATCACATTTAGCAGTAGGAACCAAAAAGTCTGTTGTATTCTCAGCAAGACAAATGCTGTATGGCAAAGGTGTGGTTTCCTGAGGTAACTTGATAATTTTCCCGGTAATGTTACTAATGGCAGCCTGAAATGGTAGGTGAATTGTAAATACATTTAAAAAAACTATGTCCATGTTGGACAGATTTTTCTGCCTTGACTGTATTCAAGTCCCTTTTTTTTTTTTTTAGTTTTGCTAAATCAGACTGTATTGTAAAGCGCCTCTCTAGTCTTCCGACCACTCAAAGCGCTTTACACCACATGTCATTCACTGATGGCAGGCACCAACTGCCCACCAGTACAAAGAAACGGATCATTCACACACAAATTTGGGTTCACTATCTTGCTCAAGGACACTTCGAGATGTGGGCGACGCCACAGCCACCCCAGATGGTCCTATCATCAAACAGAACTGTACAGGAAGTTAAGGCCTAATTTTTAGGTAGAGGAGGGTCTTATTTTTCTTATTATTTTCCAACAATAATCTCTACATTATCGTCATATAAAATGTATTCTGGGTCTGTAGTTGTGCAATGCAAAGGCCCCAAACATGTTGAAACTCCCTTAACATATTGATTATGCAAAGGTTTCAAGGCTTTTCCACAACAGCACAGCATTTCTAGGATTGCTGAAGAGCAAATATTTTGGGACAGTAGTTTGGAGTTTGAACAGCCAAAGTCCTTTTAACTCATCAGGCTCTGTTTTGTTTTGTTTTTTCACCATGATGAGAACAGAAGAGTATAACATTAAAAGATTTAAAGTTGGCAGGTTCAAACAGTTTGATTCAAGTGCAGTAATTCATTAAAGGTGATCTAAGGAGTGATTGTCTTTGCATTGTTCTTATAAATCTAGGTAGGTTGCATTCGTTCGTTTTCGTTTAAGTCCTAAATTTGGCTTCCTGAAACACGCCGATAGAAAAACATAGGGGCAAGGCTAATAATATATAACCACCTGTGTGCCTTAGGATTTCATCTTACTGTGCACCTCCCAGTCACTGTAAAGTTATGTAGCCGAGGCCTCTGTAATCCTGCGCTGTTTCTCTAAGAGTTGGCCTACTTGTATAGTGAGAGACTATTGTCCAGGACCTGCACTCTGTGGCTATGTGGGGCAGTTTAGTGCATACATGTGACCGAAGAAAACCTCACGGCTTTTCTTTAAGGCAAACACAAGAATCGGAGCAGAAATAACGAATGTCGAGCACATGTTGTTTTCACCTTTGCCACCAACTTGAGGGTACTTTTGTCCTCCTCTTTGGTGAAATGGATTTTCTAAAATAGTTTGTATGTCAGCCTTTAACCAAAAAATGTAAGTGTCATTTGACATTAACTCCTCAGCTCTTTACTGGCCACATTTTTAAAAGCTTAAGCAGCATAATGTTCAAAGTGGCAATGATTTATTTTTTTTTATTTTTTTTACAAACCATTTATAAAGAATATTTCACATTTGATTTTCATTTTTTATTTCATAATTCTGTTTTTGTTTTGTACAATTTAAATATTTTGTACATTAATGGGCATTTCGCCAATTTTGAAAATAGTGCACAAAAGGTTGCTAGATCTAATAAAACGTTGTGATTGAGTAGTATCCTTTAGCTGTTTGAGTTTGAGGTGTGCCGTTACATCCACCAGCGGTGCGGTTTTATTCCATTTGTGGAGAATCCCTCCAAATCTGAAAGGTCAGCTTCATGCAATGACTTTCTTTTGCAAACGTAGGTTATCACATTGTTCGGCTTTGAATAAAGGACCTCCTGTGACCCCACTCTCTCTCTCTCTCTGCCCATCTCTCCAGTCTACCTGTTCGTGGGTCTGATGATGATGTACCTCCTGCTGCGCACCTTCCACAAAATGGCCGACCTGCACGGCCTGACCACCTTCCTGCAGCTGCCGCGCTGTGAGGAGTCCGACCTGGACGAAGACAGGGAGCCCATCGTGGAGAACGAACGGGAAGCTCAGACGCCCCCTTACCGGACAGAAAAGGCGTCCAGCAAGCCCCTGGAGCCGGGATCGCAGCCCTCGTACAACACCATCAACAAAGGCTGAGATGTGGGGACGCAGAGAAAAGAAAAAGAAGCTCTACCTCTGGCGATCCCTTGGTCTTGAAGCAGTGATAAAACACCCCAACTGGTGGGCTGAGTCTGTATTCATGTCTTGAATTTCTTCTTTTGTCATCTCTGGTCTCCTTGTTAAAAACACCCAGAGAAGAGAACACAAGAAGAAGAAGAATGAGGAATTTAGATGCATTTAAAGATTCAGCCATTGTGACGGTTTGTGAGCGGTTACTACACCGCCTAGTGCACATACAAAAGGACTATCCTAACTTGACTACGGCTACCCCCCCACCCCCCACCCGGACCAAACACTGGTGTAACTGCGGTGTGTTTACAGCCTCAGGATAGCGCATGAAGGGCTCAGACTTTTGATACATGGTTGATTTGTTGTTAGGTCACGTTTGTCTCGCATGTCTTTTTGTCACGCTGCTCTTTGTGCCACAGGTTTGGGTAGTTAGTTCAGGATTAACCAAATATTGTATATAATTGCGCTGAAACTAAATCTTTGTGATTTGCCATTTAAACTTCATGAAAATCTTTTACACCTTTACCTCCCCATTTGTTTTTATTTCAGTACATTGTTCAGCTCCTCCTCTCTTATATTTCACATACGCACATCATGGCCAAAACACCTAAACACCTAACAGACTATTGACCGGACTGATTATCCAGTCATATTTGTAGCCAGGATTGGCCACTTCAGTGCATCTTCACATGCATGAATGATCCCAACTGCAGTGAAATGACAATAGAATCTGTTAAAACCTTTTAGATCACTTCCTCGAATAAAGGTCAAATGTGGGCCTAAGCTGACCATTTAAACTCCGGGCGCGCTAACTGGAACATGTTTCCTATTAATCAGATTTCCTGTATGGAAGTAGTAACTTTCCTGTGTCTGGGTCGGCCTTGAAGAGTACAGAGGAGCGCTGCATTTGCCTCAGGACGTGGGCTGTCCTCCTTTTTTATGGTGCTTCCCCCTGGTGTCTACATGTACGTAGCACAAGTTACTACACCTCAAGAACAGTAATAAATAGGGTCAAAGGGTTGGAATAGAGGGACGGACAAAAAGAGAGACTTTAAGAGGAAGGTAAATTTAAAATGTGTTTCATTGTGACTGAGGGCGTGACTCGTTTTAATGAAAAACCAAAGTTCACTTGTTAAACATGACCTGTTCTGTGTGATTACTGATTTACACGGTCTGGATTTTATCCACCATATTGAACATTTGAAATGCACTTTAATGTTCACAAGTTATTTTTCTTTTACCATCGAAGGTGTAGTCGAACAAGCAGGCTAATTATATCGAGATACTGTAAAATAAATAGTCTCTGTCCATGTTGGGTGTGTATATGTTATTGTAGTTTAGTGATATCAGTTTAACATGTATTCACATTGGACAACCATAAATTAAATTGTTTTTCCCTGTATTATGTTGTCATGTTTGCTTTTCAGAAGCATGTCGTCCTCGGCTTCAGTGGGAGAGTTTGTACCGTAACTCATCCAAAAATGTAACTTGCATAAGCATTAACTTCCACATTGTGAAATGTACACGGCACACGTGAGCTTTACTTTACATGTAGAATTTAAAGCCGTCAACACGTGAGTAATTTCCAATTTTCTTAAGAAATGGGAGTGTGTTATGAGGTGGATATCCACCTCAAATCAAGTGTTTAGAGCATTGAAATGTCTTGATACAAAAAAGATGGGACAAAGTGATTGCTTTATTTAGTGTTAAGTGACCATAGGTGAAGCTGCCTACAAGGATCCACGTGATGTGTCAAAAAGTACAGTTTGAGTCTGTCTATTAGGGACCTGGCTGGAATGAGAACCAGATGGAGTCTGTTTTGTTCAGGTTTGTGTAACTGACCCCTGGGTGGTCTTTGTGTGCCCAACTCCACATTTCTACTTATTTGTAGGTTAACTGTCTTTTACAAGATAGAAGGTCGGAGGTGGAGAAACTGACACGTCTCTGGTTGGAGATGTTTCAGTTCCTGTCACTTTCATGATTCTTTAAATACACCACTGCAGCTTTTCTGCAGGGTCATAAATTAATATACAGCATCAGATGACGTTAAAGCCACAAAAGTGTAGTTTGTGCATTTTCCCACCCCATCTAAACAAAACAACTTAAATAGCTGCAGGAAATACGTGTTATAATAGCTTTCCATAACAGACTACATTCAGTCCTGTGTGATTGTAAACAATGAAAATACAGCATGATTTCATTTAAACATTTTATTAAAAACAGCATAGACAGACATTTACCTTCTTTTAAAAGAAGTCCAAATTCATAGTTTATGGGCACTCTGCCTCAATTTCAAAACATAACCATTAAAATATTTGTAGAGAAAATAAAAAAAGTAAATGACTGTAATGACGGTATATTAATATACCATTAGTGAATTGTCAAAGAAGGCATGACATTAAATTACTCATCTTTAACAAAATGCCATTTATAAATAGTTTGACTGCAGCCCGGCTATTTAGAAGAGGACTGTCGCGTAGAAAGCAACTTTGATCCATAACGAGGATGAATGTACAACAACCTGACAAACAGGCATCATGTGCTTCCTCAAACTATATATATCTCTCAGGGTTTCCCCATCATGCATTTCAGCAGACCTGGTTTAAATGCTGGATCAACATCTGTAGCTGGTTATGTTACAGTTAAAACACATTTCCTAAGTGTTTCTTTCTTTTAAAACAATATGCATTAACAGAACACTTAACAGGACTCAACTTTATAGGTTTGAAAGGAATAATTTGGCCAAAACGTCACCAAATACAGTGAAAAACAAACCACACGCTCACGTGACTGAGACTCACAAATGCACATTAACAAAAGAAAAGTGCAATAACTCAGATGTAAACCAGACAAAACATGTGAACCCTACTAAAACAAGCAGAAACTGACCTACTGTTGAGTGCACACCTGTTCACAGGGTGGAAGTCCGCACCATCCGGACTCCACCAGCCAATGTGGCTTAAAGCGCGATGCCCACCACGACCGATCAATATCACATCTGTACAACAGAAGCTGCTGCTGCATAGTGGTTGTGACTTTAGCTAAAGTGGCTCTGTACGGTCACATTAAAACCTATGAGGATGTGTTGTATACAATCACAGTACTGTAAAGGCTCTTTGAACAAAATCAACTGTTAAAAAGACATGAAATACTCTTTCTGAGCATGTAGCCATTACAGAACAACCACGTGTTACTGGGTTTCCTGAGCTACAGCTGCACTCCTACGGTCTCTGAGAGGAAACTATTTCAGTATCACTCTTTTCAGCCTTCAGATGGGAAATGGTTCAACAGCCAGCTGGTTGAGAGGTATTAAACGTTGTGCTTTTCGGAGTATTAGCAGTAATGGTTCTGTACCTCCAACTACTGAAATCTAACTCAGGGATGCAAAGACAATAATCCCCCAGGTAAAGAATCTTCAATAATTATAATCACTTGACATTTAACTTTTTTCTGTAACTGAACAAAATACTGGTACTTGTGGATTTCTTCTGGCCAAACCACCTGATATCATAAATATGCAAAGATTTTCGATGACTAGAAGGCACATTTTCCAACGTGCTCTTACTGTTTTTGACCTGATCTCTTGGCACGTGATATCATGCCACTGTTACAACTCATTGATAAATGAGGTTACAGGATTTCTTCACAGAAGATTTGACCTTAAATGTTAGTGTTTCAACAAGTCTCCTTCCAACACCAGCCAATCACATTCTCTCAGAACTCACATTAACATTTAACACTTTAGTTTCTTTTTTAAAAGGGATTTTTCCCTTGTTCCCCCCAACATTCAGTCGACTGCATGAACAAAACAACAGCACATGACTGTTTGCTGATTTTTTCTTACTCCAGATAAACTGGGATGTTCAATGTGAACGGAGGATCACTTGAAGCTGTGATCCATTTGACTAGTTTTAGGGTAACAATGCTGAAGAATTTCTCTCTTCACCAACAGTGATTACATGACAACTTCTCATCTGCTGAATAAATCGTGTTCTCTGATCAACAGCTCCCTTCTTTAGTTCCAAATTAGCAGAGTCATGCTGGAAACTGTAGGGAAATGGTTTTCAGCACTTCATTATGCACTGACTCACTGCATAGCCATTCAGGAAAAAAAACACAGCCTTATATGGCTCACTGTTTTGTCCACTACCTACTGGCGTTCACGTTACTTCTTGTTGATATCCATTTCATACAGTATGATGACAATGATGCTATCAGGACTCGACCAGGATCTCCATCAGCTGCTCCAGCTCAAGTCCCTCTCTCACATGATCCTGACTAGAGAAGGGCGGTGAAGAAAGAGAAGGTGATGAGGATGAGGAAGACGTCAGGCTGAAGGAGGAGAATGAAGGCAGGCACTTCAGATTCTGGTTGAGGGAGATGGGGTGCGAAGACGAGGAGGAGAAAGGCGGCAGGTACCGTAAAAGGTCATCCTCAGTCGGGTATCCACCTCCACTGCCCCTGAGCCCCAGCACTTCCATGTCCCTCTCCAGCAGGGACGTGTCTATATCCTGGAACAGATCCTCCACAGTGAGCTCACTCAGGTAGCTGGACCTCATCACCTCCATGTTGCTCTCACGTGAACCGCACCCTTCGTGCTGCTCCCAGCTTCCCCCATAACCCCTGACTCCCTGTTTCACCCATGCCACACTGCCCTCAGAGGGCCCAGACAGGTTCTCCAAGGACCTGAGAGCTGTCCGTGGAGCTGCCTGTGGGCTCCCGTCAATGGTAGAGTCCAGTGCTGTGAGAATGGAGGCGATGGCAGATGAAAGGGAGAAATCGGGATCCGTGATCATCGATCCCCAGTCCTCATCTTCGTCCTTTACAGACAGAGAAACATTTGATGCACTCGAGGGGCAGCTTGCTGGAGACCTACTTGCAGCACAATTTGACAAGTAATTTATAGAAACCAGAGGGCAGCTGGCAAGAGCTGAGTGGCTGTTAGCAAACATGGTTGGTTGTGACACCTCCATGACTACAGAGGGCGCACTAGAAGCCTCCAGGCTGACCTGCCGCAGTGTGTTGGCTATCAGAACGGACCGCCGCAGGCTGGGTTCGGGTAGCTCCTGGCCCCGCTGATACTTGTTCAGTGAAACTGAGAACACAAACTGGCGCTGGCTTTCCCAGAAGGGGCTGCTCCTGTCTGAAACCTCCACATCATCTGGCGGGAGTTTACGCTTCTGCCCCTTCATGATCATCATTAAACTGCGGAAAAAAGGCAAAAACCGTTAAGTTGACTTGTATTGCGGGTAAAAGTCATCAACTGTTTACATTCTGTAGATCAGTTTTGTCCGTAGTAAAGGAATGAGGGGTTTTTGAAATTCAAAAACTCTCATACTAAAGAAGAAGAATGGAGTATCAAAAAGCTGATATGTGATAAACAAATCATGCAAAATCTGTGATGAAACAAGCAGTCACTAAACAAGAAATGAATCAATGAAAATTGTACCTAGTACAAACTCAAGGTAATCCACAGACCTGGTTGTGAGCAGTTTCATGTAGGAACTATCGGTGTTAAGAAAATAGTTCCTACATGAAACCGCTCACAACCAGGTCTGTGGAATGTCTTGAGTAACCGGGTCATGATTTCAGGAAAGAGACGTTGCTGTTGAGTTTGTCTAAATTAATTTGTTTGGTGGTTTGAGCACCACAAGCCAAGCGCCATCTCCAAAATTCGGCAAACTGACACCAAAATAATCTAGATGGATAAGCAGCACTACAGGTAAGAGGAAAAATAATTCTTTTTGATTTTGTGGTCAACTGTCCCTTTAATTAGGACTTCTCACTGACTAGGAGGATTTGCCGGCTTTTCTCGGTTTTTAAAAATGAGTCAGTTGTTTTTGGACTGTTTACCAGAGGCCAAAGTGATGTCTGAACAGCGATCGCTAACGTTACCACAAATCATTTAAGGCAGTAGATAGTAAGGGGAGCAGTAATACAGTTTAAAAAGAGGTAAACTGATCGTGGTAGTACATGTAAAAATGTTGTAAAATAAATAAGGTACAATGAAGGAAAAGCCAGATCAGACTGTTCTTTGGGACAGAAGTTCAGTGTGTTTAAATTGACTTCCTGCTAACGTTACAATTTCAAAAAGTTCGGCAAAAATAAGTTGTATTTAGTCTATAGAGATTAGTTTAATTTGGATTACTGTTGAAAACCCGAATATGATACCTTCCAATTACAACAACCATGTTACCTAAAAGTGACGTTTTCTGTGACTATTAGCCAAGTCATCCAGCTAGCAACATGTGGGTTGGGGGTTGTAACGTCACCGTGTAGGAGGGAAAGAGAAAAGGCCTTCTGAGTATTAAAAAACGTAAAGTTAAATGAACTGACTTAAATTACCTTGAGTAACGACACGAAAACGAGTTAACGAAGTAAAACCAGTAACATAGGTTGGGTGGTAAACTTTAAACGCAGTTTGAAAGTAAGCCATCGTCGAGCAAACAGACCTGTTGAATCACTTCCCGTCAATCCTCGGTAAGTTCAGTCGATGCCGTCGCAAATGGTTAAAATGTCGTTATCTTTCCTCCTCTTCGACCCAAACAAATATGTAACACGACGCGTTTCCCTCAAACCATTCGGGAATAAAGTCGGCGACTAAAAACGATTGAAACCCAATTATTTCGGTTTCAAACTCTAAAGGTTACAGCGTAGTTTGGCTAACCGGCCGCCTCGCTTCTTCTCCCGCCTGTGATTTGAGTTTCACACCAGAGAGTCTGCAGTTGGGGCCCGAGGGACGCGAAAGGCATTATGGGTAGTGGCGTTTTTGTACGTTACCTACCATCAGAATCATTTTACGGTTCAAAACCGCATCAAACACACTTTAAACTATTTATAATGCAAATATAATAATAACAGCACAAGTCATATAATATGTAAACCTGTTAATTCACTCCTGCTCTGGCTAATTGCCGCCCGGACTGCATTGTCAGGCTTGTTATTATGTAATTTACATCTTCCTAAATTATTACATCACCGACAAAAGAGGGATTCCCATCCGCATATTGCCCTTGAATACAAAGTACACTCGTGTGTGTGTGTGTGTGTGTGTGCAACACTAACAACAACTGAATGGGGTTTTCAGTCAGCACGTGTTATCCCATGTTTCAGTTAAAGTTACTGTAAGAAAATACCAAACTTCTGAGAGTATATTCTAGGCTACTGAAGCGCTCAATAAACCAAAACAGTGAGAGAGATTTAACAATGTAATTTCAATACGATAACTTCAGATCAAATAGCAAAGTCTGGGTCCTACACATGTACACGTCCACAGGGAAAGTCATTTTAACTATAATAAAAGCAGGTTTTTTTGGTCTTCTTTCAGGCAGAGAAAGAATCGGTTACCCGAGAACAACAGCGGTCAAGGACGAAAAAGGTCAGTAGACACGACTTGTACTTTCGTAAACCAGCAACATGTCAAAGTTTGCTGTTTCGATTTAAATTCCAGCGACTCAACTTTGAAAAAGTGCTTCGGCTCCGCCTCGGGCCGGTGTATTGGACGGAAGAGGAAAAACATAAAGGTGCCAGAACATAAAACAACTTCCTGTAGTCGCCTTTTAAAATAAAACTCAAATGAGCGAACATTTGTTTGTAAATGTATATAGTGTAACTAGGAGTGTTTTGATCTGCATGTAATAACATGCATTGATTCCATCAAGTATCTTGATACAGTTTTTGTTGGTTTGCTCACTCAAACATTGGTGGAAGAAGTACTCAGATCTTTTACTTAAGTAAAAGTAGTAATATCCACAGTGTAGAAATATTGTTACAAGAAAAAGTCCTGCGTTCAAAATGGTATTTAAGTATAAGAGCAAAAGTATTACCATCAAAATATATTTCAATTACAAAAAGCAAAAGTACTCATTATGCAGAATGGCCCATTTTAGAATAATGAATGTTATGTTATTGAATTGTTGATGCCTTTACAGGCCTATGTGCATTACTTTAATGTTGTAGCGGGTAAATGCGGGGCTCATGTTTTACTGTATATCCGCAAGGTAGCTTGTGAATTAAAACCAAAGGATCAATAAAGTCTTATCTTTATCCAAAAATAATACATAATCATTTATTTCTAGATTTAGTGGAGTAAAAAGTACAGTATTTCAGTACAGTAGCAGAACATGGAACTACTCAATTAAAGTACAAGTCCGTCACAATTGTACCTTAATATAGTACTTGAGTAAATGTAGGCTACTTAATTACCACCACTGCACTCGAATGTTTTAAGATAAACATTTTAAGATAAACAGAAATAATCTGTTTTAAACAATAGTAAGTGTCTGAGATGTTTTTTCCACAAAAAGCTAAATCAATATGCAAGTTTTTTTCATTTCAGAAATTTAACATTTGAAATGAATGCGTGAGCCTTCAAGTTTCCACATCACACTTGTGTAAATTGCATATTAGACCACGGTTAACTTCCAAGTTGTGATGTCACAAATCATACTCGTGTGTACACTTGAACTCAGATTTAAGGTGAGCACAGGGAAACTTTTCCCCTTTCAGCAGATTAACCTGAAAACAGCCTCCGAGAGTCAAACTCTGCACAGACATCATTCTGCACAGTGAAGCTAAATTCGTCCAAGACAAGTAACCATTTACACTCCACTCAAAAACACACATTTCTGAGTGGAGGTGGACTTTAATTATGTTATTTTGAAAAGGCCACATCTTCAAGAGAATATATAAGCTTTGAGTAAGACATAGAAAAGACAACTGGAATTGCTGTATTTACGCGATGTACTGAGCAATGACATACTGTATATGTTAAAAATGGCAGCAAATTCTGATAGGATAGAAGTAGTCTTGGGCTTTATTTTGAAAGGTAAATGTACAGGTATCCGGGATTATGCTAGGAAGTTCCACAACAGCTACACATGCCACTCATATCTGGCTGACTGGTTGTCCCTACCCTAGGACAGACTCACATGAGGGAAACCGTAAGAGGCAGAGAGACACTAGACAATGTTTCCGCATGTATTTTCATATCCAAAATGAATTCCAAATATCCCCAAAGAAAAAAAACAAACCCCAAATGACAACAAGGACTCATGTTTAATACCACTCTCCAATCCAGTTAGATAATTGTACAGTATGTACTGTAACAGCACAAGTTGTCATCCATATATAGATCCACATCCAGAGACAGAAATAACTCCTGGTCCTTAATGTGCTTCGAAAATCCACTGTACCACTTTACATGCCTGAGCGTGACTGCCAGGGGTGAGACACAGTCTACTGAACCAAACCAACTGGTCCGTGAACATGTATCATAATGTACATGGTTTCTAATCGTGCATCCAATAGTGTTTATTCATAGCACGTTGTGATCTTGCCTGTTTACTTTTTATTATTTCATTGTTGTTGTTTCATTTATTTATCCCACAGCTGGAAACGCACAAAATCAAGGTAATTCCATCAATTTAAACTAATAGAGCTTTTTTTTCCCCAATGAATTTCCTATTCTTTTATTCATAAAATCAGTTAACTTTCATCACAGGCAATTTTTAAATGAAAAAAAACACTCCAACAACATTCTGACAAAGAAAAGATTTATCATCATTATAATTGTTTTTTTTTTTTTTTTCACTTTAGCAACAAGTAGCCTGCAGCTCTGCTCATGCACATGGCCGTGCACTGTTTCAGCACAAGCTATTGTACAATAAAGTATTTTATTGTAAACAGCTATAAAAAATAAAATAAAAAAATACAGGCGAATAGGTGGCGTCGCATGACAAAATGTTCACTGCTAGGAAACAAAACATTCAATATGTAAAGATTGTTAGTGTGAAAAGACATAACTGCAATGTGTAAACAGCTACAGGCTAAAGCAGCAGTACAGGTTTGGCACTTGTTTCCAAATGTATCCTGGTGGCAGCTGATGACAAAATTGAAATTAGTATAAAAATATAAGCAGAAGCTGCTCAGTCCTGATCATGAAAGTGAACACAGGAGAGCATTAGTGGTTTATCACAGCACACCAGTAGTTTGAATCTGCACAGACATTATTTCTTCAGTTTGTTTTGGTGGAAATAAAGAATTGCGATCAGTGACGGGAAGAGAAGGGGTTTAACCCATCACTGTCCGCGGTGCATTGATCGGGGTTATTTATACTCTCCCCACACTCCGACAGTCTTCCTGTCCCACTCTGAGGTGGACAGACACTTGACGAAGAAATGTCCCAGGTCGTGTTTAGAGATGGCTCGTCCTTTTAGCATGTTCTCCGTCGCCATGTAAGTCTCCGTCAGAGGAAGGTCATCTGGAGGGAGCGAGAGAGAAACAAAAAAGTATATAAAATACAGACAAACACATTAGAGCTCTTAACGGAGTCAAAGACGTGATGGAGACGAATCTCAGTGAAACAAATGAAGCAGGGAATAGTAGAAGACACAGTTCAATATTATGTTGGATCAATACTGAGGATTAAAATGTTCAAAAATACCATCAAAACAGAAATGTTCAAATCAATGGCCAGATTTCATTTTGGGCAAAGGGGGTGAACCTACAGTGTCTCAATGGCAATGGGATTTCCTTCTCTGGTAAAGACCTACTTTACATTTAGTCATTTTATCCACAGCTCACAGACCGAAGGCACAGCTTCGGAAGCCATCTTTGGGGTTCAGTATGTATGTTCACGGTTACTTCGACATGTGGCTGGGGGAAGCCGGGATCCAACCGCCAACCTTCCGATTGGTGGACGACCGCTCTGCCACCAAGCCACAGCCGCCCGGGGGATAAAGACTGATTAGACTGCTACTGTCATTTTTAACCGTGCTTTGGAGCGAAATCACACAAGTAACGTCTGGAGTCTTACACAGTCTAAAATGTTTTTTTTATTATTATAAGAAAACTCTGTGTAGCTTGTAAAAAAATGTGCAACTTGTATGATCAATTATTCCCAAATAAGTTGGCTCAAATTGGCTAACCGCAGCGCTTTAATGCCAGCAATCATTTTTGAAAGTTTTCTTCCACATTTGTTTGTAATAAAGCTCTTAGTTTCCACTTGCTACTGACCAGCAATGTGGGGGGGCATGACGGCCACGTAGTCCAGCCCCGATGTTTTCAGCACTGTGTACATCCTGTCATGGTCCTCCGTCACAGGAACCATGCGGGGCGGGACTTTGGAGCGATCCCACAGCAGGAAGGCTGGTGGGGAGGAGGATAAGGATGAAGAAAATGAGCGGAGAAGACGAGGAGAGAAGGATGCAATTAAGTCGGCGGACAAACGCGTGTGAAGAGGAAATGAGTGGAGATAAAAGAGAAGCATAGAAAAGGAGAAGGGTTTACTTCCAATAGTTTCCTTTGCACTGATGTTTATCAAGTAAGTTTGAATTGCCTTTCATTAATCACTCTCAGGAAGACACAGCAATTAAATAAGTGACAGAAAAACGTATATCTCTGAGATTCAAAGCCATTTCCCTTAATGTAATGCCAACAGGCTGAAAGAAAAATATATATTTCAAGATACATTTTTATTTTTATTTTTTTTACTCAAATCAGCCGCATAACACAAACTTTGGCCACTTCATCCACTCTGTTATATTTCTTATGAGAGCGGGTTGTACCTGACATGCAGCCAACCACTTTGCGGATCCCACGGGCCTTCATGGATTCAACAATGTTCTTGGTGCCTTCAGACATCATGGTGGTCGGGCCTGAAGAGCACAGATCAGATCACAGACTCATGCTGAGGTGGAAACTAACAAAATATTCCAGAACTGTACTTGAGTTCAGTCGTGAGACACTGGCACAGTATTTCCACTGGGTGTCACTATACATTTGCTCCACTGTATTCCAGAAAGCTATTCTATTATGGAGTAAAGTACCTACGTGAAAACATGAAATTAAAACCTTAACATGTGTTAATGTTTAGTAAATGGGGTACTTAAGTGTTCGGTTACTGAAGGGAAATTTGGAATGAAGGACCTTTACTGTCAATTAAGCATTTTTATATTATAGTGTTGCTGTTTTGATTAATAATCCTGATAGTTTGACCTTTTGGTGAACCGCATCGTCTATCCATCTTGCTGTCTGCATGTAAGTTTATTTATCTACAATTACTCATTTATCGAATCATGAAATAGTTGGCCTGGAGAAATCCATAACCTTTATTATTATTATTTTTTTGATACATACAGTGCGTTTCAGATTGTGTCACCCTGATACAATGATTTCACACAGTGTTAAATGTTGTAAACGTCTTATGGTGACCTCTAGTGAATGCTTTGCATTATTACACCATTAAAAACTAAACTACAATCCTCCTTGTCTTGAACTTTAACAATCGCTGCCAAGAAAAAAAACCCTACAGTGACCAGTCAGTGTAAACATGTGAGAGGAGCCTAACGCAGCAACAGTAAGAGAAGTGCTGCAACTTTAGAACAGCAAATGCAAAACCACACTGAAAAATCTGAAAATTTGTGTTATATCTGTATTTCTTATGTGGAGCTGGTTGCAAAATTAATTTCCCATTGTGAGACGATAAAGATACTTTGACTTTGAAGGGTGTATGAAAAACATGCAATGCCATTAGAGTATGTCTACTTCTGGGATAAAACTTCTTTAAAGACGGACAGAAGAATATATAAAAAAAAAAAAGTGCGTTTTTCTTAAACAACATTTGCATTTATCTTTTTTCGCTTAGACTTTTTGCTTGGTTGTGTGTCTTTCTTCAAAGTGTGGCGCCTTACTGAGGCTGTTCCTGGTGCCCAGGATGATGATAACAGCGTCCTGGCCTTCCAGGGCTTTCTTCACATCCTCTTTATTAAGCACGTCTCCCACCTCCACTCTGGAAGCCTTGTGGTCGGCAGGCAGCTTGGAAGGGTCCCGCACCAGCACCGTCACATTGTATCCTGAGGGAAGAAACGTAGGAAATTAAACAGATCAACGGGGATGCAGCAGAAACAGGTACTCACACCATCATCACCATGATATTAATATTAATGATATAATGCAGCCTACTGTCATTTCAGGTAACATGTACGGTATCTGTTAACACGGCGGTTATGTTTCCTTAATTCATACGATTTCTCCTTTACGTCTTGCAGGATCTCATGACATTTTTCCATCAAGGTCATGAAAAAGTTGATGAAGAAATGGGAGAATTAGAATCACTTTTATCTAGCGACTACAATAAAGAATCAGGGATTAGACCATTTCACCTGGTTGGCAACCTTCATACTGAAACTGTCACCTTCACCTGATTGGTTATTGTGCAGGAACTGTTGCACGTGTTGTAAACATAGCACGGTTGATATTAAAATTCAACAGGAAGACATGATTTAAACTGTTAGAATAAAAGGGTATTTTCCATAAGCTCCACTGACTAACTTCACCAACTGCATGAAGGTGATCCCACCCTTCCTGCACAGGCGAGATAGTGAACAGCTTCTACTATCAGCTCTCTGAGTCACAGCAGTGACTCAGCAGAATGGTGACCAGCAATGTCTAACACGACTTTTGCCCCATGATGAGGAGAGAGAAAGGAAATGAAAATGCTGCTGAGTCAAATGAATCATGTGACATAATGTGTTTGTGTAAGTTATGTGTGTGAGTGTTTCAGTCGGTCTACAATTTTGAAAAATCTTTAGGGAATTCTAACTAATAATGGAGCAAATTACAGCAGGGACTGACGTTTAAGCATATTTCCAATGTGAATTTATAAATAAAGAACACATCAATCAGTACTAAATTTAAATTGACATGAGATTTTTTTTTTTTTTTCAAGTTTACGTTCAGATTACATTTGCCATAATCTGAAAACGTGTCAATTAAAGTATGGCTAGTGGGTTTGACAAAAATCTAATATCACTATAGTTTTGACCAAATACCTTGATATGGATATGTGGTAATATAATGTTTTAAGGAGGACTTACTGGTGCATTCAAAATAGGAAGGAAGAAAACAAGGACAAATAGTAACGTGGATGTTATGATTAAACAAAGTTAAGCCATAACAATTTAACAATAATCGCAAACCCATCTAGTCTCATATCCCGGCATTGACATTATATTGCTTTATTGCCCTGCTCTACAGCCATACCGGAAGTAGGTGTGGGTAACTTGACACCGTGAAGCCTAAACTTTGTTTTTATTTTATTATGAATCATTTCTGCGATAATCAATCATCTGATGTAAAGCTGTCAGTGTACTCATCTTTTACGTAAGTAAAAGTAGCAATGTCACAGTGTAGAAATACTCCGTTACAAGTAAAAGTCCTGCATTCATAATTTTACTGAAGTAAAAGTACAAAACTATTAGCATCAAAATATACTTAAAGTATTAAAAATAAAAGTACTCATTATGCAGAATAATCAGAGTCAGAAATACTTTATTGATCCCCGAGTGGAAACTCTTTGTAACAGCAGCTCACTATCACGTCAGTGCACACAAGAATGGAAGTCCTAAGCAAGGCAAATGTGTATGTTTTATTATAGAATTATAATTATTGATGCATTAATATGTGCATTACTTTAATGTTGCAGCTGATAAATGTGGGGCTTATTTTTTACTCTATATCCTACCGGGTATCTTGTGAATTGCACCATGGGATCAATAAAGTCTTATCTTTATCCATATGCATTTATTTGTTGATTATATTTTGTATTATTAATCTGAATCTGGAAAGTAGCTAGTGACTAACGTTATCAAATCCATGTAGAGGAGTAACAAGTACAATATCTTCCCTCTGAAATGAGTAGAAGTATAAAGCAGAAGAAAATGGAAAGTACAAGTACCTCAAAACTGTACTTATACTAATACAGTACTTGAGTAAATGTAAGCCTACTTAGTCACTTTCCACAACTGAAAGCTATTTTTGACCAGTAATGCAGACTCAGTAGAGCATTGACAGATTCCCACGAGCTTATGTTTATCCCCCTTTTGGGCCCCTGTGAGTGGGCAGATCATTGATCCCGGTCTTATCAGGACCAACAGGCACAGTGCAACGGCAGACAGCAGGGTGAAAACTTTTACCGGAGCGACGACAACTCATTTTCTCTCTGCTGAAAACTTCAAATGAATACTATAACAATGTAATGTTACTGTAGGACCCCCAGTGTGTGTCCCCGCCGTCATTCCTCACCTGCAGCCACCGCCTGCGGGAGGGTCGCCAGCCCGGTCATTCCCGTGGCTCCAAATATCGCGACGTTTTTGATGGAGTCCGACATTGTTTGTAATAAACGAGGTCCACGACAGAGCAACAACTTGGCGGTGCAACTGTGTCCGTCGGCGCAGATACTTTCGCTTATAAGTCACATTTAACGTAGAAACGCCTCTTTTAGGTGACAGGAAGAGAGGCGCTTGCGCAGCTCCGACTCCTCCCCCCCCCCCCCAGCATGAGGAGTTAAAGGAGCCCTGCTGCTCACTTGTTCCTGATCCAGCTGCAGAGAAGGGAGATTCAGCATCTGCTGCTGTCACACCACTCCCCAGTCTAGTCCACGTTGTTGATTTCTACCTGTGAAATTCCTTGAAAGTCTTTGTGAAAGTTCGTGACTCAAACCAGCTCTATCAAATGATGAGATTCAAGTCCTGCGCTTACTTTATTACATTAAGTGTTTGAATTTAGGCCTGTCTCTGATGTGAGTGTTCTAGCTTAGCTAAAACCACGTAGACTTTCAATAGGGGGTATGTGATTCTGTTTGAACGGTTCGTGACGTGTAAATGGGAAACAAACACAGTGTCTCGGACCGAGCCACACGACTCCATTCCAGCCACGATTTACGGAGCGACCTAAAGGTCACGGCGAGAATATATTTTAAAGGGACTTCCTGGACGCGCTGCAAACAGAGTCTGTAGTTCTGCCACAGAAAGAGCAGAAAGCATTGAACTGCTTCCAGAGGAACACCAGGAATGCAGACCAAGTCGGAAAGCTTTTTGCGTTTTGCTCATGCTCCTCCGTTCTTTCCACAAAACAAATTAAAATAACCTTCCATGCTGAAGCAGGTTTTGGATGCAGGCCTGTTGCTATAAGTGTGGCGCAATAATTGATGTTCCTGTTATAGCTCGCACCCAGAGGCTTGATAACGTCCTATCTGATAACGTCTTTACACGGACAAGCCTTTTACGGTGAGCTGTCCATAAATGATGCTAAATGCATTAACTTAATAGACACACAGCTCAGAAGGAACGGAAGAAGAAAAGTATTGGACGTTCAGCTAACTTCCTTGTTTGCCAAGATGTGCTGTTGTTGTCATGTTAGCTCTAGTTGCAGGAGAGTTTTGGGTGTCTCTGTCTGGAGCTGCTGTGCTCGCTCTGGCAAACATCCCGTCGTCTCTGGCTGTTGGCTTCGCAGCAGCATCTGCCCTTTTTAAGTCACAACCCAGCTATCAGAGGTTACATTACTTGCTGTGTTGTTGTTCGCTCTATATCACGGTATTTGTCACGGTGCTGGATTTCTCCAGAATCGCATGCCCCACCTTTTAATGCTTGAGCTCATAGTTACTACAAAGACACCCCAGACTGAGTTTGTCTAATATTTTGACTGCTAAATGTTACAGGACATGAGATGATTCAGGCGACGAACTGTGGCAGAGGGCTCTGGGGCAGCAAATGTGGAGAAAAGGTCAAACCAATTCTTTGATATACAAGTTGTGCTTGTAATGTGGTGAATACCCAGTGGAGGCTGACCTGCTTTTATGCTTCATTTTTTAAAAAAAACCATCTCCTCAGGGCTTCCAGAACCGACTCACTTTGACAGGCCTCAAGTGCACTTAGATCTTCGACTCCCCTTTTTAAATTGAAACCATTGCCCTTGCTCACTGAAACAGGGCTGTGTGGTCCCTGTTGTTTCTAGAACGTCATTATTTTCCCAAATAAAAACGATTTATCTCACTAAATCCCACTGTGTTTCTAATGCAGACCATAGGATTAAAAAAAACCAGCGTTGGTTCAGCGTTGATTCTCACTGAAGCATACAACGACCAACAAGAAATTGGAGTATTCACTGATTTTAGAACAGCAATCATAAAACACAAAACCTAGATAAAATAACTAGAAGGAAAATGGTGAATACATTATTTTTTTATAGCTGCCAATCATTAGAGGTCTTGAGTAGTAAAGAACAATGTGTCTGTTTAGGCCTATTCATGAGTGAACATAGTATAATTCATAAGTTGCCAATGTACAACTAAATCTAATGGTGGAATTATGATCAATTTAATTGCATTACTTCAGCTCAATACCAGCACAACAATTAGTGTGTCCTGGCCTCCAGTTGCCTGTGATGATGGGGACCATTGCCTATATGCATAAAATGTAATTTGGGGCCTGAGTGTCGTATGAGGGTGGCAACATACTGTTTATTGATGTGCATGCATACACGTTTGTAGATTGCATCTTGATTTTTCTATCAGCTTTGAAAAATCCATCCAAAAACAGTAGTAAGACCAACTAGCAGACCAAGCGCTCCCTTCAGGGAGCCAGAAGGCACTGATGTGCCAGACATTTTGGGGTGACATCTAGGGTGGCAAATCAAAATCCCCTGGCCACCCTGTAATGACTACAAATTTCTTCTGATCTGAGCAGACTGTATCTGGAATAAATGTATGCCCGCTTTGGACTTGTGTAGGCCACATGAGAGTAATGTAATCTACTGCACTTTCAATCTGATCTTCAGGAAAATACAGTTTAGGTTAAAGCAGAATTTTAAAACATGTATCAGACACAGGCTACAGTTTTCTGTACAATTGCTTATATGTTTGGGATTCTGCCTGTGTGTTTGTGCTGTTTATATTTTAACCTGTGAAGTGCGCAGAGACTCTCTGGGTGATATGTACTATAAACAAACTGAAGGTGAAGTTGAATTGCATCTCAACCCAAAGGGAAGTGTACATTCTACAGTTATTCATGGTGGTAACTGGACTTAGTGTATTTAAATTTGACTACATTTAGGTTAAAATAATTAATAATTAGAGGACTCTGTAACAGCATTTAGATCTTAATGTTGGAAAAACAGTAATGTTTTCTATCACTTACATAAATCATTTCCTAGGAAGTGACTTCCTCTCATGACCTCAGTCTTTTTAAAACAGGCCTTCGTGGCATCAGCATACACACCTGTGACTACATGCACCGCTGAAATTATGCCATTAGACTGTTTTATGTGATCAGCTGTTCAAGAATGTTCGAAAACAGAAACGGTTTAATTATTAGAATTATTTATAGTTATCTAAATATTTGGATGGAAATTGGGACTAATGGCCCCGCCCACTTCTTCTTCGTCGAGCAGAAGCTTAGAAAAGCAGGAAGAACGCGACTTCAAATATCGCCCCGGTAACTTTAACGACTCAGAGATAATTAACTAATTAACGATAGTTAGTTAGTTAGGTAATCGTTACTTTAACGACCATGCCTAAGGTATGTTAAACTTTAACTAGTCATAACGACAGTACTTAATGAGCTCCAGGTCTAGGGTAACGTTAGCTAGCAGCGTTGTCTCAAATTTGAATCTATTAACGTTAGCTGACGTTACGTTGAAACTAAGCTAGCAGTGATCCCGAACACTGCTAACAATGGAAACTAATTCTAAGACAGCACATTTGTTTCTCCATTATGCGGTGACATTTTTTAACAAATGGTGTTTTTCGCCTTTAAACCGCGTCTGCTTCTGTAAAATGACAATAAAACACGGCCTCTTGTGGCTTCTTGCTCAAATGTGTCACTAAGTCTCTCTCTTCCTCCCTCTCTCCCTCTCACGCTCGCTCTCTCGCTCTCTCTCCCTCTCACCCCCCTCTCTCTCTCCCTCTCCCCCCCACCCTCTCTCGCTCTCTCTCCTTCTCACCCCCCTTTTCTCCCTCTCACCCCTCGCGCTCTCTCCCCCACCCCCCTCTCCCTCTCTCTCTCTCTTCTCGCCGCACTAATGCTGATATTTCTCTCCAGCATCACCAGCGGAGAGGAGGAGGAGGAGGAGGAGGAAGGAGAGGTTGTGTCAGGTGGAAACGGGGACCTCTATGGATATCATCATCACCCTCCACCGGCTCGCATCCTCAGCACCGGTCAGCGCTGCAGGCACCCAGCGCCCCTCTTTATGCGCCAAGGCGTTATATTTCCACGGCAGAGCCTGGGCTGCTTCCGTAGTTACCCGGATCCACCGATTCCTCCTGTAATAAGGACTAACCGAGTGAAGACCCTGCTGGAATAAAAGCGGAGCGTCAGTCTCCTCCATTGATAAACCGCTCTCCTCATCGATCCAGCCCAGCGACGTCTTGGTATAAGAGGAGGACAAAACCGGTCCAAAAGACTGACACTGAAGCTGAAGGTAAGGCTGATAGAAGGATGGCTCTTTTCTCCATGGGATGCCGTTTTATCTTGTCATTCCCTGTGTGAGAGCAAGGAGTCGAGGTGCACGGTGTTTGCTCCTTTTTTTTTTTTTGCAGGGACGCCGGCCTGCATTTGGGTGCAGGGTACCGCAGTGATCCGGCGGGGGGACGCGCTGTTTCATATCTTTTTTCACCTACATGTGTTAACATGATGCATGCCCGGGAAAGTGTTTATGATGCCTGCCAGAGCTGGTTGTCTAATTTGAAAGGATAGATGGCTTAAGAAGCCGAATAGCGGCCTAGTGTGTGGGCTATGGTATGTTGTTGCATGTTATACCGGATCAGTTTTGGCTTCTTTATAACTTAAAATTACAGATGGTTAGGTTGGGTTCTGTGGCCTTTTGGCAAATTGTGCCCCAATGCAAATAGCAACAGAACTTACCAAGCCATACATCTCTACAGTAATACTATATATTCCTGCAGGAAGTTAGTGTGTCTCTGGTCTCTCTATGTGACCTCGCATTACTTTGGCCTTTCTGCCCCTTGAGGTATCAGTTATTCTTGAATCCCGAGGGGATTTTGCTGTTCTATAGGGGGTGAATTCATTCAGATTATTCTTATGCTTTCCTGAGACAAGGTCAACAGCAGCGTAGCTTGCTTTAGCAACACAAGAAGCAGATGCACTGTAGCCTGTCAAGACTTAATGTGGTGTGTTTGATCACGGCTGCAGTGAAAAGTGACTTCATCCTCGGTTTTGCATTGAGACTGTCATTGGCTGTTTAGTATGGTCACTATTTGTGTTAAATATCTAGGGAGCTCATGCAGAGGTGTGCCGGCAGGTGTGCGTTGTTAGTTGGTTAGCTTTGGTTTGTTGGTGCAAGGTGTGTGTGTTCGCGTGTGTGTGGTGGTGTTGGGGGGGGGGATAACAGGAAAGAAAAGAGGAATAACATATGTGTTATTTATAAAGGCTGTCACAATGAGCAAAGGCTGCAGTCATTTTATTCATTTAATTCTGTAATTTCATCATTGATAATAGCAAACAGCTAACAATACTGCTGGTAAGTTAAGTGACATTTATTGAGCCAGTTTGATCTCCTCACTCCGATATTTCTCTGGGGGTTCATGGTAGCCAACGGTACATAATAGACTAGAGGTTTTGTTACCTTATTGTACTTTATGGAAGTTAAACTCTCGTGACGTCACTATTCAACTTCTGTAACACACCTACAGGGGGTTGTAGTGTGTCTGTGGTGCTCAGCAGTTTACTATATAGTGAATTTATTACACTTGATGGTATTACATCTTGTCCAATATTGCTAATATTTCTATAATACTGAAAGAAATCTCTGTTCTATTCATCATTTGGTTCACATTGATGCCTTGGACCTGGAGTTAAAAATACCCTCATATTGCTACTCTATGTTATTACATCTGGTGCTAATTATAGAGTATAGTAATGACAGTAACTTTTATAGTGCTCAATATTATACTATATACTGTAACTGTACACACACAGACACACAAACACATATATATATATATATACTGTATGTATATTATTGAGGTACAATGGCATAGCGAAATAATTATTGTTATATCTCACGTTACATTATATTGGCCAGCTCTATTACAGGATATAGTTCTTTTTGACATCCTTCTTGTTGTCATTCCTGTCTTGTCTGGACGACAGACAGCCTCTGTGGGCCACTGAAGCTCTCCGCTGCTGCTCTGTTGTTTATCAGTCCACAAGGTGACTGTTTTGATTAAGACTTGCCGACTCAGAGCTGGGCGTCGGCTGCTGCTGTTCTTGCTTACAGAAGTTTTTTCACTCTGCAAAGGTGAAGTGAGTGGAAGTGACTCAGTGCAGTGTGTAAAGTGCGTACTGTGTGACGTCACAGTGAAGGATCCAGTGTCTGTGTGTGAGAGAGAGAGAGAGAGAGAGAGCGAGCGTGTCCATCCCTGTCAGAACAATCTAGGTTTCAGATATTTTTGCAAAGTGAGATCATTTTGGATAAAGTTTCGGGTGAGTCCTTGGATTAGGTTTGATTTCAGTATAATGGTTCAATTTAAGGCTATCTTAGGTAGGGGAGCTCATGCCATCCGTCTGAAAGTGTCCAAATATTTGTCAAGTACAGTGGGTTATTCTGTTGGCATTTTAATGAAAGCTACGCCAGGAATTTACTGTGAAGCAGACCCCAGGGCTTGACAGTAACAGTTGCCAGGTTGCCATTGGCAACCATTTTGAGAAATTGGCAACCAATTCTTGGCCTTTGGTTGCATTCAGTGGCAATCACTTTTTAACATAAAAAAATAGGGACATTTAGTGATATTTAAATATTGCTGTTACAGTCGGAACCCGAACCAGACAATGCCGCATGTAAACAGGCGACTGCTTTAGAGACAATGGCGAAGCAAATTAAGTCGTTTGACCGTGGGTGAAAAGTTCGACTAACCCGTCAACATCACAAACGAATGTGCAAATTAGATTTATTTTTGAGGGATCCGTGAAGAACATGGCAACAGCTGCACTACTTGTATTTTCTATACCAGGAACTGAGGGTGGACACGTTAACTGAAACCACTTAAGATTCAAATTCTGTAAAGTATCTAATAAAACTACAAAGAATTTAGTTCAGTTACTGTAATAAAGCTTTTAAACATTCTTTTGTGTCACATTTTTATTATTAAGCTGACGGAAAACTGAATAGTATCTTAGTTACTCAAAATATAGGGTGACTAAAAATGGCAACCATCTTTTCAGTTTTAGTAACCAAAAGCCGATGCCTGGTTGCTTTTAAAAGTGGATGAATAGTAAGAACAGGAAAATAAAAGCACAGCAAACAGTGCACTTCATCATACTAGGTGGAGTTTCACAAGCATATCAATATCCCTGCATAGAGCGACACGCACCCTTAAGTACTATTCTCCTCACCATAACCCTTTTGAAACTGGCCAGATGTTTTGGTGAAATACTTCTATTACATATTTAAGATGTCCCCTACAACACCTTGTTTTGTAGCTGAGGCTGCACCGGACTCCTACGTTATGGCTTGATGTTTCATCTGTAACATCAAGCACCTATTCAGAAATGGTGGATCCTTTGTAAACAGTTCATACTGATGTACAGCTAAAGAAAAACCTGGACACATACACAGTGACATGGGGCAGGGGAAGACATCTATGTTTGACAATACATTTAAATCCTTACAGAATATATATTTAACAAGTATACGTTTAATTTCTTTCTATATCTAACATATTAATTCCTTGGATCAGGGAATGTGAATTGGATGACGTTCCTCAGACCCTCCAAAGTGAATTTAATTGATACCTGATCATTAGATCAATCAATAGAAATTCCAGAAGCCGAGCATGCTCATGACAGTTGTGAATAGGCAGATGTCAGCTAGATAGCAGAGGTCATCATAAATGTCCCCCAGACGTTTTGATCTGCATTTTACGATATTAATGAGGACTTGTGTGTGTGTGTGTGTGTGTGTGTGTGTTTGTGTTTAAAAAAGGGGGAAGTACACTGAGGGTCTGGTCCCCATTAAGCCTTAGAGAAACAGAGACACAGAGCTGCTGCCACTGACTGATTAACACTGGCAGCTGTCTCTCTCTTTCCTTCTCGATTTCTTTCTTCATCTTTCGGGTAATATGCCCTTGTGTCCCTCTCTTGCTCTTTCGATTGCTTTCTTTTCCCATAATTCTCTCAATTTCACTTCTCTTTTTCCATGTCAGCTTTTCTGTTTCTCTGTAACATTTCCCTTCGATAACGTCACCCTCACTTGAATCATTATCATGTCTGAAGAATTCCTCACAGAATGGATCTGATGTAGAAATGTGGTTTGAATGTGTGAAGAAAAGCGGGCGATTAATACGTTTTCAACCATGTTTAGGTGAATTGAAGCTGGTTTCCAATTGGAGGTTAGAAATGTGTAGATGAAACATCGACACATGCAATTTAATATATTCAACAGAAATTAGTGTTCCCAATGCCACATCTGCTTTTAAATCATCATGGCGGTGTAACATCAGAAAACTCAGTGTTAAGAAAGCGTTCCCAAGATTTCTATTTAGATGTCCAAATTTAACGGCTGTTCTGGTGTCGCTTATCTAATTTTATTGCCCCTGTTCTTATTATTAGAGAGTCTTTACGGTTTTTCAGCACATTTTCAGACAGTCTCCGCCGTAGTTATACGATATTGAGTCTCACCCGTCTTCATGACGAGCGGCTTTTCACTCCGCCATCCAGTGTGGCCATTCGGGACAAATTATAAACACTGTCGACTTCCACTGTGGTCGGACAACACGTCTTACGAGCTAGTTCTGGAGGTTTGCACAAGATCAGAAAACACAGTTACACACAGATGGAATTCTGGACCAAGTTATAACTACTCAAATCTCAGTAGTTGCTAAAAACCTGAGATGGGACCTCTGAGACTAAACCTAAGCAAATTCTTTAAATATTAACTAAATAAATATTCATCCAAAAGATGCCAACAGCGTTTTTTGTTTCTTTTTTCTGGACTAAGTCTTTGGCCAATGAGCACACTAGTGTTGGTGACTGAACAGCTTCTCTGCAGCATTTGGGGGTTAAGTGCTTGTTTCAAGGGCGCCCAAAGTTTGGCATCCCATGTACTGAAAAGACTGGAGTATTGCCGCTCTTTGGGAATATCGAGGCATCATGCCAAATGCTAATAGCCAAAACACAAGTTGTGGAGGTCCAGACTGAGAAGAATGGAGGTTAGGACAGAGGGAGGAGTGGGAATGGAGGGAGAGGACAGTTGAAAATATTTGAAGGATAATAAAAGTAGAGAGCAGGGACGCGGGGGGCTGACGCTTTCATTACACCATTACACCATTGGTGTAAAGGTGATTTATTGTGGTTACCGACGGCGACAGCACATTGTAGCTGGGGAGAGAGGGCAATAATAACACTGGGTGGTTTAGAGGAGAGAGCTGAACTACTGATAGTTCTCAACACACACATATACAGTATATGTACATATATACAATAGTGCTGACACTACTAGGTCATTGAATTTTGCTTATCAGTTAATACTTATTCGTTTTTCTTTTAGCAAAAATGCAAAAGGTTCCTGCCTCTCAAATGTGATGATTTGCTGCTTTTCTCATGTTTCATATTATTGTAAATTTAATATATTTGGGCTTGGGACTGTTGGTTGAACAAAACAGCAATTTGAAGATGTCACCTTGGCCTCTGGGGAATTGTGATGGGCTTGTTTCACTGTTTTCTGATTTATATAGACTAAAAGATGAATCAGTCAAATGAAAAAATAATTGAGAGATTAATGGATAATGACAATCATTAGTTGCAGCCCTAATATATACCTGTAAAATCATGCTGTGTAATGCAAATGTTTCTATTAATAGTACCACATGGGAACAGCTATCAGAATAAAATGTAAGATCAGTAAGGCTGAGCTTTACGTCAAAGTAAAGAGAAAAACAGCTGTGACAGAGCTGAAGTATTCAGCCAAACACACTCAACCCACCTGGGGGAGGGGGGAAACAAAGATGGCCAAAAATATAGAACACTTTCTTTTTAAATGCTGTCCTATAAAACAAGGTGAGGTTAGGTTTCATGTCCAAAAACAGAGATGCTTCAGGTGATCTAGATTCTGTCCTGAAAGTGAGAGATGAGAAGACATCTCTGGTGCAAAGTGCTCATTATTGCTGTCCTGTCTTTACTAAAGTTGGATTGTCAATCAAATCTCTGTGGGTGGGACACGATGACTTTTTCCTTGAATTTTCTGTTAATGTTGTTTGAAGTTCCGCTCTTCACGAGCTATCCTGCTGTTTTAGGGCTGCAACTATCAGTCAGTCAGTCATTTTCTACCGCTTGTTCCCGTTGGGGGTCGCGGGTGGTAGGTGAAATTTAGAGTTACCAATTGACCTTTTCTCCTTTGACCTTTGGGAGGAAGCCGGAGAAAACCCACAGTAACGCGGGGAGGACATGCAGACTCCACCCAGAGGGATCGTGGTCTAGTCCGGGATTCGAACCCACGATATCCTTGTGGGGAGGCAGGAGCACTAACCACTCTGCCACTCTGCAACTATCAATTATTTCTTAATCTGCTGATTATTTTCTCGATTAGTCACATATTCGCTTTGTCTATACAAAAAAAAAAAAAAATATATATATATATATATATTATACATATAGAATTATGAATTTTACATTAAATTATGTCTGAACAGTCCAAAACCCAAAGATATTTTAGTTTACGATCAATAATGACACTGAAAGCCAGCAAATCCTAACAATTGAGAGCCTGGAACCAGAGAATGTAACCTTTCTTACTGGAAAAATTATCAAAATGGTTGCTGATTAATTTTGTTGATCAACTGTTCATTTATCTTCAGCTCTACTGTATTTTTTCCTACCAAAAATATCTCTTATTCTGCCCGAAAGGATTTTGTTGCAGTAAAGACCTACCAGAGCGTTTAGATTTCATTCATATAAAATAAAAATTGCTATTTACATTGTTATTATTTTCATTATTATCGTATTCTGTTCAGTTAAAGGGGCTGGTGTTTGACTGCAATGTGTGTGTTTTTCCACTGTAGCTACTGTGGTTTAACAATGTATGTGGGATGTTCCAGAGATTACACACACACACACACACACACACACACACACACACAGAGGTGATTCCTGGTCTTTCTTCCAGCTCCATGGAGAGATCAGAGAGGCTGCTGCTGTTTAAACGTTTGATCCTTCAGTGTTGGAACAGTAGACTCTGTATCCTGGATTGACTGAACCATATGAGCTCTGTAACCCCGTGGAATCCAACAGGACAACCCTCAGAACTAGATCCCTTTCCAGTCTGGGAAAGCGCAAAAAGGTCCAGGAACAACCTTTATCCCGATTGTATGTTCGTGCTAGTGTTTCCCCGACCTTTCTGCTCCAGGTTTAGTGTTTGACAAGTGTTGTTTAGCGCTAAGAGTATCTTTTTGTTCATTTCCTTTAAATGCCACAAAGATTATTTAAGAGATTACATAATATCAGTTACAATATTAAAAGATCCCAGGAGATTTAACGAACAGCACTACACTGTCGTCATTTTAAATGAACAATAGTCACAGACCAAATTCAGTCAAGAGAACCTTCTAAAGTATATTGTATTAACTGAGGTAAATGAAAGCATTCAGCAGATTTACTCTCATCATTTTAGTGCAACTTTTAGGTGGTTTTAGGTGTTGATTACTGATCCACTTCCTGCAACTTCCCATACTGGCTGCTGTGAGAGCAGCAGCATTACTCAGCACTTTATTTTTGACACTAGTCAAGACAGAAAATACTGGATGTTTCCAGTCTGTTTTGCAACCTTTAAGGAAGTAATTTTTGCCTACAGTTTATTTGTAGGCAGAATGAATCCCCTCTAATGTTTTTAGTTGATTGCCCCTTAACCTTGCTAAAGGTGCTAGTTGGACTAAGATAAAATAATTGTGTATAGCCCAATACTAAGGATCGCTCCATATTCAAAGCTGTTGTTTTTTAGGTTGCAGCTGCTGTTTTCTGTCTGTAGCTCCGATACTTGGACAGCATTTTATCAGCCATGCATATTCTGGATTGTATCTGACTCACTGAAGCACATAAAGGAGCACTGCCTGAGCTTTTAAATAAATGAATACTAAAAATATTAGATAAACAATGACATAGGCAGATGATGATCCATTATCTTGTCAGTCCAAATACAATTTATGGTTTGCGTCTATGGTTGTTGCAGTTTAGACTCACAAATGATATAGATCGGTGCAGCAACATTGTCTGATTCTATTTTTGTTTGTAGTGAAATAATAACGTGGAATTTACATTTATTAAATACATGTTTGAGGTCATGCTGACTGATAAATCATATTTTCATCATCATCGCGATGTGAACATGCGCAAAAGACAGCTTGAAACGCGATGAATAATAAAAATAATGTAATTTTGGGATGGTTACGGAGACTCGGTATTAAACGGCCCCCGTGGCCTGTGGTAGGAAATGGTAGGAGGCAGCATTTTTGGAGCTTTACCCATACTAGAGACTAAACGTCAGGACACCTCAGCTCCTTCAAAGATCTCTCATGAGTCCTCCAATATTACGGTAGTGTAATACAGAAATAGCTGAAATATGCCTTTTTAAGGAGATAATATTTTGGGTGTTCATTTCATCGTGACTGTAGAGAGAGACGGGAAAGGCAGGGGACAGAGGGTGGATGACATGCAGCAAAGGGCCCCAGCCAGACTCGAACCCAGGCTGCTGCAGTAAGGACTCAGCCTTGATACGTGGCGTACCAGGTGAGCCACTGGAATACGCCTTTAAGGTACTTTCGCATCACCATTTGGTGATGGTTGTTGGTGTATATGTGAGACAGAAGTTCCCAACTTAAATATAAGAATGAATTTACTGTTGATATTCTCATGTTGAAATGAGAAGGGTGTAAATTTGTACTACTCTGATTGCCGATAAAATCATTCAATGTTCAATACGTGGACGTTTTTGTCTTTGTTTTTTATCTCCACCATCTGAGATTTCCTGCAGGCTGTGTTCAGTCTCTGGAGGCAAATCATGAAGCGTCTCACTGCTGCTGTTACTTATAGAGCAGAAAATGGATAGCCAGGAGAGAGAGAGTGTGTGTGTGTGTGTGTGTGTGTGTGTGTGTGTGTGAGAGTGAGATTATCAGACATAGTGTCGACTCTCTTGCCTGGGGCTGGCTGATTCTTCAACAGCTGAGTCCGATTATTAGAATAAAGGTGATAACACTAACACACATACATACACACACAAGCACAAACACACAGATACACATCAGGGCAGTCCTGCAAGCTGTGTTTGATTGATTGAAAGACACCAGGTGGTTGAGGTTAGGCGAGGAGAACAGAGGACGTACACCCATATACACACACACACACACACGCACACACACACACACAGTATTTTGATTGACACAACAGTTTGACTGATGTAGACTTGCTGTTGTGCTACAGCTATTGTTTTCGCCTTTGTAATTGCCTTTTGATACGTATTTCAGTATGTTGATATTCTCTTATTACAACCTACATTTTGTCATTATAGTTGTATATAATATGATCTTCTGTTGTGAATCTATTCTGTACACAGGACATCTATTGCATGTCTGTCCGTCCTGAGGGGGATCCCTCCTCTGTTGCTCTTCCTGAGGTTTCAATCATTTGTTTTCAGTCTATCATTTCACCATCGGTTTTTCCTTGTTCGAGTCGAAGGACAGAGGGTGTCGTATGTTGTACAGATTGTAACTCCCTTTGAGGCAAATTGTGATGTGTGATAATGGGCTGTATATATATATAAATAAAATTGAATTGAATGTCTTACAATCATAATGTCTCTTATGATGTCTTACAAAGATATTACACATCTCTTATATTGTCTATTCTTATACCGTTGGCCTCTACAACTGGTCTCTCTACCTTAAAGCAGTACAGTCATTTTACAGTTTGGTGACAGCTGAGACAGCAGTATTGTGTTATGTATTTAAGGAACAACATGCTTGAAAATGTCACTGAAGCTTTCTCAGATGAGCGTCCCTTGTTTGATTCTCCATGTGCTTCTGTGGCAGGAGTGTATGTGTGTGTGAACCTTTATGGTTTGTAGATATCAGTCAGTTCAGTCTACAGTGGGACTGTGTGCCACCAACCTCGATCTTGGCTCTTTCACTCTGAAGGGAAATGCTGGCGAAGGATTTTATCACATGGGGGATATTGTTGAAAAATGGACAGGGATTTAGGGAGGCTAAACATGGGGCTAACTCATTTGCAACATCTGAGATCACACCATCAGCTGCCACTCATCTGAGACTTAAAGACAATAGAACAAGTCATGTTGAGATATTATCAGTACAGCTGCAAGGGAGTTTGATAGCAGACGATGGTTCAGTGATGTTTAAGAGGAAATGTCAGGTTTTTGGCATCCCTTGTCATCAAAGAAGAAAAGCATTTTTTTCTAGAGCTGCCACTTTGCACCAACATTCAACAATCATACAGGAAGAAATGAAACACAGAAGAAGATACCACACAGTTCTACTGAGACCAACTGTAGCAGAAAATCTAATGTAATGACGCAGCCAGTGCATCCCTTGCAGTTCTAGGTACCCTACACTAATAACTAGTAACTGTCTGCTCTTTTTCGTTTTGCGTACTTAAAGTTTATTATTATTATTACTTTATTTACATTATCATTAACAGCTGAAATGGTTAGTAGATAAATCGATTGATAAAAAATTAATTGGCAACTATTTTGATAGTTGATTCATTGTTTGAGTCATTTCTGAAGCAAACAAGGCCCCAACATTCACTGCCTCTTAAAGCCTTTTGGATTTGGACTGTTGTTCAGACAAAACAAGACATTTTAATATCTAACATTCGGCTCTATTTTGTTGGACATTTTCGTCTGACATTTTATAGTCAAGTGATTAATTGAGAAAATAATTGGCAGGTTGATTGATAATGAAAATAATCATTAGTTGCAGCTCCAATTACAAACATAGTTTTTTTCCGTGTAAAAATTATTCGTTTGCTTCCTTGACTGAATGGCACAGTGAGAATAGCAGCATCTTTACATAGCTGCAAACAAGCTCTAGTTTTTATTATATTCATTCAGTTGACCTATAAATTCAACTGATTTCCTTTAGGTTTCACTTCTGCTGGGTTCTTGTGCAGTCCTCCATCTGCTTCATCCCCAGATACAAAGCACTGTAATGTTTTGTTGTTATTCTCTCCGGGGAGAACGGCTAAGTGCATGTACAACTACCTCTCCTCTCTCTGTCTTGCAGGGCACGCTGACATTTACTCGATATGGCTACGTTGTTTTCCAGTGATTTAGCTGTAGTGACAACCGTGAGCTTGGACTTTTGTTGCAGTGGAGAGGGGGGTAGAGGCCAGAAAAGGGAAAAGGTTGAGGTAGAAAATAAGGAACTCCTAAAACCCTGCAAAGCAGCCTCTCACACGTTCACTTTTGATCTTTTACTTGAAGTCCTAATCAGTCAGTCACATAATCATAATCCTAACAATCCTTAGATCCAGTTTTGATGAACCTAAACCTGCAATAGAAGCACACAACATGCATACAAACTGAATATTCTCCTATTGTAAGCAGCTTTGGAGAAGACCACCAAATGACATAATTTATGTCCTGTGGGCACATCTGTTCTTTACCAGGAGAGACTATTGCATGTATTTTCATCCATCCATCACATGTGTAATACAAAGAAAAATGGGGGAGGAACAGATAAAACCTAATATGACAGTGTAGCATTCGCCAGGACTCAGAAAATAGATATTTTCTCTGTGTAAAATGTTCAGCGTCTGTGGTCGGCTTGAATTCATGTCTGTTTGATGGGTTTTCAGTGGAGGAAGTATCCAAATGTCCTCAGAAACTTCTAAAAACACCTTTTTGCTGTCCATCTTTATATTCAAAACACTCATATTCTTCCCAAAACATGCCTAAATGTGGCTGTATTACACTGCTTTGTACACAATTCTTTAGTACTTGATGCTAAAAAGCATCTAAGGCTCTAGTTTAAAGGGGATCGGTGGAACATAAGGAAGGAAGTGTAAAATGCTTATACAGACACATAGTTCCTTTTAGCTAGAAAATCAGTAAAATATCTGCTTAATAGTGAGAGAGAACGAGAGGACAAGGAGTTTCAATTTTCACCCAGTCTGCTGATTTTTATGTCTGCTCTGAATTTTCAGATACCTCAAACAGAAGCGTGCAGTGCTTGAAGCATATTGTTTCCACCAGGGGCCGCATTCACAAAGGATCTTGTCTGACCACTAGGAGTACCACTAGGATATAGATACTTGAGATTTTTTATAAACTCACTCGTGTCACAGATTACATACACGAAACAAAGTAAAGCATTACCTTGTTAAGTTTCTTGTATCTGGCATCAAATACCGTCAGCATAGGATATTTATTCCAGCTGACAAAACAAATCATCATATTTTGATGTAATAATTCAAAATAGCACAGATTTTCCTGGATAATCCATTGGTGGCCATAAAATCACCTTTATTTATGGATTTATTGCAGTTGGTGATTATTTAATGTGCATGTATTGTAAAATTGGGTTCTGAATAACAGTTTTTTCTTTCGATGAATAATTTTGTCAGACCAAAGCTGAATCCTCAGCGCTGCAAACTGTATTTTTCCTGTGTCCATGTAGAGGAGTGCTGTCATCTCCGGTGTTATTGGATTGTTTCGACCTGCCGGTGAGCCGACTGAATCCTTATTAAATGGTCGCACTCAAAATGTGGATTTAAATTTCATGATCGTTGTATTTTTACAGAACACTGACGTGATGCGACACATTGCTGACTCTGAGCAGGTCTTAGGATTCTTGTGGTCTGCATTTAACTTCTCAGACTTAGGAGCTACTTTTAGCCCTAAAATGTGTTGTGAATTACTCTTTGACTAAAAACTGAGGGGTCTTAAAGTTAGGACTGTCATGCACATTATTTTTAGGAGTTTCTCCTAACACGTCCACTAAGTAGCTACTTGGAAACATGGGATGTTTTGTGAATCCGGCTCCAGGTGAAAGTCCAGTGCTCTTTGTTGTTTTGAAATAAATCTGTTATTGATATCAAACAGTGCTATCAGCTCATCAAATGAATGTGACTGAAACTGATGAATATCAGAAAATGGAACTGATTCAAAGTCTTTTCGTTATCATTTTGATGTTTTGAACATTTCTTACATCTCACCCTTGTACTGTGTGATTTCTTTGGTGAAGTTTAGAAGTTATTTTTATCCTCCGGTTTTCGGCTGTCAATGGGAGAGACAGGAAAGATGCCAAATCATTTTTACTCTCCGTCTCCCACCATGCTTTGAATCATCAGACAGTTTTTATTTTGAGCTTCTCTTTTGTAAAATGCTCTGATACCAAGGACAGGTGCTGCATCATTCATAAATGGGAAGGAGCTGTTATTTATGGACTCCAGAGTAGTTTTTCTGCTGCGAGTCATATTATCTGTGCACTTTGAACACTCCTAATTAAACTGGGAACGTTGCAGGATGAAGTCTGAATCGTGAATCTGAATTTGTTTCAGTGAACCTGTGCGGCTACATAGGGGTTAAAATATGAGTTGTGTAGAGTCATTCAGGGTTTAATTATGAAGTGCGAACTGCCTTTTGCCTGTGGGGATGTGATTGATGGTTACACAGGACAAGAACACAAAAGCAGCAATGGGACCTTTCCCCGCCACCTTTCTCGCTGTCCTTTGCATACATGAGCGTGCGTGTGTGTATGTACAGTACATGTGTGCATGTCTTTACATACATGTACACATGTGCATGTTGGTCCTCATGGTGTGAGTGGGCCAATAAAGATACATCATTCATTTGTGTGTGTGTGTTGCAGGGCGTCGGGCGCGATGGCTAATGCCTCCCCAGACCTGGACAACGCGGAAGCCCAGCGCCAGCTCAACAACAACAACCGACCAAGCGGCTCTGGGTTCTGGGAGACGGAGTGTACCAGCTCCAAGCTGTTCGAGTGCTCCCGCATCAAGGCCCTGGCAGGTCAGAGGTCACGCACAGATCAACACACATGCTCACTCACATCCATGCAGACACACACATTCTACAAACACACCTGGATCAGCAGGTGTATAAATACACCTGCATCAAGGTCGTGTGTTATCCTTGCTGTTTTTAATTGTAGTATTAAAAATGTTCTGTTTTATCATGACTGAGGCTCACTTTTTAGATAAGTGAGTACTAATGGCGAAAATCACAAAAGAACAATATTTGTAGTTGGCGAATCCACTAGCGCTAGTGTTCATATTTGTTAGTGGTAAAGCAGTGCTAAATTTGGTAATAAAAAATCCTCCTCGCCAGAAACACAGAATACGGATCTCATATTTTGAAAAACTCTCATCAGGTAAAGCATCTCACAAGCTGAGGCTGTAAGCACCATTTCATTGAATGCTAGTTTTAGCAAATATTATAACTGTCTCATTCAAGAGAAAGCAATGTTTTTCATCAGGACCTAGATTGTTCTTCCCTTTCCCCTTCACATCGATGTAAAGCTGATTCCTTTATTTCCCTCAGATGAACGAGATGCGGTGCAGAAGAAGACTTTTACCAAGTGGGTTAACTCCCATCTGGCCAGAGTGTCCTGTCGCATATCTGACCTTTATAATGACCTGAAGGATGGATACATGCTCACCAGACTGCTGGAGGTCCTCAGTGGGGAGCTGCTGGTAGTAACACACACATACGCACATAATGGCAAATAATGTAATTATAATGGGCTTTGTATCAATTTTGTAATCTCTCTTCATTGATCCATAATAGGATTTGAAGTGTTAAAGGTGTTGGACGCAGCCTTTCTGAACATCAATAAATGATTGGGAAATTTTGTTGGTTGATTTGTTTATTTTTTCTAATTCTACATTAGCCACTGCTTCACCAGAAAGGTTTTTTTATATTGCAGTTATTTTGTCATTTTTAGTCTTTGCCCTTTTTCGCCCCTTTTTTTTTTAATTTGAAGTAAAATCCAAACGGATGTCTGCATATGTTTTTGGCAAAAGTTGTCTTTGTTTTATGGCAATGATGCTGCATGTTGTGCTTTAACAACAAGGGCTTTGATATCAAAAGCAGTAATTAATCCCTCTGTCGTCCCCCAGCCGAGGCCTACACGGGGTCGTATGCGGATCCACTGCCTGGAGAATGTTGACAAAGCACTCCAGTTCCTTAAAGAACAGCGGGTTCACCTGGAAAACGTTGGCTCCCATGACATCGTGGATGGAAACCACCGCCTCACACTGGGCCTTATCTGGACCATCATCCTACGCTTCCAGGTAAACAGGAACACATACACAAACCACTTGGACATTTTATCATAGACCAGCGATGTAGTGGCTAGGTTTGGGAGATGTCTCTTGGAGCGTTACATCTGGTGGCGTCATGGCCAAGGGTTAGAAATCTCAACCTAATATCCTTTTCTTTGGCAATGAGAAAAAAATGATTTTAGTTGTTTCTGATTTCTGAAGTGTTATACATGACTTTTGTTATCAGACTTTAGTAATCGTTCCAATGATAAATAATCATTTACTAAAGATTATTAAAGATTTCAGTCCTGATTGATTAGGCAACACCCGTGGTTACAGTGGCAACAGCAAGCGCGGTTTAATACTATAGCGAACACTCTTTTGAGAAGCTACTTTGTCAGAAATACAGCTGGCATATCTATTTTTTGCACAACAGGAGGACACAGAAAAGTTGGTTACCTTACTGAGAAGTCTGAGGTGTGCAGCCTGTTGCCTGCAGATCTTCATCCAACAGCTCACTGTGGCTGGTCATTGTTGTTGCATAATGCATTACTCCTTGCAATATTTAAAACTGATCCTCTGTTCAAAAAAAATGCTGAAACTGACCATGTCTTGTTTAGTTTTGTAGATGCATTTTTGATGAACGACTGCAGTCAGCACTAACCTTTGTGACAGATACATTGCGTTTCTTGTGACTGCTTTACAATAAAAGCCGCCCTGTGTTTTGCAAGTTGAACACTTTTAATGGGAAGCAGCAGCAGAAAGAAATGCTCTGTTTGCATTAGCAGTAACTTAATACTGCTCTGATACGGCAGTAGGAGAGTGAAAGCTGGATAACATGCTATATTGTTTCCTGTGAGTCCCTTGTGCCCCTTGAGTTGGAATGGTGGACATAGCCACTAACAAAAAAAAACAAAACACAATGAAATGAAATGCCTGTTGCTGAAAACATGTTGACCACAGATAGAATTAAAAACGGGGTTTGATTTCATGAAAATCTTAAGGATTATAACATCTGATATCTACAGTATCACATGGGTGCTTCTAGCTAATGAAAGTTCACTCGACAAAAGGCTAAATTATTGCATTTCAAATATTTGATTCTTCCCGTGGGATACCAAGGCTTAAATCTGAGCTTTTCCATTAGTGCACTGAGATGCTGGTATGTGTTCCCAGAAGCACAAGGATGCCGTAATCAGCAGTGGCTTCATTTAGGATGAGCTGCCAGTGGTTCTGTTTGGGGGAGGCTGTCACAGCGGCCGCATCATCAGTGTGCGACAGCAACAGCAGTGTTTGGTGGATAAAGCCTGAATGTCACTTAGGGCTCAGCGGCCTAGAGGTAGCAGTCGCCTTCCAGTCTGCTCTTCAACAAGGACACACACACACACACACACACACACTCCACTTGCTCTCTTACATACACTCTCTATCAGTCGTGTCCGTCTCACACACACGCACACACACTTGTATACTTATATCCTGACATGCACATAGTACGTATCACACAAACTCACACACGCTCACACACATATATAGGTTTCCAGGCCTTAGCAGCAGTGATACAGGATCAGTTCCTGCCATGTAAGTACTGCAGAAGCCCACGGCTCCTCTTTATTAGGCTTCAGTGCTACAGCGTGGCTTCGGTACAATACGCTTGTTTAGCATTATTCAGACCCTTCTGTAACATTCACGGTGCACGGTCGCCTAGTAGCTGTCTGCTGGGACTCAGTATTGTCATGCGAGGCCTGGCTACCTACCACAGAGCACATTTAACAGCATTGCTAGCAGACTGTGTCGAGTGACCCTCTGCAAGCCAGGCTAGCGAGGTAAAGAGCATAAATGTATTGTGTCTGCAATATGGCTGACTGGACTCATTTCAGTGTAAATGTTGAATTGATTAATATGTTGCGTGATGTTCACTGTTGAAACCTAGTTCATGATGGACATCCCAGACATGTAAGTGTGTTTGTGGTCTCCCTTTTATGCAAGGTGTTAGACTTAAAAAAAGTATTACACCTTGCATTATACCTTGGGGGGGGGGGACTAACATGAAGCTAGTCTAACAATGGCATGAATTGAATATGAAACTAAAACCGTTCTGGTCCTGTTTAAATAAGAGAACTAACAACAAGGGCTTTGATATCAAAAGCAGTAATTAATCCCCCAGCCGAGGCCTACACGGGGTCGTATGCGGATCCACTGCCTGGAGAATGTTGACAAAGCACTCCAGACTGTTTAAATAAGAGAAGCTTACTTCTTTCTCACAGAAGAATCAGAATCAGCTTTATTGACAAGTGGGTTTTCACATACGAGGAATTTGCTTTGGTAATTTGGTGCCTGACAATAAATATTGTGTAAATATAAAGTAAAAAGTATAAAGAATAAAGAAACCTAAAGCAAGTACTGCAGGTCAAGAGGTCATGTTTTCAGTTTGCATTTTGTGAGACCTGGCTGCTTATGGAACACATTAGTTTAAAGCACACAGTAGAGTTTGTAGACTGATAAACTTTAGGCCAAGAAAAGTTGATTTCAAAGTTTGCTAGTGATCCAGGCCTGGGACTTTTGCCATTACACAATTGTTTTTATTGGCCATACAACCAGAGTCGGGGGCTTGATTCCAAATCCAAAGGCATGTTTATAAAGCAAATAACTTAATTTAACTAAACATTTAAGTGCTAAGAATAAGGTCAGAAGGATGGAGAAATGTCATGGGTTTGCAGGGGTTTATATTGTCCGAGTGGCTTTCCGGTTATCTTTCCCTCTTGCACTCGTCTCTCCACATCTCCACCTCTTTTCCCCTTTCCTCCCTTCCTCTGTGGTGAAAGTGAGAGTTTGCTTTGTCCAGTCAGCAGGTAGGGGCAAACCACTGCAGTAACTGCAGACAGGCAGGAAGAGGGAGGGAGAGGGAGAGAGAGAGAGAGAGAGAGAGAGAGAGAGAGAGAGGGAGGAAAGAAGGGAAAGGATTGACAGGCAAAGGAAGAGGTAATCCTATTGTATTTACAAAACCATACACAAATAATAACAGACTGTTATTATTTGCAGTGACTTCAATTATAGTGTTGTATATGGTTGGCTGAGTGTCCTTGTGTTGTTTGCAGTGTGTGTGTGTGCTAACCTAACACACTGCCAGCTCACTTGCTGTTTATGGGGAGTTTGAATTAAGACACAATGATGTAGCTTCACTGTATATTTGAAAAGATATGTATATTCAGATTGTTACTGAATGCGCATTACAATGCGAGGCTCTTGTGACATGGTTAAGATGTAGATTGTATATTCAATATTGGTGAGATGTGAGATCATTTTTTATAAATTCCCGATGGGTTTATCTGGAACGTTTTCTTAAGCATCACAATACTGTGTTTTCTTACCCTTTTTTTGACACCAAAGAAAGAACAATTGAGTTACAGCAGACACACTTTACATCATAGTAGACAATTATGATAGGAATCATGTTGAAGTGTGCATTCTGCTCCAACGTAGAACAACTTTTCCGTCTTAAACAGCACTGCAAGTTCAATTTCAAAGTGTTTTCCTCATGTTTTCTCCCGCAAGGACAGCGACTATCCTGTAGACAGTGATGCAGCTCTTCTAATTTGTGAAGCTGTGACCAGTTAATGTTTGGTATGCTTAAATGTTAAACAACTAAAGTAATAAATAATTTATCAGTATAGGATTTGGATAACTTTCATTGTTCAGAAGTAATGTTACAGCAAAAATAAATAATTAGTGCAATAATATTGAAAAAGGATGCACAACTAGTAGTTCATTACTGGTACATTTTATATTAATTGACCATTTAATAATTGTCTTTGCTCCGAATTTAGCTTTTACCATATTCATATCTTATAGTAGTTGATGCATTGTTTATATATAAATTATGATGTGTCATGTCTCTGCTGCTGAATAACATCTTGTTTAATAAGTGTGATATTCCTTCAGGATAAAGAGACAGACGAAGGATTTTAGTCACTTCTGGTAACTGTGAGCATTTGTGTTCATCGTTTGCATGCCTGTTCGTGCACAGGCATTGTGTTTGTGTGTGTTTTTTTTAGGTGCAAGACTGTGTGTGCATGCGCAATGTTGTGCCTAACGAGAAGGGTAGCAGCTGATTCCAGGGTGTCATGTCCCCAATTACCTTGGATCATGTCACTGTGATGTGATTGGTTAAATAGCTGTCACTGTCACCCATCATCAGGCGTTGCAGTGGCTCTGCACCTCCTTGCACTGAAATCTGCAGCTCTTATTGCTCTTGTCCGTTTTTACTTTTAATTCTCTCTCATTGTGTGTGTTCAGGAATACTAACAGGGCAATGTGTCTCTGACCTTTGCTCTAGACTGGTTCTAGATCTCTTGAGTGGCCGCCCAGATCTCAGTAGGGATACAGGGCTGGTGTTGCTCTCGTGGCTGTTTCCCTGGTTGGGTTCAAGAAACACCTGAGCCTAAGGTGACAGGTGGTAACAAACCGTGTCACAGTTAGACAAATCTTAAACATGGTTACTTTCAACACTTTAATCACGGATCTAATCACTGCCTGTGTTCTATTAAGATGCATAGTTATAGCCATATAATAAATAGAAATATTATCTGACTCGGGATGGGAGTATGACTACAAGTGGCTAATAAATAAGCTTACTTTGCTAGGTAGCTTGCAAATGTTAACCAGACAGCTTCTGCCACTCAGGCTTTGTCTGAGATCACGCCTTCATTCACTGATTCACTGCTCCCTATATAATAGACTCAGAGAATTTTCAGAGGTAAATTGAGATTCCGGACACAAAATTTTCATCATCTTTTGCGTCATCACTGAAAGGTGTAGTGTTGCATGGCTATAAAATGCAATACGTGCATTGATGGATTGTTAGCAGAAAGTGTAAATGGACACTACTATTTTACTTTTTCCCTCCACTGTAGCAATTTTTGAGAACACTATAAATTACCCACTTAAATTTTGCCGCTCACATAAAATGGTGGACAGTCAGTATAGTATACTATACAGTAAATAAGAAGTGATTTCGGATACAGCCTCAGTTACTCTCTGTTTGCTAAACAACACACACTAGTAGACACAGTATTCAGTAAGGGACGAGCAAATACCTAAAATGTGAATGTATGTGCCCAAAAAGAAAGCATTGCAGTGCATAGAACTTTTTATCTGGTCTGTGAGACAGAAGGTGTAGGGTCTGTGCTACAATGTCTCTTCCTCAAATGCTGAACTGTTTCTTTGCTGTGTTCTTCTTTAGATCCAGGTGATCAAAATAGAGACAGAGGACAACCGAGAAACTCGCTCTGCCAAGGATGCCCTGCTGCTCTGGTGCCAGATGAAGACTGCAGGGTGAGCAGTGAAATAAAAATACAGGAAACTGTAAGCTGCAACAGTGAATTCCATGATAATTTATGTAGTGTACCAAATCAGTATGTTAGTGTTGGTACGTTGGTGCTCCATGGTTTACATTTAAAGTTACAAAAGAATTCTCCATGCTCCAGTTACTCTGAGGTCAACATCCAGAATTTCACCACCTGCTGGAGAGACGGCCTCGCCTTCAACGCCCTCATACACAGACACAGGTAGGTAGTATTTTTAACACACCTGCATAGCCTGCTACCACGTCTTCAGTGTGGGAAGTTGCAGGTTTTGCATGATGACAGAAGCAGATAGAAAATAATGGAAAGGTTTGTAAAGTTATTGTATTGTGGGTTTTTTATTTACACCAGAATTGGTTGCATTTTTCAGGGTCTTTTTTCAGTTTTGATGTAAAAACATGACCAGAAAACAATTGCGCCGACAAAAACAAAATGACACATCATCATCTTGTGCCCTCCAGACCTGACCTGATAGAGTTCCACAAGTTGACGCGGTCCAATGCAACCCACAACCTCCAGCAAGCCTTCAACATCGCTGAGCAGCACCTGGGCCTCACCAAACTCCTGGACCCTGAAGGTGAGAACGTTTGCCTGGGTTTGGGTTAATATCAGTCAACCCCCAAACAGAAATATTCATAGTAGTGCCATCAAAGTGTTTTTTTGTGGCTCTACTGATCCTGATGTTAACGCCTCCCTGTCTCCACCACCTCCCTCCGGCGCAGATGTGAACACAGAGAACCCAGACGAAAAGTCCATCATCACGTATGTTGTCTCCTACTACCACTACTTCTCCAAGATGAAGGCTCTCATTGTGGAGGGCAAGAGGGTTGGCAAGGTAACAAATACACACATGCGCCAATACACACACATGCAGACACTCCATGAAAGTTGAAGGACCGGCAGTGCTGGAAGCTAAAACACAAGTGACGATTCATAAAAATGTTTTAAGAAATAGAGAAATGTAAAAACATCATAATTCAGAATCTTCCTCTTTCTCTTATTGTGTATCCCTCTCTAACCGTTTCTGCTTTTTTCTTAACTCTGTATCCCATTCTTCCTCACCAAGTCTGCTCCCAACCTTCTTCCGTCTGTCTGACTCAGGTACTAGACAATTGCATTGAGGCAGAGAAGATCATCAACCGCTATGAGTCTCTGGCATCAGACCTGTTGGACTGGATAGAAAAAACCATCGCGGTCATCAGCAACCAGAAGTTTGCCAACTCGCTGACCGGAGTTCAGCAGCAGCTACAGGCCTTCACAACCTACTGCACCATAGAGAAGCCCATTAAGTACGTTTAATGAATTTTTAAAATGGCATCTTGACATGTTAATGCCATTTTTGTGTCATTTATTACATAGCACACACACACAACTATGTCTACTCATGCATGCATATGAATTCATGCATACCTTATATTGCAGAGCATATAGTTAATTAACAAACTCCTCATAAATTCTACCGGCAACATGGTTGAGGTGTTCTACTCTGACTGTTTGTGGTTCGAGAAGCTCTGATATTGCATTTCATTATGTTATGTTGTGCTGAAACAAATAGTTGATACATAGAACATTTAGCAACTACGGCATTAATGGAGTCATCATTTCCAGCCTCTCAAATGTGAGTATTTGCTGCTTTTCCTCATTAATCAATGAATGGAAAAAATAATCAACATATTAAGCCATAATGCAAATAATTGTCATTTGCAGCCCTTATGTTGTTTAAATCACTTAACAACAATACAAGAAGGTAAAAAAAACAGCCTGGGTGGCAAAATAATCACAAAAGTGTGAAAAACATATTTCAGAGCTTATTTAATTTAAAATAATATATTTATTATTTCTTCAATCTTTACATTCCACCCTGCCCACCACTGCCTAATTTGACTTTTAGCTAGCATTAGTGTAGAAGGATGCAAATGTAGCCCGAACATCTAGCTTAATCAGAAAATAATTAGTGTTTGTTTCAATAAGCACACGTTACATATTAATCATGCAATAAACTCACATATTGTTCTAGATTCAAATTCATTTATTGAAATATATGCAGTAGCAGCAAGTGAGTGACTGTGAATCATTTTTTATTCCGAGAGATCTACTACATCAGAATCAGAATCAAAATCAACTTCAGTGGCCAAGTATTTGTACACATACAAGGAATTTGACTCAGTTTTTTTGTTGTTCTCAATGTTACACACAGTACCAAGAACGATTTCCAGGAAGTAAAAAATGACATACAGCTAAAAGCAAGGACAACAAAGCTGAACAAAGATGGGTGAACATTAACATTTATATATAATGTACGTACAAGTTGGTGAAAATATAGATGTGTGTATAAATATAAATCAAAGCAACCACGAACAACAACATACAATGTCAATATACAATTCAAACTGTTAAACCGTTAAATTGTAAACAAGAATACAAGAGTGCTGCAACA
Organism: Coreoperca whiteheadi; assembly: GCA_011952105.1. Classification (NCBI taxonomy): domain Eukaryota; kingdom Metazoa; phylum Chordata; class Actinopteri; order Centrarchiformes; family Sinipercidae; genus Coreoperca; species Coreoperca whiteheadi. Next base: position 4,414,343 of record CM022478.1, on the reverse strand, counting down.
AATATGTAATAATTCATGTAATAGGTTACTTTATTTACATGAAGTAGATAAAGCCAGAGAGGCCAGATTGAGGTGGTTTGGACACGTTCAGAGGAGAGACTGTGAATATATCGGTAGAAGGATGCTGAGGTTGGAGCTGCCAGGCAGGAGGTCTAGAGGAAGACCAAAGAGGAGATTTATGGATGTAGTGAGAGAGGAAATTAAGTTAATTGGTGTGAGTGAAGAGGATGCAGAGGACAGGGTTAGATGGGGGCGCATGATTCGCTGTGGCGACCCCTGAAAGGGAGCAGCTGAAAGGAAAAGAAGAAGATTTACATGAAGTAGGTAGTTATGTACAGTATATACAGCGTGACTAGATTTAAATTTGACAATGATGATGATATATACATGTTAAAAAACAGTGTTACAGAGTTATTGCACTGCACACACACACACACACACACACACACAGTAATACTGTACAAATGCAGTCACAGTCCAACACCCGCATACTTTAGTGTTTAATGAGCCTACAGCTCATTTTGAGATGTGGTGCCAGTAGCAGAGGGCTGTTGTCTCTAATAAATCGACTTTTCAGCATCTCCAAACAAACAGACTTGATGACCACGCAGTTTTATTTTATCCAGCAGGATTTTGAAAGGTTTCACATGTCCAGTCATACAACTTGCTAAACCCCAAAGAGAACTGTGTACTTTTTCAACTGAAATTGAAACATGTAAAACTTTAAAATGTCCTGCATGAGTTTCGCCTGACAATGATGACATTAGAGCTGAAGCAGTGAGTAGATTAGTCGAAAATTAATCAGCAGCAATTTTTGATAATTTATTAATCAGTCATTTTTCTAGAATGATCAAAATGCCCGAAATTCTCTGGTTCCAGCCTCACCAGTGTGAGGATTTTCTGTTTTTCTTTGTCATATATAACAGTAAACCAAATATCTTAAGGTTTCGACTGTTTGCAGACATCACCTTGGACTCTGGGAAAGTATAATGGGCATTTTTCACAATTTTCTGACAATTTCTAGACAAAACGATCGATTAATTAAGAAGATAATCAGCACGTAAATGAATAATAAATGAATTATTACTTCCAGCTATAGATGACATGCTTCTCAGAATAAATTAGTTTTTCCCGGGCGGCTGTGGCTTAGCGGCAGAGCTGGTTGTCCTCCCATCAGAAAGTCGGCGATTCGATCCCGGCTTCCGCCAGCCCATGTCGAAGTTCCCTTGAGCAAGACACTGAACCCCCGAGTTGCTCCCGATGGGTCAGGCCAGCGCCTTGCATGGCAGCTCCGCCGTCATCGGTGTGTGAATGTTGAGTGTGAATGGGTGAATGAGAGGCAACCTGTAAAGCGCTTTGGTCCGCTAAGTTGGAAAAAAATGCAGTCCATTTACCATTTACCATTTCCGAGAACATTGACAAAAGAGCCCATGTGCACATTTGAAATTCAAATCACATATCGACACTTTCCTATTTTCATAAATCAAGGTCATTGATTGTCTTTTATGTAAAAGATAATCCTTTTTCTATCAAGGGGGCTCTGCACTTGTTCATAAAATGTCACCATATTGATTCAAAGCAGTAATAAAAATCCAGGTGTTCGTACAGTAGACTCCCCAGAGTGATGAACGGCCATGACACTGGACAGCAGGGTACCAGAGTGAACAGAGAAATCGCCCTCTACCAGGAGTCCCCAGACCTCCCTGTCAGCAAGAATTCATGCTGCGAGTGTCCTTGAGCAAGACACTGAAACCCTGACCAGCTGCAGCTTGAGAGCAGCTTGCCTTTGAGCCCAATCTTTTTTTAGTTTTTCTTTGAACAAAGTTGAAAGAACTTTCAGCGTGTCTTACACAGTCTGTGTAAGACAGAGGGACTGTTAAAAGAGAAGAGGCCATGTTTGGCGAAACAGGGTCACTAACTTAAGTTTTTTGTTTCTCGCTCAGGTTCCAGGAGAAGGGGAATCTCGAGGTCCTTCTCTTCACCATCCAAAGCAAACTCAGAGCCAATAACCAGAAACCCTATGTGCCTCATGATGGGAAGCTAATCTCAGACATCAACAAGGTTGTACATCCCCCAGCTGTTTTGTTTTTGTTTCACCTTTTACTAAACAATTAAGTGTAACTGATATAAGCGTTATTGATTAATTAAAATGTCACCATCACTCTAAAAGTTGAGACAAAACCTGCAGTCAAACATAGTTTCTAAAGTTTTCACTTACATTCACCCCTGACTGTTTAACCAGTTATGTGCTTTTATTTTTCTATTACATTTCCACTATTAAACAGTTTTTTTGTCATTTTGTGTCCAGGCCTGGGAGAGGCTGGAGAAGGCAGAACATGAGAGGGGCGTGGCTCTGCGCAAGGAGCTGATTCGTCAGGAGAAGCTGGAGCTGCTGGCTCAATGCTTTGACCACAAAACCACCATGAGACAAGCCTGGCTCAATGAGAACCAGAGACTTGTATCGCAGGTAGGGATCTCGGCGGGGAAGGATACACCACTCTCAAAAACCATGTTTCACTGTGTGAATGTATTCCCCTTACTTCAACTCATCTAACCTTATGCAACCTTAAGTCTACCTACGTAGCTAAAGTCCCCCTCCACTCACAAATAGGTTTTGCTTATTGTTTGTCCATTCACTTGGATGTTTGACCATCAAACAAATGATGTATGTGCATCACGAGTCTAAGCAGAGTAGGCAAGTTGTGAATTGTGATATTGGGCTATATAAATAAAGTTGACTTGACTTGACTGTGCAACTTACACGTGTGAGGTGGAAACTGCAGTGCAGACACACTGAGAATGGACTTTTCAGTCAAGTACATTTACATTTACATTTAGTCATTTAGCAGACGCTTTTATCCAAAGCGACTTACATATGAGGAAGACAATGGAAGCAATTATAACAACACAAGGTAACAAAAAGCGTAAGTGCATGAAAAAACGAGTCTGATTAGAGCCTAGCACAGTATACAAAGCTAAGGGTAGGAAGGGTTTGTTGTTGTTTTTTGAGCAGAGGTAGAAAGGAAGAAGAGTTAGTGATTGTCAGTTAGGTGTTGACGGAAGAGAGACGTTTGTTGTATAGCTTTTCTGAGCAGTTCTGATTTGCTCCATATACATTTCAATGTTAGTATAGACACAGCGCCTCCTCATTGATCTCCTGTGGGATATCTGTAGCCCCACCTTCCTCTCAGCTTCTATACACACACCTGTAACCCGTTTGTGTCGGGCCTTGTGCCACGTAATTGTCTTTTATCTGAAATGTGTTGGTGTCAGCCATGTGATAGTGAAGGCTTTTTTATTATACTCAGAGCTTAGAATGCCTTGAATTGGTTCCTCGTATTTGAAGTAGGAGACATCTTTTGTCCAGTAGTTTAACTTTTGAAATTATAAATATGTTCCTATTAATAGAATCTGGGTGTTTTACTGAGGTTATAAGATATATAGCTATACAAACTATAACTTTTTATGTGAAGTTATTGCCCTATATCAGTCTAAATCACAGATCACAAATCACAATAGAGAATATTGTTTCATTCAGATGAATTGACAGGCTGTAAATCCACCCTGTACTAGTCCTGTACTACTGTGTGTAAGGTTCTTTGATCATCGTAGTTTCAATGCTTAATCTTCATTTGATTAGTCTTCTTTCCCTCTCTCTTTTCACTTCACCCCCCTTCGTCTCCCCACTCCCTTTGCCTCGGCTGAACACCTTACATCTTTTCCTTGCGATTATTATTGTTCTCCGCCTGCAGGACAATTTTGGTTATGACCTACCAGCAGTCGAGGCAGCGATGAAGAAACACGAGGCCATCGAGGCGGACATAGCCTCGTATGAAGAGCGAATCGGCGTTGTGGTGGAACTTGCCTCAGAGATGGAGGCAGAAGGATACTACGACATCCGGCGTATCTTGGCACGAAAGGAGAACATCCTGGGCCAGTGGAGTCTGCTGAAGGAGCTGGTGGCTGGGAGGAGGACCCGGCTGGAGAAGAACCTTGCCCTGCAGAAGACTTTTCAGGACATGGTGTACATGATCGACTGGATGGAGGACATACAGGTACTGGAGGCTGAAAGAGAGAGAACGAGAAAGACACTCCACGTGTAATTTCAGTAGTTAAATAAAGACAGAGGAATGAAATAGTGGACATGGAGAAAGAGGGTAGTCTACATAGTTTGAAGAGTGAAAAATGGAAAGGGGAGATGGAAGAGCCAGAGTGGAAGTATGTTTGCATGTTTTTGATTCATAAAAATAAATTAAGACAAAATTAGTATAGTTGGAGGGGAGAGAGAGAAATAGAATGAGGGAGTAGAAGAAAGAAGTAATACTAGAACTAGTAGAAAGACATCCTGATGTATAATAACATCACACATGTTCCCTGTCATCCGTCTGCCTCTCTCTGCTTCCCTTCCCTCCATCTTCACCGTCAGGTCCAGCTGCTGTCCAAGGACTTTGGGAAGCATCTTCTGGAGGTGGACGACCTGCTGCAGAAACACAGCCTGCAGGAAGCCGACATTGCAGTGCAGGCTGAGAGGGTCGAGACACTCAACACCGCTGCACTCAAATTCACCACTATAGAGGGTATACACACACACGCACACACACACACACACACACACACACACACACACGTGTCTTGTGTATAGCACTGATTAAGTATTTAATTTGATCTGTTTTTATATGATAACAAAAATCTTATCAAACTTTTTCAGTTTATATTGCCTGGAATGAAGGAAAATAAACCTTGAAATGCAGTTTTTAATTGATCTGGTCAGAAAATAAATATTCAATCATTTGACTGCCGGATGCAGAATACTAATGAACTTGAAAACATTTTTTAAAACCCAAGGCAATTAATCAGAACGTTTAGAAAATCGATTTTAGATTTGCCACATACTTTGACAAGAGCTACAGGGTGCGCACAATAACAAAAACACCTACAAACTTAAAATTGAATCTTTGTAAAGCTTATAATGTTCCATTTCTGTTGAGACTGTGCCTGAGAGTTGGTGATTGAACTCAGTTTTTGTTGGTTTGGTTTGCATTATATTTTATATTCTTCAGAATAATACTGATACATATTAGTAAAATATAGGAGTCATTTTCTGTGTAATGAAGAGGCAACAATTGTTTCTGAACGTTTCCCCAGTGCTCGTTATCTGTCATAAGCTGACTAAATGAAACAAAGAGGAAGCAATGATCCAGTATTGATTTCATTTAGTCAAGTGAAGATGTGTTTGACCTTGAGACAACTGAAAAATAGATTTTTGGAACTTACTGAGGTGATTGCTCAGTACATTCCGTGCATGTTGTCATGGTCGTTAACCTCAATTTGTTGTGTCCCAGGTTACCAACCGTGTGACCCACAGGTGATTTGTAACCGTGTCAACCATGTCTCCTCCTGTCTGGAGGAGCTGAAACAACTGGCAGCTAAAAGACACGCTGAGCTTGAGGAGTCGAGACAACTGTGGGCCTTCTTTCAGGTAGGATGGGTCGACAGGTGATGGGATTATGTCGTGTTAATTCTTCCTAGCAACTTAATGGGCCAGTATACTCCATGTGAAGTGCTCGTTGGATGCTTCAAAGAGCTGCGGAAACCTGCTCCCTCCACACTTTTTCAATTGCAATTTCTGTAACTTTCTGAAACCGACGATCTGACATTCACACCCACATCACACAGTTGGCCAGGGTTGTAGAGGTGAGAAATTGAGCATGTTTGACCCTCTTCCCCATGTTTTCTTTCATTTTTTACACAATTACTTCAATAACTTTTTATGTGTACAACCCAGTGCAGCTCTATCAATACCTTCCAGGAGAGACTGTCTGAAAATCTGCTCTGTTCAACGATATTTAATTGTTTTTTTGATAGCGATCTTCCCTCTCTATATATCACAGCCAGCATTTGACTTCGCCTTTGAGTGTGGCCATTAGGAACAACTACAGAAATCTGAAGGGGTGTCAGTCCTTTAGTTGGATTTCCAAAGAATTGAATCATCCCAAACCTACCTACAGAACCTTACAAGATACACAGACCAAAGGTTGTTAGATTTCAGTTAATTCAGGACCTCAATGTGTTACACAAACACAACAGGCCCATCTTTAAATATGCAATCATTTATCTATTATACTTTTATCAACCTCTGGTCTTAAGCAGAGTTTAGGTTTACCACATTTTCATACAGTTGAGTAAGCTAGGCAATTAGAGGAGAGATCTAACATAAATGTCTACTGAAAAGGTAATACATCACACAGTAAAATACTGTAATAATAATAACACTTTGTTCTTTGCTGTTTTGCATGAGAACAAAATGTTTTTTCAGCGCTGGTTGCCCCACACCTGAGCAGATTGTTTTGTGTTTTACAACATACTGTATATATCCTACAGTATTTCTGAAAAACACAGCTGCCTCTCTAGTAGGCTTGGAGAGAAAGGGGTAAAAATGATCATCCGAATAGTTATTCTCATACAAAAAGAAATGTTAGTCAAATTAAGCTGTCCTTTTATGGATCCACCCTCTAACCTTTCGAAGAAGCGACAGGTACAATCAAAATTCCAACAGCATTTTTTCATTTATCACGTATCTGTCTTCGGTGCTTCGTTATCTGCATAATTTCGTCTCATTCTGCAGTCCGTGTCAGACTTGGCCTGTGTCTATCTCCTGAAAATGCTGTCCATCACTTTGATAACACAGAGGTGATGAACGAGTTATTAATGCTAGTGAATAAGCTTTTAGAATGAACTATGAAAGTAATGATTCCATGATAAGTATAGTAGATTTCTTTGTCCAATGAGTCATTGGTTCACGTTGTTGAATCACTAATTATATGACATTACTGATTAATTTGGCTAATTACGCTTCTGCATTTTGGGAGGCTCTCAGAAATAGACAAGGATCAGTGTTAGATGGACTTACAGGAAAGGGCCCTTTTATATTTCTGAATATTTCTTCCTTTACATAGTTTTTTCTTTCAATAATTTTTTATCTTCGACGTACTTTTTTCTTTTCCCGCTTAACATTTGCTGACCTCTTTTTATGCTCTCTTTGCATTAATTTTTTCATTGCTTCTATCTTTTCCTCTTTCTTACTCTTACTCTTTTCTTTTTTAGAACAGGATAGGGTTATAAAACTTATAGGTTTTCTTTTTTACATTTCTTTTTTGCTTAAATGTAAAAATTGAAATCTTGTTTTTCTGTTTGTTCTCCTGTCAGGAGTTGGAGGAGTCGGAGGCCTGGATCAGGGAGAAGAGCTCTATCCTGGGAGCTCAGGGTTATGGGAAGGACCTGAGCAGTGTGCTGAAGTTACTTCAAAAGCACAAGACTCTGGCTGGAGAACTGCTGGCTCACCGGTCGCTGCTGCAGGTGTGTGCGCATGTGTGTTTGTGTTTTTATCAGTGTGTGTGAGAACCAGCACCTGGAATACCTGCAGTGCGTGGAGTTTACATTTAGAAATTACTTTTTGAGCTCACCTACAAAAAAAGCCCCTCGTACTAAAGTAATTTTGCTGTGAAAATAGTTTGGTTTGTGAACTCGTACTTGTTGTGAAACAACAAATGGAAGTTTTAATATCATGTAAAATTTCTGGTCAGTTGACTATCCATTAAGAAACAGGAGCATAACATGAAGCCCGTCAGGAGCATGTTCGAGGACCAAGTGAGACAAAGTTTGACAACCGTCAAAGATTAAAATAACCAAAGCTTCCAAATGTCAACAATTAATGTTCCTGCATTTGGTGCTTCAGATTTTGATACAAACACTTTGATTATTATCTCCTTGAAAATACATACCGGTATTTTTGATTGTGTAAATTAATGCAACCGCAGGGGGGCACAAGCCAGTGTCTTCATGTGCCAGTCCCAAGTCTGGATAAATGCAGAGGGTTATGTCAGGAAGGGCATCCGACGTAAAACACATGCCAAACTAAAAATGCGAATCATAACAATGACTTCCATACCGGGTCGGTCGGGGCCCGGGTTAACAACGACCGCCACCGGTGCTGTTGACCTACAGGGTACCGGTGGAAATTGGACTACTGTTGGTCGAAGACGAAGAAGGAGAGGAGGAAGGTGTGTTCGTAGACAGAGAGAGAAGAGGAAAGCTAAGAGCGTATGACTAACAGTAGGGACTTTGAACGTTGGGACTATGACAGGGAAGGCTAGAGAGTTGATTGACATGATGCAGAGAAGGAAGGTGGACATACTGTGTGTCCAGGAGACCAGGTGGAAAGGCAGCAAGGCTAGAAGCTTAGGAGCAGCGTTCAAGTTGTTCTACCATGGGTCAGATAGGAAGAGAAACGGAGTAGGAGTTATCCTGAAAGAGGAGTTTGTGAGGAATGTTCTTGAGGTGAAAAGAGTGTCAGACAGGTGAATGAGCCTGAAGCTAGAAATTGAAGGGGTGATGTTCAATGTTGTGAGTGGTTATGCCCCACAGGTAGGATGTGAGTTAGAAGAGAAGGAGAAATTCTGGAGTGAGTTAGATGAAGTGATGCAGAGCATCCCCAGAGGTGAGAGAGTGGTGATTGGTGCAGATTTCAACGGGCATGTAGGTGAAGGGAACAGAGGTGATGAGAATGTGATGGGCAGGTTTGGTCTTCAGGACAGGAACGCAGAAGGACAGATGGTGGTAGACTTTGCAAAGAGAATGGAAATGGCTGTAGTGAACACTTTCTTCCAGAAGAGGCAGGAACATAGGGTGACATATAAGAGCGGAGGTGGAAGCACTCAGGTGGACAACATCTTGTGTAGACGTTGTAATCTGAAAGAGACCAGTGACTGTAAAGTAGTGGTAGGGGAGAGTGTAGCCAGACAACACAGGATGCTAGTGTGTAAAATGACTCTGGTGGTGAGGAAGATGAAGAGGACAAAGGCCGAGCAGAGGACGAAGTGGTGGAAGCTGAAAAAGGAAGAATGTCGTGTAGTTTTCAGGGAGGAGCTGAGACAGACTCTGGGTGGTCAGGAAGTGCTCCCAGATGACTGGACCACTACAGCTAATGTGATCAGGTAGGAGGGTACTCGGTGTGTCATCTGGAAAGAGGAAAGTGGACAAGGAGACTTGGTGGTGGAACCAGGAAGTTCAGGAGTGTATACAGAGAAAGAGGGTAGCAAAGAAGAAGTGGGACACTGAAAGGACTGAAGAGAGTAGACAGGAGTACAGGGAGATGCAGCGTAAGGTGAAGGTAGAGGTGGCAAAGGCCAAACAAAGAGCATATGAGGACTTGTATGCTAGGTTGGACACTAAAGAGGGAGAGGTGGATTTGTACAGGTTGGCCAGACAAAGAGATAGAGATGGGAAGGATGTGCAGCAGGTTAGGGTGATTAAAGATAAGGATGGAAATGTATTGACAGGTGCCAGGAGTGTGATGGGAAGATGGAAGGAGTACTTTGAAGAGTTGATGAATGAGGAAAATGAAAGGGAACGAAGAGTAGGAGAGGTGACTGGTGTGGAGCAGGAAGTAGCAAAGATTAGCAAGAGTGAAGTGAGGAGGACGTTGAAGAGGATGAAGAGTAGAAAGGCAGTTGGTCCTGATGACATACCTGTGGAGGTATGGAAGTGTCTAGGAGAGGTGACAGTTGAGTTTCTGACTAGTTTGTTGGATGCCCGAGCAATGGAGGAGAAGTGTACTAATGGAAGCTAGGCTAAGGGCAGAGGTGAGCATTTGTGAGCAGCAATATGGTTTCATGCCTAGAAAGAGCACAACAGATGCAGTGTTTGCTTTGAGGATGCTGATGGTGAAGTACAGAGAAGGTCATAGGGAGTTGCATTGTGTCTTTGTGGATTTAGAGAAAGCGTATGACAGGGTGCCGAGAGAGGAGCTGTGGTATTGCATGAGGAAGTCTGGAGTGGCAGAGAAGTATGTTAGAGTGGTGCAGGACATGTATGAGAGCTGTAAGACCGTGGTGAGGTGTGCTGTAGGTGTGACAGAGGAGTTCAAGGTGGAGGTGGGTCTGCATCAAGGATCGGCTCTGAGCCCCTTCTTGTTTGCTCTGGTGATGGACAGGCTGACAGATGAGGTTAGACAGGAATCTCCATGGACTATGATGTTTGCCGATGACATTGTTTTATGTAGTGAGAGCAGGGAGCAGGTGGAGGAGAATCTAGAGAGATGGAGGTCTGCTCTGGAAAACAGAGGAATGAAGCTTAGCCGCAGTAAGACAGAATACATGTGTGTCAATGAGAGGGACCCAGGTGGAACGGTGAGGTTACAGGGAGCAGAGGTGAAGAAGGTGCAGGACTTTAAGTACTTAGGGTCAACGGTTCAGAGCAATGGAGACTGTGGAAAAGAGGTGAAGAGGCGAGTGCAAGCAGGTTGGAACGGGTGGAGAAAAGTGTCAGGTGTGTTGTGTGATAAAAGAGTATCAGCAAGAATGAAAGGAAAGGTGTTCAAGACGGTGGTGAGACCAGCGATGTTGTACAGCTTAGAGACAGTGGCACTGAAGAAAAGACAAGAGACAGAGCTGGAGGTGGCAGAGCTTAAGATGCTGAGGTTCTCTTTGGGAGTGACGAGGATGGACAGGATCAGGAACGAGTACATCAGAGGGACAGCTCATGTTAGATGTTTCGGAGATAAAGCCAGAGAGGCCAGATTAAGGTGGTTTGGACATGTTCAGAGGAGAGACTGTGAATATATTGGTAGAAGGATGCTGAGGTTGGAGCTGCCAGGCAGGAGGTCTAGAGGAAGAGGAGATTTATGGATGTAGTGAGAGAGGACATGAAGTTAATTGGTGTGAGTGAAGAGGATGCAGAGGACAGGGTTAGATGGAGGCACATGATTCGCTGTGGCGACCCCTGAAAGGGAACAGCCGAAAGGAAAAGAAGAAGAAGAAGATTTTTGGATTGTGTAAATTACTTGAAATTACATGTTTCAGCATGGGCACACCTTTATGACAAATCCTGTTCAAAACATTTAAAGTTCCCTCTTTAGCAAGCCTCATCAGGCAGGTGAGGTCTGTGCAAACTGTACGAAGGCAAATTGACTGAACGACTAGTGACTGCTTTAACAAAAATATGAGTGTGCCAAACACAATTCTAATGTGGTGTATAGGTCGGCTATCATTGACCTGGCTACATGTACATTACACATGAATTAAAGGCTTTACATTAGTGTTACATGGGATTATTTATGCCAATTGGTGGTATTGTCGAAGAGCTTTGGTCAGATTTCACAGGTCAAGGCTTGGTTAGATGTTGGAGGTACAACACTTTTATAAAGTGTTATAAAAAGCATTTATAAAAGATATAAAATATGTCAGTAGTCATAGGACTCCATGTGTGTGTTGATGTGCATGTTCTGTTGTCCTTTTCTGCTGTGTTTCTCAGTTCTTCTGAAGACAATGTTGAAGAACATGCATAAGACCTAAAGCCTCACAGTGGCAGATTATCTGTAGAGGCTGAAGTCAGTTTGTCAGATTTTAAAATCAATGTCCCACTGTCAGTTTAATGTTTTGGTCTTGCCCTCTGCATCAAAAAAATTGTTATTGACAACATGTCGTTCCAAAACCTTCTGCAAATTAAAGAAACATCACACTTCTACTTTAAAATAGAACATTAAAGTTAAAATGCTGGCTAGTATAACACTTCACTGCATACCGTGTGAAATAACACTTTTTTTTTTACTCCATCCTGCCCCACTCCTCCAGAACACCATGAAGCGAGGAAAGCAGATCCTGAGTGAGAAGAGCTTTGGCACGGCGGGGATCCAGGAGCGCATCATGGAGGTGAAGGGCGAGTGGAAGAGGCTGGAGGACCAGGCTGCGCAGCGTCTTGGTCACCTGCAGGAGGCGCTAAACTTTTTTCAGTTCTCTACGGAGACGGACGACCTAGTGGCCTGGCTGCAGGATGCTTACCGCCTAGTCTCCAGTGAAGACTTTGGACATGATGAGTACTCCACCCAGTCCCTGCTGAAGAAACACAGAGGGGTCAGCGAGGCCATTGACAAACATCGTGTGCATGTAGTGGCACTGTGCAAACACATGGTAGCGCTGCCTCTGCGGTACCGTGAACAGGAGGTGGGTAGAGGGAGCAGGGAAAGGCTGTTAAACTTTCTTAGCATTAAGTATTTTTTTTGTCCTTCTATGTCTTTTCTTTTACCCCTCAATGTCCATGTTTTTCCTCTTTCCTCTCCTCCTGTCTTTCTGTCTCATCTCTTCTCACTGCAGGAGGTGCAGATACGTATGGGAGAGGTGGAGCAGCTGTACACCGAGGTGGTCGAGGTGGCGGTGCTCAGACAGCAGTGGCTTCACGACGCCCTCGCCGTCTACCGCATGTTCAGCGAGGTCAATGCCTGCGAGCTGTGGATTGATGAGAAGGAGCAGTGGCTGGACAAGATGGAGATTCCAGAGAGACTTGAGGACGTGGAGGTGGTGGCACACAGGTGAGGAAAGGGGAGAAGACAGGAGGTAGGATGGCAGAGGGTTTGATCATTGTGGCACCAAATGGAAGCTCAGCTGGGTTTTATCAAAGAGCTCAAAGTTTTTGGCAAATGCAAAAATCTCTTAACCTACCTACAAACCTAGGTTCGAGAGCCTGGACCAGGAGATGAACAGCCTGATGGGAAGGATCCTGGACGTTAACCAGATAGTTCAGCAGCTCCTGGATGGAGGTCATCCCTCTTCTACGGAGGTCAGAGGTTGTCAGGACCACCTCAACTCCAGGTACTGAAACAAAAGTGACCTCCCAACAGCTATAATAGCAACATCTTCAACCACGGCTCCTAGTACTACCACTATCACAATTACAACAACTTTACAAAGCACACTCATGCTTAGCCAGCAGTTCTGCTTCTACTGGTACATGACATTACTATACACTCTAATACTAAATCTAATAAAGTACAATAAAATGATCAAATCACAATTACAATAGTTAAATGACTTATTGTATTGTTAACATATTACAGGTACCCCTATTAATTATAACAATCTCATCAAAGCACAACACAGTGATACTAAAGTACAACTACTAACCCTATACGGACAGTAACATAATATGCATTAATACTTTTAGGCTGGGTCTTTATACACTCACTGACACAGACGTTAAAGTGACTCTGGTATGTCTTGCAACTACAAAGTCGAGAGATCAGTGCTAACAGAAATCTTGATTTCAGTTGGTTTATTGGATCTCTGCCCTATTAACTCCCGGGAGGGGGGAGGAGTACGTGGGAGAAGACGGAGGCGGACTGACACGCAGAGAGATGGCATGAAAGAGAAATTTAGTGGGGTTGTGTAATTCTTCTTTTCCTTTCGGCTGTTCCCTTTCAGGGGTCGCCACAGCGAATCATGCGCCTCCATCTAACCCTGTCCTCTGCATCCTCTTCACTCACACCAATTAACTTCATGTCCTCTCTCACTACATCCATAAATCTCCTCTTTGGTCTTCCTCTAGACCTCCTGCCTGGCAGCTCCAACCTCAGCATCCTTCTACCAATATATTCACAGTCTCTCCTCTGAACATGTCCAAACCACCTCAATCTGGCCTCTCTGGCTTTATCTCCGAAACATCTAACATGAGCTGTCCCTCTGATGTACTCGTTCCTGATCCTGTCCATCCTCGTCACTCCCAAAGAGAACCTCAACATCTTAAGCTCTGCCACCTCCAGCTCTGCCTCTTGTCTTTTCTTCAGTGCCACTGTCTCTAAGCTGTACAACATCGCTGGTCTCACCACCGTCTTGAACACCTTTCCTTTCATTCTTGCTGATGCTCTTTTATCACACAACACACCTGACACTTTTCTCCACCCGTTCCAACCTGCTTGCACTCGCCTCTTCACCTCTTTTCCACAGTCTCCATTCCTCTGAACCGTTGACCCTAAGTACTTAAAGTCCTGCACCTTCTTCACCTCTGCTCCCTGTAACCTCACTATTCCACCTGGGTCCCTCTCATTGACACACATGTATTCTGTCTTACTGCGGCTAAGCTTCATTCCTCTGTTTTCCAGAGCAGACCTCCATCTCTCTAGATTCTCCTCCACCTGCTCCCTGCTCTCACTACAAATCACAATGTCGTCTGCAAACATCATAGTCCATGGAGATTCCTGTCTAACCTCATCCGTCAGCCTGTCCATCACCAGAGCAAACAAGAAGGGGCTCAGAGCCGATCCTTGATGCAGACCCACCTCCACCTTGAACTCCTCTGTCGCACCTACAGCACACCTCACCACGGTCTTACAGCTCTCATACATGTCCTGCACCACTCTAACATACTTCTCTGCCACTCCAGACTTCCTCATGCAATACCACAGCTCCTCTCTCGGCACCCTGTCATACGCTTTCTCTAAGTCTACAAAGACACAATGCAACTCCTTATGACCTTCTCTGTACTTCTCCATCAGCATCCTCAAAGCAAACACTGCATCTGTTGTGCTCTTTCTAGGCATGAAACCATATTGCTGCTCACAAATGATCACCTCTGCCCTTAGCCTAGCTTCCACTACTCTTTCCCACAACTTCATTGTATGGCTCATCAGCTTTATTCCTCTGTAGTTGCCACAGCTCTGCACATCTCCCTTGTTCTTAAAAATTGGCACCAGTACACTTCTCCTCCATTCCTCGGGCATCCTCTCACCCTCCAAGATCTTGTTAAACAAACTAGTCAGAAACTCTACTGCCACCTCTCCTAGACACTTCCATACCTCCACAGGTATGTCATCAGGACCAACTGCCTTTCCACTCTTCATCCTCTTCAACGTCCTCCTCACTTCACTCTTGCTAATCTTTGCTACTTCCTGCTCCACACCAGTCACCTCTTCTACTCTTCGTTCCCTTTCATTTTCCTCATTCATCAACTCTTCAAAGTACTCCTTCCATCTTCCCATCACACTCCTGGCACCTGTCAATACATTTCCATCCTTATCTTTAATCACCCTAACCTGCTGCACATCCTTCCCATCTCTATCTCTTTGTCTGGCCAACCTGTACAAATCCACCTCTCCCTCTTTAGTATCCAACCTAGCATACAAGTCCTCATATGCTCTTTGTTTGGCCTTTGCCACCTCTACCTTCACCTGACGCTGCATCTCCCTGTACTCCTGTCTACTCTCTTCAGTCCTCTCAGTGTCCCACTTCTTCTTTGCTAACCTCTTTCTCTGTATACACTCCTGAACTTCCTGGTTCCACCACCAAGTCTCCTTGTCCACTTTCCTCTTTCCAGATGACACACCGAGTGCCCTCCTACCGGTCTCCCTGATCACATTAGCTGTAGTGGTCCAGTCATCTGGGAGCACTTCCTGACCACCCAGAGTCTGTCTCAGCTCCTCCCTGAAAACTAAACAACATTCTTCCTTTTTCAACTTCCACCACTTCGTCCTCTGCTCTGCCTTTGTCCTCTTCATCTTCCTCACCACCAGAGTCATTTTACACACTAGCATCCTGTGTTGTCTGGCTACACTCTCCCCTACCACTACTTTACAGTCACTGGTCTCTTTCAGATTACAACGTCTACACAAGATGTAGTCCACCTGAGTGCTTCTCCCTCCGCTCTTATATGTCACCCTATGTTCCTGCCTCTTCTGGAAGAAAGTGTTCACTACAGCCATTTCCATCCTCTTTGCAAAGTCTACCACCATCTGTCCTTCTGCGTTCCTGTCCTGAAGACCAAACCTGCCCATCACATTCTCATCACCTCTGTTCCCTTCACCTACATGCCCGTTGAAATCTGCACCAATCACCACTCTCTCACCTCTGGGGATGCTCTGCATCACTTCATCTAACTCACTCCAGAATTTCTCCTTCTCTTCTAACTCACATCCTACCTGTGGGGCATAACCACTCACAACACTGAACATCACCCCTTCAATTTCCAGCTTCAGGCTCATCAACCTGTCTGACACTCTTTTCACCTCAAGAACATTCCTCACAAACTCCTCTTTCAGGATAACTCCTACTCCATTTCTCTTCCTATCCGACCCATGGAAGAACAACTTGAACCCTGCTCCTAAGCTTCTAGCCTTGCTACCTTTCCACCTGGTCTCCTGGACACACAGTATGTCCACCTTCCTTCTCTGCATCATGTCAATCAACTCTCTAGCCTTCCCTGTCATAGTTCCAACATTCAAAGTCCCTACTGTCAGTCCTACATTCTTAGCTTTCCTCTTCTCTCTCTGCCTACGAACACACCTTCCTCCTCTCCTTCTTCGTCTTCGACCAACAGTAATCCAATTTCCACCGGTACCCTGTAGGTCACCAGCACCGGTGGCGGTCGTTGTTAACCCGGGCCCCGACCGATCCGGTATGGAAGTCATTGTCGTGATTCGCATTTTTAGTTTGGCATGTGTTTTACGTCGGATGCCCTTCCTGACACAACCCTCTGCATTTATCCAGACTTGGGACTGGCACATGAAGACACTGGCTTGTGCCCCCCTGCGGTTGCATTGGGTTGTGTAATTATTCAGGGGAATTCATACTCGTATAATTTTTTGTAATTGTCTTTTGACAAGCGCCTTGTGTCCTGTCAGTCTTCATAAAAGGCTGAACTCCTACCTGCTTGTATAAGTTCAGTGCCTGAGATGTAAATGTAAAATAGCAGCTTGTATCTCTTGTAAGTGTCTGCTGCACCAGTGTCTCTCTCTCTCTCTGTCTGGCCGACATGTTTATCTACGACGCTAACAACCAGCCGGGTCGACCCTATGATGGGGTTGTTTTTTTCATCCATCTCAGCCATATTCACTGACCACTGTTACGTCTGGCAGCAGGGTCCATGACGGCCGGGTGTCCATGAGTCTTGTGACCTTGGCGCATGGTGTTGGTCCCAGGGCGACCATCTGTGCTGGCTGCCTCAATTAAGACGAGGCCAGCCGAAAGCAAAAATAAGAACAAACATGCAAAGGAAACACTTCTCTCTCCTCATTGCCTTCTCTGGTATAAGTTATTAAAAATCTGTTTCAGTTTTAGGACCTTGACTGGATAATATCTTCGTCCATAGATGTGGACACTGCGTACAGTATTGGGGTTATTGTGTGTAAATTCCCTTTAACTTTGATTATTATATACAATGAATACATTCATCTTGTCTAAATGGAAAATAATTAGTTAAATGTTTCCACTCTGAAAAACACAGTTTGTGTGTATAGTATGTAATTTATGTACTACTGAGTCACAATGTGCACAGCTCAGTCAGTTTTATCCTTCGTCTTCACATTGTCTACCTTTCAAATTGATTTCTGATATAGTATCTGTTGTTACCATTTCTCATTTCTTATTAAACAACGAGTTAACAAGACTACAAACGACAACATTTAACAACAAAAACAACATTTTAGATGAAGGAAATGACTGAACCGCCCAGGTTTGAGCCACGAATAGTGGTTCCAAATGTGGTTCCAAAAAGTGTTCCAATGTTTATTAATGCTGAGATGAAACGTGTCTTACTACAGTATTGCTTTATTTTTGTAATTAGTATTTTGACTTGAAATCATCGAGATTTACAGTATGCTAGCATACACTCAGGTTATCCTTTATTGCATATATAAGCACATAAAACAAATCATTCAGTCTGTAAACCGAGTCTGGGTAAGCTTATACATTACTGCTTCCCTGTATGCATACATGCACATGTTATGTTTCATTTTTGTGACGCCTATCACACACACATACCCCCCAACAATCCCTACCACCACATTGCATCTATAACACTTTTGCAGCTCTGAGGTCAGTGTCACCGAGCTGTTTTCCAGCCTGCCCGCTGAGCACTCTGTCTGCCTCTCAACAACTCTGCCATTACCTCATTACAGTCACAAGGATCTCTGTGCATGTCTGTGTTTCTTGGCTGAATGGGTGTGTATTGAGACCTGCTGGTCTGGAGCAGAATCAGGTGAACATATTGTATGACGATATGGTAAGCAGACGAGGCCTGGGCTGAAACCATAGCAGAGCAGGGAACATACAGGATCAACCGTCTCACATGAATCATAACAGTTCATTTCAGGTCATCATAATAATGAGTTTTACATGTCTTTTAATAATAATAATAATGCAGCAGCTCGACTCTTAAGGTCAAGATCAATGTTGAGGGCATCAAAAATTAAGAAGCGTCTGCATTCATGTTTAAGACCTTTAACTTTCACATCTCATTTGACTGAGCAGACAGAAACAAACGCCAGATCTAGTATTAAAAGACGTGTGACTTGTGGTTTAAATCACATCAGCTGTGATATATCTTTCAGTTGATATATAATTTCACATCTGCTGCATTTTTACAATCCAGTGGTTATTGAATATTGCAAGGTAAATATACATGACTCAAACAAATCTTTTTTTCACGTGAGAGTTAATGATATACTATAGGTGTAAAATCTCCCAATAAATCATGACTATCTTCACTATCGCACATTTCTCCTTCACAGTACCACACTCCCCTCTCTTCATCCTTCTCAAACTGCACTTTCAGTATCACTCTATCCTGTCTTTCACATCGTACCAGGTGGAACAGCATTGTGGAGCTGGTTGAGCAGAAGAAAGGTCAGCTGGACTCGATGTTACGCCTGCAGAACTACCTGCTGGAGTGTGCCGAGATCAAGTCCCAGATCCAGGACAAGAGAAAAGCCATCGACGCCACTCAGTACATGGGCAGTGACCTGGGAGGAGTCCTGTCTCTGCAGAGACGCCTCTCCACCATGGAGGGAGCGCTGTCTGTCCTGGAGCCTAAACTACTGCATCTGCAGGTAGGGCATTATGGGAAAATACACTGCCTATTCAAACGGTAAAGAAAGACATAATTTAAGGTTTCACCTGCGGTAATATCCTCATAAATATAAATCTTTCTAGAAACTTTGCATAAAAAAAACAAACAACAACAAAGAACTTGGGCACAGGACACTTTTGACAATTTTTAACTTTTCAATCTTGTCTGAGTCTTGTTAAATATCAATAAATGTTCATTTTAACTACCTGTTAATTTTTCTATTTATCGTTTTATGTCTTTCTATTTATTACAGATAAAACAGGAAATTTAGAGTGTAATGGTCGGTAATGGTAATAGATAGTAGCATAGTGAGCATTTATTCCTATGAAGCGATAACGAATCATTTTAAAGAAATCAGTGAGTGTGAGGAACCACAAAAGAAACAAAAATGTGGAGGTTAAGATGATTTTATACGCGGGATAATGTGCAATATGCAGCATAAAAGGCTACAAATTACCATAATGCCGCCGCTGTTTGATGATGTAGGAAGAGGCGGAGCATCTGGCCAACAGCCACCCAGGTCGGGCCATGGAGGTTCTCGTGCCATTTGATGGCATCAGTGTGGAGTGGGAGGAGCTGAAACGCACCCTGCAGGGCTGTGAGGACTCACTGATGGTGGCTAGCAGGCTGCAGAGCTTCATACAGGTACGCAGGTTCATACAGTTCAGACAGCAGGAAGAAATCTATCACTCATTGACTCCTACTGATAATCAATAGAAACTGACTCGGCATCTTACTCCACCCCACTGATAATGGCCGTTAACTGACATAACAGATAAAGTCCCATTTTCAAAACGAGTGAGCTAGACAGTGTAAAGTTACATTGTTGCTTTGAGTTAGTTGTTGTTTTGAGGCAAAAAAACCTGTTGTTCCAGTAATAATTTCATGGCTGTTATTTATCAGCAACCAATGCAGACACAGAATGCTCTTAAAATTTTGTGCTATAGAGCAACAGAAACCTTTTCTTATTTAAGTTAAATATTTAAATTTGGGATCCAAATCACAAAATATGATCCCACCCTCTTTCACACACAAGTTCATGGAAACTGTAAATCTCAGGTATAAGGTATTTGCAGTTAAAGGAGAAGAACAGAAGTTTTTTACATAAAAAACACAAAGAGCTATATATATATAATGTCTCTTCTCCTTTTTAAAGTTGAGAAAGGTTCAACTTACCAGAAGAGACGCCAATCAAAATTCTGCCAACACATCACAATGTATGTCAGACTGAGTTTCTAGTTCCACAACAACAGAGGTTGAGAAAATCATGGTAGAGAAACTGGTTGCTTTAGGAAGTAAATTGTAGTAGAAAAAAACCTGTATCTGCTGCAGGATAAGCAGTAGTGTCTTGAAACAAACCACATGATCTGCCTTAAATTTCCCCTAGCAAGAAGGAAAGCACACAAAAAAAGCCCTACGTTTGGTAATAATGTGTTAAAAGTCACTTTTATTTCCGGTGTTGCATTTAGGGTAACTTACAACTAATTACTGCACTGTAACAATATTTTATTTCATTTTATCTCATTTTAAAATGTCATTTTATTCTATCTTAAATTTTGTTGCTTATTATTTTGAATGCCATTTGAATGCTTTTCTTTGCCTATATAAAGCATTTTGAATTGCCTGTGTGTTTGAAATGTGCTATATAAATAAAGATGCCTTGCCTAAAAAGGTGTAATCACTTCAAAGTATTTCAACAGAGTCAGTCTGCACAAACTTCTCTAGTCTAGAATAACAATGGAATTGATTAACTTTAAATCATGTCCTTCTCCCCTTCCTGTCAGGACCTGGACTCGTTCCTCACCTGGTTGGTCCAGACGCAGACATCCGCCGCCTCAGACCAGCTGCCCAACGACCTGGAGGAGGCTGAGAAACTCATCAACAAACACGCTGCCCTAAAGGAGGAGATCGGACGGTGGGTTGTAACAAAAGGCTTATTCTTATCCTTAACATAGCTTCCCAAGAGGTCTTAAAAACACATCAGGTGTTCACAGAATAATTGCATGGGTCGCTTTTGTTTTCTGCAGGTATGAAGAGGACTACGAGCGCCTCCAGGCCATGAACGAGCTGCTGGAGTCTGAGGAGGCGCCTCTCCCTCAGGCCGCCCTGCAGCAGTGGCTCCAGAAGCTCGATGTCGGCTGGAACAAACTGCTGGAGATGTGGGAGAGCAGGAGAGAGGTTCTGGTCCAGGCTCACATTTTCCATCTGTTCCTGCGAGATGTCAAACAGGCCGAGTCTTTCCTCAACAACCAGGTGAGACAAAGAAAGACTGAACAGGGCGTAAGGGTTTACAAGGAGCGTCTCCGGACAGCTCTTTCAGCTGTTTTTGTTATCTTAGCGTTGGTGCTTTAGGATGAAAATGTCAGTTGGTCTGTTGGTTCAAAAGGAAGTATCTCGACAACTTTTGGATTGATTGCCGTGAAAGTTTGTACGTACATCCACAGTCCCTAGAGGATGAATCTTAATGGATGTTTATGATCATCCAATGTGTCAAAGTGTTTACAGTGTGAAATATGGTCACCACCAGGTGACATGAAAAAGCTGTGTAGACCTCGACCCATTGTTCTTCATGACTGTACTATATGTTGTGATTGTGTACTTTAACTGGCTTTCTACGTGATGGTGTAATCCTATAATCTACGTACACATTAGCAAAGCGTCTTTTATTTACTCCAACCCCTGCTGCGTCATGGAAATCTGCTTAACTTAAACAACTCAAACAACTTTTTGCAACATTAGAGAACATGTTAAATGATGCTTGACAGCCAGATGAAAACAGCTGCTGTTTTTATGTTGCTGTTCTTACATTGCACCTTTTAGGTGATGTTTCTCTGAGCTTGTCTTGCTGCAAATGAGGCGGAGACAAATCTCCATTGCTGTGCTCATTTTTCCTTTTTCAGCAAAGGGGCAATACACTGCACACGAAATCAATAGAGAAAAACAATATGCAGCTTAAATAGCGATGTCCTTTTAGATGTACGTTAGCTTTTTTTTTGTTTTTAAAAATACAAAATAATGAAGCAAAGTAAAGGGGCACAAAAGAAATATAGTTACAGGCTGCAAGAGTAGTACAGACTCACATCTTATACACTTTATTAACCTTCCTCAAAGCCCTTAAAATACATTAAGACACAATCTGAGGTCAACAACTGACAGGTTCATGAGATAATCATGGTGAGAACGTCATCGGTTAAGTCATATCACATCCTCTAAACATCCTGGTGTCTTTATGAACACCTCCTGGACTGGGTGTTGGTCGGCTTAGCCCTGCCAAAGTCAGCCCTGAGATAGAGAGAGCGAAAAGAAGAGAGGGTGTGTACTGTGTGTGTGTGTGTGTGTGTGTGTGTGTGTGTGTGTGTGTCAGCAGGTGTCTTTTTGCAGAGTGTCTCTGTGTTGTGTGATATTGGAGCAGGCGCCGTCAAGGCAGCAGCCTCCAGTAACTGTAGATCTACATTGTGGCTTCGTGATGACGTGAAGGAGGGAGGAACTGTTGGCAGCTTCCTGATGCTCAAATCTGTGTATATGTCTGTAGACAGTATGGTGGCATTTACAGGCCTGTGCAAATTATACTTTCTTCTTATTAGCTAAATTTTGTCCATGATTTGTAAGTTTATGTACAAGTATTTGATTTGCAAAGATCATACTTGGATCTTAACTGGATTTAAACAATGCGGCAGGATTGTATTACACATGTATATTACATATAGAATATGATGTTGCACTTATTTTGGCAAACATTTTAGTGGCATGAATACTTAGCATTATAATTTAAGGGCCGTTTTTAAAGTAATATCCCATCTCATTTTCATGTTATGGGCTGGCTAGTTTAAGCAGTAATCAACTAAAACAGAAATTACACTGCAAGATTTTTGTGGAAACCATTGAAAAATGTCCAGTACCTCTTTAAAGTAGATTTAGACATTGTCAGTAGTTTTACCTCAGTTGAATGATTATCCCTTTTCTTTTATAACTATCAAAGTATTTTTAAATTCCCTATTCCCTTACAGCTGGAGTGCAGAACTTTTTTCTCGCCCTTCTGGCAGTGAGAGTAATTACACAAACACTGTCGACACGTGCTTATGATGTATTCCTACAGTGAGCTCGCCCCAGGCTCGTGTTCAGAAATGGTTTCAAAAATACAGAGAACTTTCCACAGTTCCAAGACAATAATCCATCTTTTTGGTAGAGGTAGAGTAAATGTAATAGCAACATAGCCTACTCCATATATTTTACCAACCTGTCCAACAGCAGTAACGTGACCTCCGTGTCTGCCCTCAGTCCCTTCTCTCAAGAACAAAGCTAAAGCTACGCTAATGGTTATCCCTGTTTGTCCTCTTTTTTTTGACAGTAATCCTTCCTCTGAACGCTGAGTTTCTTGTTTATCCAGAGCGTCAGAAACTTTTCTTGGACTCTTCTTAGGTTTTGCTCCTAGTTGCTGGTGGCCTACTCGGTCACTCCAGAGCCATGCAGAGAGAGAGTTGCGTGATCTCTTGGCTCATGGCTTTATTGGCATAACTGCTTGCAACATTGCCAACACATATTAACACACACTATACAATCATTATAAACAAAATAAACAATGCTCAATAATAAACATTCTCTCCCATGGACCTTTGTTTTTACAGCAATGGCGGATCGCGGAGCTCTCTACATGGCTCTGGGTTGCTCCCCGCTTCTGCTCTGACAAACCAGTCATTGCTGGTTGGCGTAAAAGCCGTCGTTACCGGTGCGCCAGCGCAGAAATGACGCAAAGACGCCAGATTTAAAAATTCCATATACTGAGAAATCCAGAGAGATTTACCTGGCAGTGATCGGCTTAAGCAGCATTATGTGAACTGGTTTGGCAAAGGGCTTGGATGTAACGGACGTTCATTTAAAGTAGATGTAAAGGTCCCGCACTCTAGCTCACTCGATGACTCTATGAATCACTCTATGATTTCAGCACACTTCCAGCTCTACAGGCTAACCTGTGTCATGAATACCAACCAATAGTCAGCGCTGGGCCTTGCAGTCTGCATTGCTGTATTTAATCTCAGTTTCACATGCACAGAGGTTTGTTTTTCTAATCTGAAATGTCACAGACAGAGCTGCCCTTGACTCGTGTGCGTGTGTGTGTGTGTGTAGTAGATCTTTACCAGGTACCAGCTCTCCTTATCAGCCTGGGGGGGTTGATTTAGAGTGAGGCCATAGATCTCAGTCTACCTCTCCCTGTTGTTTCTCCCTAAATTTAATTTATTTTCTTGGTATCCAGAGGCCATATACATTTGTAATGAGGTGGTTTGTTTGAGTAGTTTTGTTTCAAAACGCCGTCATTTGACATTTCCTGATCTTAAGTCAGAAAACAGCTTCATATTTTCAGGACTTGAGCTGCTACATACTCATAAAAGGGAAAATGCAAAACAATAATTTGATAGACTGATTAATCATTTAGTCTATTAAATCACAGAAAGTTTGTGGAAAAATTCCCCTCACAATTTTCCACAGCCCAAAGTGATGTCTTCGAATTATTTGTTTTGTCTGTCTAACAGTTCAAAACCTAAACATATTCAGTTAACTATCACATAAGACAAAGAAAAGCAGCAAATCCTCACATTTGAGAGGTTGAAACTAAGAAACTCGGGTATTTCGGTTTGAAAAATGACTTAACAAGATTGCTCTTATCTATTCTGTGCTCTTCTGATATCTTTCTGTATATTGTGGGCTCTTTATTTTTGCTTTTTTTAATCTTATTTTTTTATCTTTTACCTGACTTCACTTAATCAGTTCCTGAACCAAGAAATCACTTTACTGTTCCCATATTCATTTTGTAGGAGTCGGCCCTCGCTCACGTGGAGCTGCCGACCACGGTGGAAACAGTCGAAGGCGCCATAAAGAAACACAAGGACTTCACCACCACCATGGAGCTGAACCTGCACAGGATCAAAGCTGTGATCGAGGCTGGAGAGAGTCTGATCAGCCAGAGTAACATCTACTCTGAACGCATCAGGGAACGCATCGACACCCTCGCCAACAGGTACCACATACAAACACACGGGGCCAAAGCTCTGAAGCAGAAGACAATATCTGTAAGCGCTTTGCATTTTTTTGTAATAGAATATAATTTTTACTTCATCAAGAAGGATGGCAAAGCTTCAAAATGTTGAATTCTCACATTGACACTTCAGTTTTCCTCCTGCATTGTGAACCTCTTACAGAGGACATTCACAGACTGTGAGCATGTGGCATGTAGAAATGATGACAACAATAATATATGCTTTCCAATAATGAAAAGTTAAAGTAGAATTAAATGACAGAAATATACAGTTTGAGCATATCAGAGAAAAACCCTTTGTATACAGAGATGGATTATCTTGCTCTGTGGAACTTTGTTTTGTTGTATGAAAAATGGGCAGCAGGAATAAATAGTTTTGTCTGTAGGATTAATACGTCCAAGTCTTCTCACTGTGTACACACTAGAAGTAAGAATGGAGAGGAGAAGGAAAATGATCTGAAGAATCCAGATTAAATGTAAAAAAGAAAAGACCACAGATAGACTCTTTAATTAGTTGCTAGCTTGTAAACACCCTCAGTAGTTTTATTTTCCTTTATTAAATGTTGGCTGCCTCCATTTTAGATGAATTTCTGCCAAAGGTTTCAGGTTTCTTGCAGTCAACAGTTCATGGTAGTTTTGGCTCTGTTCAGACTGCAGCACCACCCACTCTCCCAAGCTGTAACGTTGAGCTGATTTTAAAGCACAAAGATCTAAGCAGCTGCCCAAACACAATACAACAATAATAAAAAGAATAATAGCAGCTAAAGAATTTGAAGCAGTGGGACCCCCAAGTATAAATGAAACACACAGAAAACAGAGCTCGCTCTGTTTGGTCCTGGACTGACACCTGACCATGAAATCTGTGTGATAGCTGAGGTGGTGGTGTGTGTATGTGTGTTTGGTGGGGGTTGGGGTATTTGTGTGCGTATGCGTCCAACAATAGCAATGTGAAGAACCATATGGTTTTTAGAATTCATTTACATGAATTAACTCATTGGACAATTATTTCTCTCCCATAGGGACAAATAGATGAGCACAGTGCAACATAATTATTTTAATGTATTGCATTCTGTCATCTCACAATTATTACATTTGCTGTTTTCTACAAATATCATGATTAGTCCTAAATCACTAAGCTTTTAAAACGCTTGAATGTTGGGTATTTTTGTCCAAAACAGTACACGGTCAGAAAGTTAGTTTTGATTGTCAGAAATCTCAGCACCTAGTAATAAAAGTGTAAAGATAAAGACATTTAGATACGCGCACACACACGTGTTATAATTTTGTTAATTTTTTGTTAATGTAACGTAAAACTAAAGTGCCTGTCCCTCACTCTTCAGGGGAAACCAGAACCGAGAGTTGGCCCAGCAGTGGTTGGAAAAACTGAACAACCAGTGGGGACTTCAGAGGTTTCTTCAGGACTGTCATGAGGTAGGAGGCCAACAGACTTGTACTGGGTGAACTCTTAGGGACTGAAGAAGCTCTGATGCGTCAATGAATTGAGCACTTTCAATCAATCTCTTTGTTCCTTTATGTTACCATAGCCAACTTCGCATTTTGGCGGCCTCTAGTGGCAAGGGCAAGATACCTGTTTTCAAGAACGTCATTATAGCTGCATCAATAAAGTTTGACCTCCTTTTCACTCTTTTGACCTCTTTATTGCTGATGAGAGAGAGAGAGAGAGAGAGAGAGGGGTTTTTTGCTGCAGGTTCAGTCATTGTGCAGTTTTGTCTTGACAGAGTTACAGCTGCTGTTTAAATGTCCTGAAATTTGTATTTGAAAAGTTTCCCTTCTACCTGTGTGTGTTTAAGATTTTCTGGCAATGACCATACTTAAAACATTAAATGAATGTTGGAAAATAAGCCAAATATTTGAGGTTTAAGTCAGCAGTCCCAAGTCCATATCATTTTTAATTTAAATGGAAATGTAAACAGTAAAATGTAACCATCTTGTCATTTACTGCCAGTGTCATAACGGCATCATAGAAAAGGTTCTAGTTTGCGATGGAATCACTTGATTTAATTATTATAGCCTTTTAGCAGTTTGTCATGAGATGATGATCTACATCTGACATAATAAAAATATTAATAATAATGCACACCAGTACCTTACATGCTGTTTTACTGACAAGATTGCTTGATCTCTAAGAAGTGCTGTGCAAAAACATGTCAGCAATGAGCACAGATAATAAAAGACGCACAGTATTTTGAGGATCACCGATTTAATTCTAGTTTGTGGGAGGCCCTCAGTGGCGTGGTCCAGTCCTCATGCGTGTCCAGTTGTGTTGCGCATGGCTCACCTCTGCTGGCTCCTGCAGTTTTTGCCCTCTCACCCTGCGGAGTCACAGGCTTCTTTCTGGGCTAAAACCTTGTTTAGTTTCAGCAACTTTCTCTCTTTGGCTCTACTGAATAATTCAGCAGCACAGCTCCTCATTACTAATTCAAAGGCGGAAGAGTGTACCTCGCTGTGTACATGAGTGTCTGTGTGTGTGTGTCAGCCATATATCTATCTGTCTGCTCATATGTGGTATGCGTGTCTGTAGAAATACAGTGTGCATGAATCATCCCTCGATTTGTGTGTGTGTGTGTGTGTAGTGAACAGTGGGCGAGTGACTCTGCGTCTGTAGGAACTTGAGCTCTCAGCTGCCAGGGTGTGTTCTTCTGTGCAGTCCAGGCTGCATCCTCGTGTTTCCTGCTCCTCACTGCTGATCTCCATCCACCCGCAAACACAGTTACACTGAGCTTTATACGCTTGGTGACTGGACACAATTTCTATATCCAACTTTAATTTTCAGGCAACTTGGTGCTGGAATTTGTGGCTATGCTTGTTGTGAACAATGCTAGAGTCTAAAGATACTGGGGAAACATACACAGTATTTTAATCCCCTATTATATATAATTGTCAAAGTCCGTCTTCACCCTGTCCTTATACACTGTCTCTTTCTCTTTATCTACATTACAACTCCCTCTTCAGGACTACAGGGTATTGAAGAGGGGAACTCAGTTAGAGATCATACCGTAGCTTTTTACCAGGATTCCCCTTCCCGGTCTGTTTCAGGAAAAGAGCAGGTGTATGCCCATAGGCTGCATTGCTAAACACAGTTGTGTCTCTATATAATAGATGTAACACATGCAAAGTCCCTCTGTACGCATTCCCTCCAGATTTCAGCTGAGCTTTTCTTCCGTCAGGTCAGATATTATAGATTGGTGCCTTGGACGAGTTATTGCATGCTGAGGATAAACAGTGTTAAGACCACTTTTTTGGATACTGAGTAGAATCTATGTTTTCTAGAGGGTTAATAATCCTTCCTTAAAGGGACAGTTCACCCCAAAATCAGAAATACTTATTTTTCCTCTTACCTGTAGCGCTGTTTATCCATCTATTATTATTATTTTGGTGTGAGTTGCCAAATTTTGGAGACATCGGCCGTAGAAATGTCTGCCTTTTTTTGAATATAATGGAACTAGATGGCACTCAGCTTGTGGTGTTTAAAGTGCCCAAAATATACATTTGAAAAACTCAACAGCAACGTCTCTTTACTGAAATCACGACCTGGTTACTCAAGATAATCCACCGATTTACTGTGAGCAGTTTCATGTAGGAACTATTTTATTTCTGCCGGTAGTTCCTACATGTGCACTAAAGTAAGAGGAGAAATATGTATTTTTGATTTTGGGGTGACTTGTCCTTTAACCTTTTGTCTTCTTTATCTAAAATGTTTCTTCATACAGTATCTGCAGTGGACTAGTATTTGTTCTGGACTCACCAGATCACTTAATTTAATGATCTGTGCGCTCAAAAGATATGTGAAAAAGTGGTCTGTAAGCTGCTGAAAAAGAATAAATGTTTAGGCTTTGCTGGAAAACCTTGAAAAAGCCTGACTCACTAACATATTTTTGTCAAAATGCAGGGCACACAGGAAATATTTTTAGTCTTAATCCAAACCTTCCCCTGAGGTACAATGGATTAAATGGTTAAAGTTAAATGTATACTGTATATACAGTCAGGGGGGAATTTAGTTTCCCCTTATATTATGACATTTTTTGTCTTTATTAAAATATGTTATACAGTATACTGTATATTAGAACAATTAGTAGTCAGTACTTGAAATCCTGTCTGTTTCACACCTATTCAAAATATATAAATATATTCTCTGTGTACCCCTCACCCCACCCCACCCCCCAACACCCGCTCACACACTCCCTCTCCTCCTTTTCCCTCATTCAATTCATTTCCAGTCTCAAGGGGGGCATCAGACTGTGACTCTCCATAACCTCTGCAGTCATGAGACCTGTAGCTGTGCGTGTTCATGCACATGTGTTTGCACAATCCTTATAAGTGAGTGTGTACACACTCTTGTTTGCCTCTGCATTTACGTGTGTGAATGTGTGAGGCGTGTTTACTCATGTTAGCCAGCATGGCCTTACCCGTCTGCACCGTGTGTGATTGTGTGTGATGGGTCCACGACAAAGTGACATACAGAAATCCAAACCCTTGTCCTTAAAAGGAAAGAGAGCAGTAAATCTATCAAACTACAAATACATCATTCAGGATAAATCACTGCTCCGTCCAATCCTGTACTACCTGTCTCTCTCTTCCCACTATCAGCCCTCCTCTTTTCTTTCACTTTCCCTCTGTCCAAACCTCTACTGTTCCTCTCTCTCTCTCTCTTTTCTCTCTGCTTTACCACTGCAGCAGCGTCAGACAAGCTGGAGACATAGAGTGCAGCTGCCTGGGACTGCTGCAGCGAGGAAGAGAGGGATGGTAGAGGGGGCGGTGCGTGGAGTGCAGGAGGGGATGGTTAAAACAAAAGCAGCTGTAGAGGAGTCGTGAGCTCGGCTGTTAACGGCGACCGGCATGTATTCCAGTCCTTATTTCCCTTCGCACTCATCCATCCTCCTGCTTTGACACCATTTAAAGCCAGCCCCCTCCCCCCCACACACACCTCCTCCAGCTCAGCATCATTAGCTGTGACCGGTGAGCCTGAAGGCGCTTGCCTGCTTCCCCTGCCCCCGCCCCAAATCCCAATCCCAGTCTTTTGCTCCTCCCTTTCCTCCTCCTCCACTCCATCTCTCCTCCATCCAGCCAGGCAGCCTGCTCGCTCATTCGCTCGCTGAAGGTGTGAGGCAGGGGAGGGGCACGCATGCACCGGCTTGGCTGCCTGCCATTTTATTGTTTTGGAGAGGCAGAATTTTTTCTTCTTCTTCTTCTCTCAGTCTTCCTCTTTCTTTCCCTCTCGCTCGTCACTGATCTGCCCCCGCCCCTCCTCCTCTCTCTCCTGGTTGAGCGTACAGCGAATCCTCAGTAACACAGAAAGGAGAGAGAGAGAGGGGGAGCGCAGCCTCAGTTTGAAGTCTCCAGTCCGTCTCCTCAGCCTGTAGTGTTGTTGTTATTTACCCTCCTGCTTGGCATTTTCCTCTCAGCACACCGTTTGTGTCGCTGTCTCGTGTTCGGCTCTCCGGAAGGTGCATCTCTTTCTTTCTAGCTCTCCCTTTCCTACCCTTCCTCTCGTCATTCTCTCTTTCCATCTGTCTCTGCGGTGAAGAGCGTCTTTGCATGTGTTTGACGGCAGACCAGCGAGGATGCGGATACCAGCGGCTGCCAGCAGCTGCCACAATTCCGCGGGCTGTTCCCGTTAAACACAGCTGGTAAATGGGTTATTTGCTTCACAGTAGGGTTAGGGGAGAGGGACGGAGGTGCAGGTGGAAGTCTTGCATGCAGGTGTGAGGATGTTGATGACGGGGAGACGAGGGTGCTGATGCTGACCTGAGTCTGTTGGTGATGCTGTACAGTGCAGGCATGAGGTGCTTGCCTCACACAGAAACATTTTACTCTTTGATGGAGAGCGGAGGTGTTTGTGTGTGTGTGTGTGGGTGGGTTGTTTACTGTGTGGGTGTTTGTTGATGCTGTGGAGACTGTGATCTCTTGTGCTGTATGTACATGTGAATTCTTGCGGCCATGCTTGTTGGTACACGTGTGTCTGCCTACATGTGCCTGGTGTGCGTCATTAAATACTCATGTCTGGCTGTTTGACCTTGTATTTCCCACTGTATGTGTTGCTGGCGTGTTTTACTACAGAACACTCGATCCGGTTTTTATTTACCTTTTTCACATAACAGCAGCTAATGAAAACGTATGTGTGTGAATTATGATAATGTCATGTAAGCGTGTGTGTGCCTCTATGCAATTGAACATATGTGTCTCTTACAAACTGGACACAATTTCAGCCTGCACCTATTAGTGTGTTTGAGAGTGTTTTGGTGTATCCAAATCTTTTTAAAATGAGGAATCAGTTTATAAACACCAACAGTTATTTACAGCATGTATGCTCATCCAGTATTGACACCTCTCTCTCTCTCTCTCTCTCTCTCAATGCCTCTCCCGCCCAGCTGGGGGACTGGGTATGTGAGAAGATGCTGATGGCGAGGGACAGCAGCCGAGACGAGACCCAGAAGCTTCATAAGAAATGGCTGAAGCACCAGGCCTTCATGGCCGAGTTGGCCCAGAATAAGGAATGGCTGGACAAAATTGAAAAGGTGAGAGCTGCCGGTCCTACAAATGATAGAGTTCTTCTGCCTCGCAGATACAGTATGGGTACTGTTTTTTTCCTACTGGAAAGCTCACAGGGTCATTCTGGTGTTGAGTGAGTTTTGTGCCCTTTGGCTCCTTGGAACAGAATAAAACACCACTGTGGAATGATGTTTTTGTGTATTTTATGTGTTTCTTTTGACAGTAAGCTGCGGGAGAAGGAATGACATGAAATGATGGTTTGGAAGTGGAGTCAAACAAGGAATTTGTACAGTATGGTCTTGGGCCCACTGAGCTACATATCATAATTTGTGTAATGACCTTGTAGACAGTTCATAGTGAGCAGAATACAGGCTTAGACAAAAAATGTAAACATTTCATTAAAAAGTTACAAATTTTAATAAAGGTAATATCACCATAACAAACAAATTGGTCATCATTTAATGTTGACTGTCAATCTGCAGTACTTGTCATTCCCGTATATACTGTGTTTGTCTTACAGTATTTCTTTGTCTTTGTGTTTTTGTCGTTGCAGTATGTCTGTGTTTGGCAGCTGTTGTCAATGTTTTCCAGACTATTCCCCTCCTGCAATTCGTGCACAGATAATATGGCATCTTGATTTTAGGGCTATAATGAATGAATTGTTATATTAGATGTGCTTGGGAAGATTAATAGCAGTTTGGTCACTGAAGGTTAAGATTAATTTATGTAATTTTAAAGAGAAAAGTGACTTCTTATGTCTCTTTCCCTTCAGGGAGGCATCACTGATGTAAACATAGCTTGGACATCAATCATCAAAGTTGCCCAGCCTTTCATTACCCAGTGTTTATTTTAAACTATTTTATACAGTAGTCCTTGTATTAAACACTAAAATGCTAAACTCACTTAATGAAAGCATAACAAAGCCAGTGGCAAGGGCAGAAAGTATTACAGAAAGGTTTTAAATAGAGAGGGAGCGCTCTAACCTTCACCGCTGCTCTGTGTCCCGATAGGATCTGTTTCATATTAAGGAGATTTATACAGCACATCAGCTTCTTGTCTAAAGCTGCAGTCGACACAGATGTAATTGGGTTAGCCAGCGTTTCCCCAGCCACACATCCAAGTTTCACTTTGGGCTGTTATGTTCACACGGCTGCAGTGACGTGAATCTGAATGTGTAAAATCACTACTAGTCCGTAGAACTGTAGTTCAGTGCCACATTCCCTCAGGCTGCTTGTAACTCATCACTGATTTGTGATCCTATTTTAGGCAAAGTTACACTTAGTGTTGTATGTGTGTGTGTGTGTGTGTGTGTGTGTGTGTGTGCGCCTCTGCGTTTAGCCTATGAGAGGCAGTGAAGGCGATAATTGAATGACATTTGCTCACGTTATAATACTTCAGATGGCCTGAGATGTTTTGTTGCTATCTATGTTGTTAGTAGATTTCTGAAGCTCTGCAGTTGAATTGCTTGGCCTGAAATTGTCAGAGGCCTTTTGCACCCCGCTCGGTAAATGTTACTGTCCCCAGAAAACAGGAACACTTCTTCTGCTAAATGAATGATCATGGATTGTATACGTACATAAGAAACATCATTTTAGGCACAAGGTAGAGGAAAATATATAAGATGTTACAATTCTCACATGTTCATTTGTTGTCTTGGCAGGGTTCACTTGTGTAGTGCTACAACCCAGTTATGGTCTACATGAACTTGAAATTCAGCAAAAGTAAAAGTGGCTAACTGATGCTAAAGCTTGGTTTGTCTCTAATTCATTTCCATGCTTGTCCTTCTATCCTGCTGATGCTGTTTCAGGTCATCAGATTATGTTGACGCTTGTGCCGGCATTCAGCAGTCTCACTGTGCCTGTTATCAGTAGAAAATCCAATATTGTATGTGATGAACCTTCAGAGTATTCAGAGTGAGTAACAGTGAGTGGCTGCTGAAAGAGTTTTGACAGGACACATGGACACTGATGAACCCATATGGGCTGTTGTAGAAAATCAAACCTGTGAAGTTAGCAGGCTGCAGTTTTTTTCTGTGTAGAGTGTCTGGTATAAACAAATCCTGGCAGTACATCTGTTCTGAGGAAAGCAAAAGAACTATTTCTAGTGAAGAAGCACTACACTGACGCTACATGTATTATCAAAGCTTAGCACTTGTGCTACTATCTGAAACCTTAAATATTGCGATACTGAGTGTATTTCAGTCATAAAATCTCTCATCATATGTTGCTATGATATATGTGAAAATGATCTCCTACAGTCAGAACAGAAAAGCTTCAAATAAACCGGTGAAGTTGAGGTATTACATCATCTCTCTGTCCTCGTCCAGACAGATCGCTGATCACTAACATTGTGGTTGTTGGCTGTACACCCACTACTGGCCTATACGCTGCTCATTATGTCTAATTACTGAACGGCTGTTGCTGGGAACATAGTCATTTCTCTCAATTTCTTCTTCCATAGGGGGCATTGTGAAGTTGGTGCGCGAGAATGTGTGTGTGTGTGTGCGTGTAGCGCCTTGTGCATGGCAGCATGTGTGTGCATGTCTATAACGTGGGCATATGTGGGGAAGTTGGCTGACTGATGTGTAATGATATACAGAGATATGATGTAGAGAGAGAGAAGCAGTGGGAGTGCCGAGCTGTGTCCATTATAGATTCATAGCTCATGTGCTTCTCTGAAGGCAGAGTTGGGTTACTGGAAAATGCTTACAGGAGCAGAGGGAGAGAATGACAGAGACAGAGGAGAGGAGGAGGAAAAACACTGTAGTTTCTTGTTGTATTTGCATATTTTTTTCTGCAATTGATAATATGTTTTAAATAAAATACATTTAAAATACATATTTTAAATAGTTAAATGTGTGGTAAATTGACAAAGATTAAACAATTAGTCAATTTAAGTAAAACATATTTTACTTGTTTCTTATTGTGATAAAAGTGGCTTTGTTGTCAAATCTGCTGTTGCGCTGATGTCCATTGTGGGTTTTACACCCACAAGCTTAAGTATCAGAATATTGCTAAGTGCATTTCTTTGTTTGCATCTTCAGATGAAAGTATGCAATTTGGCTGACAGTAAAAAACAATAACAACATACTCAACACTTGCCATATCTTACACTACTCAAACAACGCTGACATCTTGAAATACTCTCCTTTCTTGGTGGATTTTTCTTTATATAAATGTATTATGTTGTACACATTATGGCAAAAGAACAGCATGTTGCAGATAGAAGAATTGCACTAATAAGACATTTGTGACTAGGAACATTTGTGTGTTTGTATGTTGTGTATACGTGTCCTCTTGAACTTCTGTCTTTCTGAGGACCAATTTTATGTATTGACAATGAGGACATTTTTGGAAAGTGGTGACATTTTGGCTCATCGTTTAAGGATCAAGACTTGGTTTCAGGCCTAAGGATAAAATTAGGTTGAGGTTAGGGCTAGATGTTCGATAGGGAATATATTATGCCAATGTGGTCCCCACAAATATAGAAGTAGAAACATGTATTGGCGTTTATCCAACTCTAGTGGTCCCAGCTCATGCTCTTCAGTAGCAGACTGTAGTCACACCAGGCCGTCTAGCTGTTGGCAGATAGATGGGGGTTCAGCTTCTAAAGTCGTACGTGGCAGCCATGTTCATCCCACATGCCTGCTCTATGGCCGTTGCTTAGAAACTTCTTTTTTTTGTTGGAACATAACATTCATAGGATTTGGCATATTATCATGGCAATACTGATAAGGATTCGTACACATTGCTAGACACATTGTTCTGTCCCTTTGCACTGTGCAGTAGCTGAGGTCTTGAAATAAATTATATCTGTTTAATTTTTCCCAAAAACTTAATGAGGTGTTTTACAATCAAAACGCGATAAACAGATTAACGGAAGGTTAAACAGGAAAATAAGACAGCAAACAAAAACATATGAATTGTATTAGCTGAACAGTGAAGAAACTTATTATTGTATTATTTTAGAGCTCATTGTGGTACTTTGTGTCCAAACACTCAGCATCTTGTGTCCTGGTTGTGTCTCTGCTTGTGTCCTTTGAGAGTCTCCAGTCTATTTATGTAATCGGGTAAGAACCCCTCTCTGCTGTGAAGGACACTGTGAAGCACATTGCCTGTTTTTTGGTAGCGTCAGCCATCTGTAAGTGTATGTGTATCTGTATTTCAGTGTGTACAGTACTTGTAAACAGTGTGAATGCGCTTTGGTCAGGGAACTGAATTATAGCCCAAACAGTGTACCTGATCGGTTCAACATAAATGTACCGAAGAGTCACTGGTAGCTACAGATGACATTTGCTCATATGGTCACATAGTTTCCCCTGTATGTCCACTGTCCCTACATCATCAGTTAAAGCATTCTATACATCAGGGTCGCTTTAAAAGTGTCCCTCTCCCCCTCTTTTCCTCATCAGCATCCTCCTTTAGCACAGAGGCAGATTCCAGCTCTGCAGTGCCTCTTGCTACCAAAAGGCTAACATCAGGGTCAAAGCCTAACAGACACTTCTGACATTAGTGATGTGTTGGTTAGTCCTTAGGAAAAGGTACATTCACCTGTTTACCTAAACCTTGAAATATCTCCATCCTCTTCCAACAGAACTGTTTTGTTTACAAAGACTAAGAACATAAACTAGGCTAACTACAGGAACCACCCAAAGACACGATGTCCATCATTATCAAATCAGATTTGTTTTGATTCCAATGTCTAACCCTACCCCAGCTCCAGTTAAGACATGTAAATATATATGCACCCTGGTTGATGTTTAATTGTATAGGTAGTATTAAGAAACTAAACAAAAATGAACATTAAGAAAAGTAAATATTTTCCACTGTGCCTTGGAGCTTATCACAAAAGCTGTACATGGCATCACATCCTTACAGGGCTTTCACACCAAAAGGGCAAGCTCAACATTGTGCAGAGCAAGGCCATTATCTCTAAGGAAGAGAGCGGCTGACCTCCAAAGTGCTCGTCCAGTTGGATTTCTGGCATTGTTGGGAAGTGGAAATTATGACTGTAAAGATTTTACATTAGAGAAGAATGGGGAAGTTCAGTAACTCTACACCCCAATCATCCGGGGATTTAGGTAAAATCTCAAACCAAGCAGAATATATCAGAGAGGACTGGGGATACCAGGTTATAAAATTAATACTTTGATGTTTACATTTCGATTTAGACCATAGCATCCTAGTTAAATGTCCTGTGCTGCTCTTCAATCTTGGCACTCCCTTGCAATAGTCCTGGTATCCTATAAGCTTAAAGTTTTTCAGTTAACATATAACTGTATAGTCCAAGTTCCAGTTTCACCATTTCCATTCAGGTGATGTTGCCTGTATAAAAGCTCAGTCTAATTTTTTTGAATAATGGTCACTGGCTTCCAGAAGAGGCTGGGAAAAGCCAGTATGAGTAAAACTCTCTCTTCCCTCAGCAGCTGTTGACAGTGCACCCTTGAGCAAGACACCATCAACTGCATCTGTGTTTGTCAGTGTGGGACATCTTGTGGGAGTCTGAGAGGATGTAACTATGTGAAAAGAGCCCATAAATGAAGACTAAAACAGTGACCTTCCTTCA
This sequence comes from Coreoperca whiteheadi, assembly GCA_011952105.1. Taxonomy (NCBI): domain Eukaryota; kingdom Metazoa; phylum Chordata; class Actinopteri; order Centrarchiformes; family Sinipercidae; genus Coreoperca; species Coreoperca whiteheadi. The sequence goes on along the minus strand of CM022478.1, from coordinate 4,377,568 downwards.
GTGTGTAGGTGAGTGTCTGTGATGGGGGAGTCACCAGCAGAGGAGGCTTTTTTTGGAAGTTAATGATGCATCTTGTGAACTGTGTTGCTTCCGGTTGTGACGTCAAGTAGCCGGAAGTGCCTGGAGCGGCTCGTTTTCTCTTTCTGTGGTTGGCGCGGTTGCCAGGCAACGGCTGTCCAATCCCCTCTCCCTTCTCATTGTAATACCTCCTCTCTTCATACAGCTCATGTGTGAAGGTCATTCCTCCTTCCCTCCCCATCTCTATCTCTCAATCTAAATCCTCTCCCCTTTAACCAGTGGACCGGATACATGTCAAGATTTAACAGGAAGTGATGTAAGGCACAGACCAGAGCACACTCCTCTGCTTTGGAGTGTTGAGATTCAATCTACAACAGTAGGTGTTAATTTAGTGTAGTATAGAGGGCCAAATCTAATAAGCTGAGGTGTGCAGTGTTCTGAATGTGTAATGCATTGTTTAATCAATAACTCTGCTGTTCTGTCGCTGCAGGGTGACTGGGCTTCCTTAACGGGCCAGATTTGCAAATCTGAATACATGTGGATCATATCTCTAACGTGAAACTATGACAATGTTTGTGAATGAATGAATGACCTGAGTGAAAACGTTTGCACCAAAACTCACAGAAGAAAGATTAATACCCAGATGCAAAGATATTTTTTGTTGAGCACCTTGTCCAGGTTTTTGTTTGCCATACGAAAATAGAGCCAATAGTGTTTCTATTCACAGAGCTAGAAATCAATGTAACAGTAGTCTGCATGTGTTGGTTGTGAAGACAGGCCTAGTCATTCTGTAATGTCTGTAATGTAACCGCAGTGATTTAGCCCAAATAGAAGCTGCTGGCTGTTCCGGGTGATTTGCTTCAGTTGCCGCAGATTGTGTTTGTTTGTGTATGAGTATGTGGGGGAGTGTGAGAATCCACAGTGAAAATGACTTCTTCCCCATGCAGTTGATGGCCTAAATACAGTAGTCTCCTCTCCCTTTATGCTTGCTAACTAACTGGCCTCATTAACTCATTAAGACTAACAATGTCCTGATCCCACTCTCACTCACTCTCTGAAGGTGATGCTATGTGTTTGGCTATGTGTCTTTATCCTCTGCCCAGTTGGCATTGTTGGATGTCTTAGCCTCAGCTTCTCAGGCCCAGCTCTGCATTGTCAGACTTTCATCGGCTAAATCCGGACCTCAGCTTTACTTAGGCTCGGTCACGCTTTAAGCTGGCATGCTAACGTTTGCAGTTCTTGCAAAACACAGCTAATGTTAGTTTTAGCACGTTAACATGTCTACATTTAGAATGTTGACATGTATGTTAACAACTGGATGTTTGAAAATGTATTACATAATGTAAAGCAACATTTTAAACGTTACCTGCTAAAAGTTACAATGCATATGTGTTATCATGGTAAGCTTAGTAATATAGTATCATTTAGAATGTTAGCCTGCTAATGTTAGCATTCGTCTGAATTTATTCTGTCATGAACTGGAGTTTTGGACAGTGGTAGTGGTGCTAGATGAAAGTCGGCGGATTACCAGCATCTTTAGTATTTATCCTGTTTAGATCATGAATGTCTGCCAGATTTTGTGGCATGTTTGTTGAGATATTTCTCCCTGGACCGATGTTAGAATGTCCAACATTGCCATCACTAGATCTAAGTTAATAATAATTTTAAAAAACCATTTACATATAACATCTTTTTCAAAATGAGTTGGCAATGCCTATTTATGTATGCACATTAGTACACCTATCTCTTTTCTCTTTTCAATATATACTACATATTCAACTGGCTCACTCACAAAGCCCCATGTGCATTAAGCTTTGACCTGTAGTTTTTACTGTCTCTGCAGTATAAGAGAAAGAGTGAGCATAAATGAGGGTGTGTGTGTAGGTGTGTGTGTGTGTGTGTGTGTGTAGGCGGGTGTGGAGGTATGTGCGGTGAGAACATCAGTGGAGCAGTGAGGATACCAGCACCCTCACTTGGAGCAAATGGTAAAGTGAGACCGAGATCTGCGGTTATATTTTTATTCTCTTTCAATCAATTCCAGTTTTATTTAGATACACTGGCAACACTGTTCGTGCAACATTCATGCCAGAAAGCTTAAAGAATTGGACTGAACTGAGACAGTGATGCTGGGGAAGACAGAGAAGGCTGAAACTCAGCTTTTGTTCCTCTGATTTAAAACTGTAGGCCTGTATTAGCCCTCCTAAAATCTGTCTATGTGCTCTGCTAAAACTATCTAGATGCTGCTATATAATTTAACAGAACACACTGAAGGTAGCTACATTTTCACAGACATTAGAATTCAAGGTGTTTGAGATGTTGCTGCAGTAGTGAATTAGTAGTGATTGAGTGGTTATTTTCCATACTTTATTAGATTGTATGCTATTCTGTTCATATCCACAGTTAAATGGGTATCTGCTGCTTTACTTACTGCTAAAAGTAGACCGTGCAGTTTTTTTATCAAAGACACTACAACAATCATTTTCTAGCACTCGACAACTACAGGTTGAGAAAGAGCATTTCCTTAAAAACAAACAAACAAACACCAAACTATGGCATCCACACCCGGTCATCATCTAGTTAGGAGCTTCTTCTGCCAGCACTGCAACCCTGCTTTTAAGACTCTTATCCTTCAGAGTGAGCTCCGCCTCGACCGGCCTTCATTCACACCAGAGGAGTTTAAACCTAAATCTGTTTTTGCATCCAGTAATTTATTCCAGCAAGATTTCAAATACATTTCTTGGTTTTGTGTTCAGAAAACTTCTCATTTTAACAGTATTTGTAAGAGTGTCTTTATTCTTTTCCACAACAGTGAAGATCTGATTTTCTGATTCAATTCTTATTATTGTGTGGAAACTCTGTGGGTAGAGTTAACCAGCACACAGTGTCTTTACCTCCTTCTTTACTCACATAAGTTCGTATCACATAGGAAAGTGCAGTGAAGTGAAATAAAACAGTGTTTTGCCCTATACCTCTCAAACCCTGAGGCACTCCGAGCTTTCCGATGCTCTCAGTAAAAAAGGACACACTCGGCTATGAGAAAGACAAAGGCAAATATATATATATATAAAAGGTTCAGTGCTTCTCTTCCTCCAGTCAAAATGATGCTTTTACAGCAGCACAGAGGAGGAGAGGAGGGCACTTTTTTGGTAGATGGGACAACAGCGCTCATCTCCGCCTCTAGCTGGACACCTTCTGGAAAATATGTCATCTCCAGCTGTGTTGAGGTATTACATCATCTTTCTGTCCTTGTCCAATCAGCTCGCTGATCACTGTAACATTGTGGCTGTTGGCTGTACAAGTAGGCAGCTTCACCCACTAGTGGCCTATAAGCTGCTCATTATATCTAATTACAGTATGCCTGTTGCTGAGACTGTGTGTGTGTGTGTGTTTGTGTGTGTACAGTAAGTGCATATCTCTCTAACCGCTACTCTGTTAGCCAGAGCAGGCAGCTTGTATGTGTGGTTGACATCTCATGATTGCCTTTTTTGTATCTCTGTGCTGCAGTAACAACATGAGGTGTAGTCAAATCAAACTGCGACTTTGGAATGTTATGTTTCTTTTGTGAACTGCATTTTGGGAGAATATTGCATCAACAGCACACTCATATTTTGTATGCAGTCAGTGTGCTGCTCCAGTGTAAACACACTACATACTAAAAACCTGCTTTGATTTGTGATTGTATGATCCTGCTGCTGCCTTTGCATGCATGACTTTCTGTGTACCGGAGGCTTTTCCTCAGGAAAGAGCTATGTAGCACTGAGGGCTACACTATGAACAGAATATAGTTTGAATCTAAAAAAATGTCACCAATTATTCATTTGAAAAAGTGGGAGCTATCACCTGGAACTTACAGAGCAGTTGTTGCTGTTTGGTGTAGGAGCAGATTTTTCACGTATGCAGTAAATATTGACACAATAGCTGCAGTGGCCTGAGTGTGACAGACACACTGACCAGCAGAGTGTCAGCAGTGACGCTCTGGAGCAGATGTCTGCTGTAATATACAGACCAGAGAGCAGGATGAGGACGGCCCATCTGTTACTGTTAGCATCAGTGTTCTGTCAGGACTCTAATTCTTCCTGTTCTTCTACACTTTCCCTGTTTCTTCTGCTTGATTTTGTTCTTATTTGCGTTCACATATTCTTAGTATTTGAATCGTCTTCAATCACAGCAGCGTAGCCGTTTCTTACAATAATTACTTGGACAGTTGATAGTATAGAGGCAGACAGGAAATGAGTGACTATCAGGACACCCAGGAATACTTTCTGGTGTCATGCCAAGTTTTTATATATATACACCGTAAAACTTAAACTAAAAGCCAAGTCCCAATTAGACGCCGATCCCTTTTACTGGCCAGGTGCGGCTACACGTTTTCACAAATAAACGCAAATATGCGGCTGTGTCTTGGTGACAGTTCCGGTCGTCCACCAATCAGAAGGTCGGCGGTTCAATCCCGGCTTCCCCCAGCCACGTGTCGAAGTATCTTTGAGCACAATACTGAACCCCAAAATTGCTCCCTAAGCTGTGCCTTCGGTCTGTGAGTGTGTAAGTCGATTTGCATTAAAGCGTCTGCTAAATGTAAATGTAAATGTTAAAGATTTCTGTCTCCTAGTTCAGGCCAAGATAACTCTCATGAAAATAGAATATATCAGAGAGGACTTAAAAGCTGCACAGCAGGCTACACCACACCACCCTTTGTGCCGTGATGTCCAGTGTTAGTGCGTTGCGTCAGCTTTCGTTCTGTTGTAGCACTTCTCCGGCTGCTGATGCATGCCGTCCTCTGCTGTAAGTGGGAGAGCTGCGTGGGCTCGAGTAGCTTTACCCACACTCACACACACTCAGTCTGCAGTTCAAAGAGGATCATGATATTGCACTGCTCATACAAACAGTTTCTGCAGAGATCCCACAGCAACTTGATTTGAAACAATGTGAAGGGAAATCCAACACAGAAGTGCTGTATTTTCTTTTAAGTTTCAAGTGGCATTCAACTGATTTTACACATCACGATCAGTTTAGTCAGTTAATAACAGTTAATATCAGTATGTTTTCTGGGTGGGAGACTTGATATAGATGTCCATTATAATCCCCCTGATTTCTTACTGAACAACTGGGAGTTAACAACAGTTTCATAGAAGGCCTTTGTTGTAAGTAACCTTTGAGGAAAAAAAGACATTTCTTCTTCTGTTTTCTTGTTAACATGTACGCAGGTGGTTCAGGAGTGTTAGTTTTTATTATTTTATAGTAGCCTTCATTTAATGTAGGAAATAGGAGTTCAGGTCATGCCGTTTATTCAACAGAAATATTTCACATAGTTGGAGATCTGATAATTTAGCTTTCATTTAGTAATACATTTGCAAGATATTGTGGATTATATTAAACATGGTATTTGCAAAATATCAGAGATTATAGCAATTATTGCCACTTTGTAAATAGTATGTTGTAAAATGTATTGCCATATACAGTGTTTTCCATGTATGAGGCTTTCTATATACCACATTCACAGTATCATAAGAATAATATATTATGTTATATTGTTTCAAATATTCTTGAACAGTAAAAACTCAATTGCCATGTTTTGCAAAATATAGGTGACGATAAATTCATATCTTATCATAAATCAGATATATTCAGAAAAAAAACATTGTATTTTGTAATATCTGACTTAACATTCACCTTATGCAGTTATACACACACACTATCTCCTCAAAAATAGCATTTGAGGAAAGTTGTTGGTTTTGGCTTCAAAGCCGTGATGTTTTTAGTATGACTTTGCTTTTTTGATATGACAGCATGCTTTTATAATACTCACATTCACACCTTGGGGCTACCTTGGTGTAAACAGAGATTTCCTCAACCATTCTCACACAGCCTGTAAGGGGGTTTGGACTGGAAACCTTTTCATCGCCTCAATGCCATCCCGTTTCCAGTAATCTGGCTGCTCTCTATGTCTGTAGATTTTATCATGACCTGAGTGAGTCAGGAAGGATGTTGTCCTCTGTGGATGGTGAGTCACTAAGTCTTGGTGAAATATCTTGGCAGAGTCTAAAAGTACCACCTGCCAAGCACCAAATGCTGGGAAATGTAGTCTTTGGCAGAAAAATGGGTCAGAATAACCAGTTATCAGTTGAACAGGCCAGTAAATTATTTGTTCTTGAAGCTTCAAAATATCTTGTAATTTTAAAGTTCTACATGTTTATTAACACCCTTTGTAAATGTATATTTGGTATATTTCCCTAAACAACAGTGAATTAGTGTTTTTTTGACTTTTCATTTAGTGCTATCATCGGGTCAAAATTTCAGTTTGTCCAGTACTTTAGTTCATGACCAAATACCTGCAAAACTAATGACATTCCCATCAGCCTCAGTAGAGTTTTGTGTAACCTGCTTAATATCAGCATATTAGCATGCCGATGATAGCATTTAGTTCAAAGCACCGCTGTGTTTATTTACAGCCTCAAAGAGACACTAGCATGGCTGTAGAATTCAAGTCTAAATTAAAATCGTACTTTTATAGCAGACAAATTGATACATTAATTTAGTGTTCGGCAGTTTGACACAGGTAAATAAGCCACCAGTGTTTTTCTCTGTCTTGCTTTGGTTTGTTTTTATCAGATCTTTCTTCTTTGTTTGTTTCCTTCTTTTTTTCCTGTAACTCTCCCCTCCCTCTAACACACACACAAACACACACACACACAGGGGCTACAAAAGACGAATTTCAATTGGATGGGGGAAGGATTTCACTGTGGGGGAGGCTAAATGGAGGAAGAAAAGGAAAGGAGCAGGTGTAAATAAGGAATGGTAGTGTGTGTTTCTAAAAGGGGGTTCAGAACAGGATGGAGGTACAAAAAAAAGGGGGGGGGGCAGACAGAAATATGTAAAAGACAGCACAGAGAGAGAGAGAAGGGGGAAGGGGCATGTAAGGTAATTTATGAGGCATTTTAATACGACATGGTTTAATCCCTACACACACACACACTCACACACACACACACCCTAACCCAGTTCCACAGTGCCTGCACATAATTATTCCAATATAACATCCAGTGAATATTTGTTGATGTGATGAAACAGAGAAAAGGGACCCAGACTCTGGATTTATGCCTCTATATCTGTCTAGATAGATATGGAGATATAGATATATCTTGCCAATTTTGAGTAAAAATTGCTCAAAATGTATTAGATTATTAAAATTATTGACACTTAATTAAATAAAATTAATTAATCAACCAGGCGTTGCAGCTCTACATTTAAGTGTATTTTTCTGCATAAATTGATAATTAAATTGATAATTAGCTGCAGCCCTTGAAAATGGTAGATTTCATCCCTGTATTTGTATCAGATGGTGTCATTTTCCCCCTCTGTCTTTAACTTCTCCATTTTACACCCTCTATTATTGTTTATTATATATGTATTCTTTTATCTTTGATTGAACTGTCAGCGTATCTTGCAGTGTTACTGCTGATTAGACTATAAACGGTTAATTTTCACTTCATTCTTGTGGACAGCACAGCTGTAGAAGAACACCTATTAGAAACTTCATTCTTTTGACCTAAATCTCATGAGCTCGCGTTGTCAGAGCAGATGATCTGATTAGATTTTGGATTATCCTTTGGCATAAATTTGCATAGTGATGAGGAATAAGTGATTTACATGAAACCAATATGTGCTTAAAAGATTGAGTTTGTTAATACTCCCCAGGTGCTCTGTAGAGGCATAGATTCACTGATTAAGATGCTAGTTATTTTACTTCATGACCTTATCATAACAGGTTGTGTTTAATATAGCATGGTGATTATGGCGTGACATTTGGTAGCTTAAGTGAGTTTTGTTTTCAGTATTTACCTGAAGTGTTATATTTAGACACACCTGTGACTCTGCTCTACATGTTAAACTGTTCACTAATTATACATGGTCTGTATGTCGTTATCGCCTTTAATTATCCCTTCTTATTGAAAAGTCTCACTTCTGTCTTACCCCTCCCTCTGCGTTCCTCCTTTATCCCGTGCATCCAGGAGGGCCAGCAGCTGATCCAGGAGAAGCCGGAGCTCAGCCCGGTGGTACGTAAGAAGTTGGAGCAGATCAGGGAGTGCTGGCAGGATCTGGAGAGCACCACCCAGGCCAAAGCCCGCCAGCTGTTTGAGGCCAACAAGGCCGACCTGCTGGTGCAGAGCTACGAAAGCCTAGACCAGAGACTGGGCCAGCTGGAGGGTCAACTGGTTTATGTGGACCAGGGACAGGACCTCACCACTGTCAACAAGCAGCTGAAAAAACTACACGTATGTAGGATTTAAAAACATTAAGTGTTCTATACACAATTCTCGCAGCCATTTGACCCAGAAACCCTCTGGTTAAAATTCAGTGTCTCTAACTGACTCATACTTAAACTTTTTGAATTGCAATCTCTTCAAAGGATGCATAAGCATGAGTGTTGAATGGTGATGATTTGACCTTTTCAGCCCCCCCCCCACCCCCACCCCCCATTTTTATTTATTATCAGTGGAGGCCTAGAAGCTTAGACCTAGTCAGTATTTCATAAGAAACAACAAAATCAAAAAGGACTAGAAAGTTTTATAGGTGTAAATATACTTTTCTGTATCCATCAGTTAGTCAGCTCAAGGCTACAGATTTCACTACAAAGACATTTTCTTCAAGATAAACAATAATATTTAAACATACAGGAAAGAAATTTAAGACCACGTTCGGCGATACCAGGTGAAGTTGTCCGTTTTGAAGGTGACCATAAATGTGTTTTTGGGGAGGATTCGGCATATCAATTAAATGGCACTGTGCTGCTCTGTTTCTCTTCTGGGTTGTTTTTTTAAAGTTGTAGGCCTTTTTATCACTAACAAGCAGCCAAAGAGATAACAGGTGTCTCTATTTCCTTTATGAATTAATGAAGCATTATCCTGGCACTTTGAGTCTGTGGTCTTCTGTAGTTTAATCCATAGCAAAAAGTTCATAATATTAACATTTCTAAGCATTGTTTGCCAGATATTTGTGTAATATTGGGCTCAAAACATCATGCGTAGTTATTATAATTATACATTTTCTAGGGTACTGTTACATTTAGTCAAGCAGGGAACCAGGAAACCCAAGGGACTGAACCCAAACTCAGACACAGAGGCAGATCAGGTGCAGTTCAGCGAATTTAATGGTGAAGAAAACCTACACTGGTTACTGGCAGACAGAGGTCAACACCAGTCCAACACAAGCAAACAGATACAATGGAGAGCAGGCAGAGTCCAAAGAAAACAGGCAGATAGTCCAAACCATCAAAGTACAGCCACAAAACACTAGAAGGGGCTGGAACACTTGACATAGTACGATGATCTGACACTGAACAAAGAAAACACACTGACTTAAATATACTCAGGTAGGGGAGACAACAAGACACAGATGATTATTTGGCAGCAAAGCAAACCTAAGACAGGAAGCAAAACTACACAAGACACATGAGGTACCAAAATAAAACAGGAAATAACAGAACCTGAACCCAAACTATGACAGGTACAGTTGAAAAATGTCCTGAGTACTAATGTTTTCCAACAGTTTGACCTGATTGTGTGGCTCTCCTTTACTCTACATGTTGAACTGTCTCAGAATGACTCACTGGTTACGTTGTTATCGCCACACAGTGATCGCTCATCATCTCATTAATATTTGAACAAAACATCATGTTTGGAAATGACTAACAACAACATTTCTCTGCAATGCTTCCCGTTCAGCTTTTCATCTCATTTCAGCGAAATCAAGCTCTTTTACTTTCACATTCATTTTTAATTTGTGTTTAGGGTTTTTGGAAACACCATAAGCCATCAGCATTCATGCCAACCCAGTATGCTTTCATAAGAGTTTCATCCCAAGATCATTTTACAATTACTGATGACTGGAAATTATTAATCAGTATATTTTTAAATGCAGATGCCAACATCTTGTAGAATTTTCTTATTGTTTGCCAACTAAATTAAGTTTTGTGATTAGATACAGTTTATCCTTTGTTTTGTTATTTCACTATAGGACATGCTAACATTCGTTCAGTGTATGTTACATATTAGCATTGAATTGTTTTAAATTTACTGTATTAATGAAATACTAAACATTAGTAAATAATAAACAAGTGTTATTGTGTTCAGACTGATTGTGGGAGATTACATGTCTGTAGTGGCACAACTACAGTGATTTAATCAGGAAATCATAGCTTGTAAGCTAGTACTGATTCAAGATGGCAGCTCCGCCACCATCGGTTTGTAAGTGTGTGTGTGTGTGTGTGTGTGTGTGTGTGGATGGATGGATGGAGGTGTGCCATTGTACATTGCGCTGTTGAAAAGTTATAAAAGTGCTGTCCATTTAACATTAAAATTCTGTCATCTACGATGGCAATAACAGGTTGACTTAACTAAATGTGTCACTGTTTTGTTTCACAAACCTTTCTATAGAGCCTAGACCTATGCTGACAATGATCTTGCCAAGAAGTACAGTATGACCTGACTTTATTATACCCTTAACCTGACCAATAACTTATTAATCCATAATTAAATATCCATTAGGTTCTATTTTATGGTCGTAAAAATGTTGTAAAAAGGTCCTTTTTTCTGTACATCTGATGTTGGGATGTAACTCTTCACTTGCCCTCCAACAGCAGTTAGATTATTTACACAGCAAACAGTTGGCAGATGTGAGCTAGGTTGACGCACAGATTCACCCTTTCATTACTTCATCACTTCACCAGACATGTCTCACTCTCCTCTCCCACAGCATTCCGCTTACAGCTTCCTTTAACAGGCCGCCATTAGCACTGCTTTACCACATCATCCTAACTCCAAACCAAACTCCACTACCCAGCATCCATCCTGGCAAGGGGTACAGTAAACATCACTACACTTCATGTCTATCAGTTATTCTTTCACTGTTCTCGGTTATTTTCATTAATTGAAAATTGATTTATTTTTATTTTTTTGGTCCATCTTTTTATTAAATGATGGCATTTCAGTGAACTGAACATATGAGAGATTTCAATGTATATGAAAAATTCTAAAACCTTATTGATTCAGAGATTGCAATTATAATTTACTATAATGCTTTAAATTCAGGCATTGCAAACAACCAATTATGAATGAATTCTTAATATGAGTTTGTGTCATTGTCTTTTTTGCGATAGGCCACAAACTATGACAGCACTTTTTGCGGTGGTTTTTCCTTATAATATTTACTTATGGTGCTTTAAAAATCTGAAAGGATAAGCATTTTTAGCTATTTTTGGTTTCTGACTTCAAATCTAAAATTTAAAATCTGTCAGAGATAAAACCGATAAAAATAAGCTTAAACATCTGAATTCACTGTCGCGTTAGAGTCAAAACAACAACAAACTACACATTTTTGCTATATTCCTCACATCCCACTCATCCCATCTTTATCTTGTCTCCCATGACAACGTGTGTCTTATATACCTCCACCCAATTTATTCTCTCTTCCTCCTACATCCAATTCTCGCTCCTAATCAACACATCCTTATTTCCTCCGTCTGTTTTGATAACTTCCACTCTACTCCCTCTCTCCTCCCTCGTCCTTCTGCCACTCAGACCATGGAGACCCAGCTGGAGGAGTGGTATCAGGAGGTGGGGCAGCTCCAGGTGCAGGTGGCCTCCATCCCACAGCAGACGCAGATCAAAGAGACGGTTGCCGAGCGTCAGGCCGTCGTGGAGGCCAGGATGGTGCGTCTGATTGAGCCGCTGAAGGAGAGACGACGCATCCTGCTGGCGTCCAAGGAAGTGCACCAAGTCGGACGAGACCTGGAGGATGAGATCGTGAGTTTAATGGTCTTCGGCCAACACATGCACACACACAAACACAGTTGTGTTTCCATCACTTTCGGGAACATTACATTGACTTACATTCATTCCCTGGAGACTTACCCTAACCCTAACCATAACCACTACTTGCCCAAACCTAACCTTACCCTTACCCTAACCTGCAACCAAGTTGATTTACGTTATGGAGACTTGCATTTTGTCCCCAGAAGGAAGGCAAATCCTCACAATGTGACTATGTAAACATATGTATATATATATATATATATTAATAATAACATTAATAATACCCACCCACAAACACACACACACATACACAGATGTGTTTTCATCACTTGAAGAGATATTTCATTCGTCGTCCCTGCAGACTTACTCTTATCTTAACCATAACCCCTACATGCCAACCTTTTAATTTAATGGCTTTCTTCATGTTACAGCATGGATGCTTAATTGATTTCTTGTTGTCACTCATATTTTTGCAAAAGTTGTCATGTTTTGAATTTTTTATTTGCAGACTTTGGAAATTCATTTGAAAAATGAATAAAACCTTAAATGTTTTGACAGTTATTGTTAAACCCTTTTGTAGTCCAAACTCTTTAAAAAGTTCTTAAGATATCACTACAGCTTAGATTCCATTATTAATAAGATTCATTAGGATATTTCTGTAAATTTAGAAATTCTAGAGAACATTTTCACTTTCATGTAGAATGTTAACAAAAAAACATCAATTTTGAATTCAGGCTAAATATGTCATATGGGACTTGACAGGTTTTTATTTAATCTATTAAAATTAAGATGCACACACACATACAGAAACATTCACATATGAAACTTGAGGTGTACATATCCCACATACTCATAGATGTACAAATATTCACTGCTGTGTGTCATATTTTTGTGGTTGTAGCTGTGGATCCAGGAGCGCCTCCCGATGGCCATGTCTCAGGAGCACGGCTCCACTCTGCAGGCAGTCCAGCAGCTCATGAAGAAGAACCAGGTAAGAATATCAGAATAGCTAGTGACTCTTAACCGCAGCCCTAACCTAATAAATAACTGAAGTCTGGCTCCCCCTGTTGATACACTGTCACCACCAGAATTTAAACTCATCGTGATCAAGTCACAGAAAAATGGACAGATAATGTGTGATAGCTAAATGTGATGTGCAAACCGCAAGTGCTAATTTATCTCCCTTTATACCTACTAACCTACCTTTATTATGTAATGTACTTATTTTATTACTGTAATTCAACAGTGAATCTTATTACATAACATAGAAAAGATCTAAACAGCCACCTTCTCTTTGCTGTTATTGCACTCTGGCTCTTCTCCAGACACTTCAGAGGGAGCTGCAGGGCCACAGGAGCAGGATCGAGGACGTCCTGGAGAGGGCGGGGATCATCGCTTCCATACGCAGCCCAGAGGCCGACTGCGCCAGGGCGGGCCACGACCAGCTGGCCCAGCTGTGGGCTCTGCTCTGGGCCCAGACCGAGAGGAGGCAGCTGGTCCTGGACGCCATGTATCAGGCCCAGCAGTACTACTTTGACACGGCAGAGGTGGAAGCCTGGCTGAGCGAGCAAGAGCTGCACATGATGAACGAGGAGAAGGGGAAGGTGTGTTTGCGATTGACTGAAAGTTGCTGGGCATTTTAATCAAAAGCAATTAATAAATTGCTCATTATCAGTTTCAAAATCACTGCATGTAGTCCGTTATCATCAGGGAATCATTTCCTCATAAGATTTCAGTCATTATAACCGCCTTGATTGCACAAGTCTCTGCAAAGGCTGCTGAACCTCTGCCTGTCTCACCTAATGTGTAGACACAAAAATGTGATCCAAACTCATCAGTTGTGCTTTAATATTCATCTCGTTTTGTTGGACCCTAATCTGAGCATGACTTTTTCCTATTTCCATACACTTATACATAGAGGCAGGATTGAACATTTGTGCTGCATGTGTATAATTTTTAAAGTGGGTGTTGTTTCTTCCTTCCACTAGGATGAGCCGAGCACGCTGCAGCTGCTGAAGAAACACTTGGTCCTCGAACAGACCATCGAGGACTACGCTGAGACCATCGGACTGCTGTCACAGCAATGTAGACAGCTGCTGGAGATGGGGCATCCAGACTGGTGAGCATGGAAACACACACACAATCTAACAGAAATGTTCTGTCACCACAATATAAATGACAGGAATGCTAATAATTTTCTGCATTGACCCCGATAGAAAGTATTTGATTTCAGAAGTCAGTTGCCAAACTTAACCTTGAAAAAATACATTTTTGTCATTAAAACTCTGGGAAAGGTTTTGCTGACATTTTTTTTCTTGTCTTTTTCTTATAATTTACTAGCAGATACATTTCTGCCAATTTTAACTTTTGAAAATGAAAGATTTAGTTTATTAAATTTATTTATATCAGGGACCATGTCTAGCCACAGAAAGTTTCATATTGATCATTCACGATGTGTTAATGAATGAATATACACTCAGTGGCCACTTTATTAGGTACTGTTTACCTGCTCGTTAATGCAAATATCGAATCAGCCAATAATGTGACAGCAACTCAATGCATAAAAGCATGCAGACACAGTCAAGAGGTTCAATGTGATCTAAGTGACTTTGACCTCAGAATGTTTGTTGGTGTCAGAAGGACTGCTTTGATTGTATCAGAAAATGCTGATCTTCTGGGATTTTTGCACACAGTTTACAAAGAATGGTGCAAAAAACCAAAAACACCCAGTGAGCTGCGGTTCTGTGGACGAAAACGCCTTGTTAATGAGAGCAGTCAGAGGAGAATAACCAGACTGGTTCAAACTGACAGGAAGGCGACTGTAACTCAAACAACCACGAGTTGCTACAGTGCTATGCAGAAGAGCATCTCCGAACACGTGGAACTTTGAGGTGGACAGGCTACAGTAGCAGAAGACCACAACAGGTTCCACTCCTCTCAGCTAAGAACAGAAAACTAAGGTTACAGAGGGCACAGGCTCAGCAAAACTGGACAGTAGAAGATTGGAAAAACATCGCCTGGTCTGACGAATCTCTGTGACATGCAGCTGCTAGGGTCTGGGTACAGGGTCCTGCCCCGTATTAGAAAGATGTAAAGTGGCGACTGAGTGTAGATTGCATGTTGTGATTTCAAAAGCATCAATGGTGGCATCCTTTGTAATTCTGACACCTGCATAGCTGCTGCAGGTAACTGAAGGTAAATGCTACAGTACTCCCTGATTTTTTTATACTTGCCCTGACACACTATCTCCTCCCTTTTCCACAGTGAGCAGATCAGCAAGCGCCAGTCGCAGATCGACCGTCTGTACGTGTCTCTGAAGGACCTGGTGGAGGAGAGGAAGAGCCGTCTGGAGCAGCAGTACTGGCTCTACCAGCTCAACAGGGAGGTGGACGAGCTGGAGCAGTGGATCGCTCAGAGGGAGGTGGTCGCCAGCTCGCCCGAACTGGGTCAAGACTTTGAGCATGTCACTGTAAGTGTGTCAACAGATGGCGTCTGTGGATGAATAATAGATTTCAGAAACATTTTTTATTAGTCACGTTGAAATGAAAAACAACACTGGTCTCGTTTGATTTTTTGTTATGACAAGTTAATAATAACTTAATTGGATAGTGACATGATGGTGTGTGAAAATGTTACATGTACCAACCTTAAAAAATAGCTTAATAATGGTTTTATTCATTTACAGCAGCTAATAAATCTGCTCCTGCGCGCTCTGTATATAAGTAACTTATCTTAAAGCATATGGAGAACAATAGTTGTTCATTTACTAACAATATAAAACAAGACATTTCTAAATCTATTCTGTGCTTCTATTTCCTTTCTTGTCTTACCTCCGCCACCTGCCACACTTCCAGGTCCTGCAGGAGAAATTTACAGAGTTTGTGTCAGAGACAGGCAGCGTGGGGCAGGATCGAGTGACGGCCGTCAACCAGATGGTGGATGAGCTCATCGACTACGGCCACTCAGAGGCCGCCACCATCGCTGAATGGAAGGATGGGGTGAACGAGGCCTGGGCTGACCTGCTGGAGCTCATGGAGACCCGGGCGCAGATGCTTGCCGCCTCGCACCAGCTGCACAAATTCTTCTCTGACTGCAGAGAGGTAAGATACCTGAGGAACACAGCTGAGGCAAAAGACAATACATAGATGCAATATGATATAGTGTTTTATACCGTATAGTACAATATTATATGGTGAAATGATAGACTTATTGATCTCCCTGAGGGGCAATTCATTGCACGTGTACAATACACAATACAATAAGACTCATTATTTTCAGGTTTTTACAGATTATACCTGGAATTGTTCTTTTTTTATGTCTACATGCATCTAATGTTTTAGTGTTTTCTGGTGCAAGAAGACACTGTTCACCACAGTTTACTGTAACCAAGGCTCTCATTGTGGTGAGAACAGCTCGAAAACCTTGAGAATGTAAATGAGCTGCTGATACACCAGCTACCTTCAAAGTAAGCAAACTATTCAGCGTTTCTGCCCAGCAGAAGGTATTTTTAGTGAAAGCTGAATTTTAGCATTATTTAATTTTTTTTTCAATTTTTACGATGATGATACACTATTACAAGAAACTGTTGTAGAGGACAAACATTGTAGCTACAAAATACATTCTGGAGTTTATGTTTATGGTTTTAAAAATATTTTATAAGCCCAAAATGTGTAGGTATTCCTTAACCCAGTATAATTGTTCATTGGCAGTTAAACAAAAAAATCATCAGGAATTGAGTCGCAGTTTGGCTGTATGTGTGGGTGAAAGATTTCTCAGTTACTCCTTTTTACACAATCTCACAAACCACATAGACATTATATAAAATACAGATGTTTCATATTTTTCCCCACACACTGTATACATGGAACTCTTCTGTACTAGTTAATGTTCTTTTTTTCCAGGTTTTGGCCCAGATCGATGACAAACATCGAAGGCTGCCGGAAGTTCGGGCTCGGCAGGGCAGCACAGCCAACACCAGCACCCTGCAGAGACTCCTGCACAGCTTCGAACAGGACATACAGCTGCTGGTCACGCAGGTAAAGCAACATGCACTTGAACAGACGGCAAAAAAATCAACTGCTTCGGTATTCACTGACCTCAAGACTGATATTCACTCTGTAGAGGTCCACAGGACTTTTTGTAATGCTAATTTAGCTATTTTTCTCTTGTAATTACTCAGTGGATGTTTGTTTAGCTAAATTCTGTGCCTTACATTCATACAGACATGTGTTGCAGGTGATCATTTTGAATCCGTAAAATAGCATTAATGATTACTACTTTACAGACAGGCTATTGTTACAGGTATGGTTGGAACTTTGATTTGATTTGTTATCATTATTTTAAAACTGTAAATTCAATGAATTTTAAAAAGTTGAATATAGATTTATAGCAATTATCTTTGGTTATTTGTGAGTCTGAATCTGAATCTTTATGGCTAAACTACCTTCTTACTCTGCATCTAATTTTGCTTTATCTAGTCTATGTCATGCACCTGGGGGAACGGAAACAGTGGTACATTTTACTGAAGAACGATGCAAAATCACAGCTGCTCTGTCAACTCCAGTGACAGAACCCGTACCATTTGGCCCTGACTAAACACAGCTGTCAGAGCAGCTGCATTTTGTGCGTCACTTGGAAAACAAACTCTTTCTCTTCCCATTTTTTTAAATGTGTTTCTTCCTTGTTCAGCTTTCATTTTCCTTAAAATGTGCTCTCCCACTCTGCCAGGTGCGTCAGCTGCAGGAGAGTGCGGCCCAGCTGAGGACAGTGTATGCCGGCGAGAAGGCCGAAGCCATCGCATGCCGCGAGCATGAAGTGATGCAGTACTGGAAAGAGCTGCTGACGTCCTGCGAAGAGTGTCGAGTACAGATTACCACTGAGACGGACAAGCTGAGGTTCTTTGGCATGGTCCGAGATCAGATCATGTGGATGGACTCGATCATCTGTCAAATAGGGACAGGAGAGAAGCCCAGGTATCTATACTACAGGAGCAGGAACACAGAATCTGTTAGCCTTTTTGAATCAAGGTGGTATGGTATAAGATTATGTAAAATTCTAATAATCAGAGGGAGTGATGTTCTATTTACAGCACACTGTATGTTTTATACCAAATAGGATTTGACCTTTTAGACCTTGTTGTGTGGTGTTGACCCTCAGTTTGCATCAGTCTCTGGATCAAAATTAGGTTGAAAATGACTTATTGTCAGATAATATACAGACAATGACCAGTGTACCAGTAGAAGAAAATTTCAGAAAGGAAAGAAGAAATTCTCTCTAAAAAGTAGGATGAAAGTATTTCATATAAGAGTACCAAAACCTATATTCTGCAAAGAATAACTGGCATTTTTGTAACCCAGTGTAATAAGTGATCTGAGCCAACAATTAGCCAACTCTCTTTAAAACAGCTGATAATATAAATTTTATCAGTTACTCATCCCTATTTTCAATCTTAAATTTACAAAAATAACAGACTGCGTTTTTCTTGTAAATAGATCTTAAACACAACTTATTAGAACAGAACAGGTAATTGTGCTACTGTGATATTTTTTGCATGATCAACAACTCCAAACAATTCTCTAATTACTTCTAAAGATCTGATTAAAGGTTCCCCTGAGCAATATACCAGTCCCACTATCTTTACAACACGTCTGTATTTTGGTCAAAATTCTCTGCGTATGACCGTATTGTAGATTATATTAGAGTCATTTATTCGCTCAAAAATGCAGTAAAGAAGCACCATTTTGGTCTGGTGTGGTTTAATATGATATAGTGTGGTAGCCAGTAGTTTGTGTTGGTGTTTGTGTACTGGTGAGCAAAGTGTCTGTGTGCTCTGTGGTTCCTGCAGGGACGTGTCCTCAGTAGAGGTGCTGATGAATTATCACCAGAGTCTGAAGAGCGAAATTGAGGCTCGCAGCCGGAGCACCCTGGAGTGTATCGAGATGGGCAAAACCCTGCTGGCCGCTAGAAACCCAGCAGCTGAAGAGGTGAGATCAGGAGATCCGATAATTATTAAAAACTTCAGTTAAACTTTAATAATTTACGAGGTAAACTGGACCAGTGCAGTAGCAATATAATAGTATAAATTAAATTGCATTATTTTTACACTACAACTCCTCTACAAAATTCCTTGTGTTGATTATTGACCAGGGTCCCCTTGGGCTTTGAAAACACATGAATGTTTGCAAATTTGAGAAAACGAAGCTATTCTCAAAACTATTTGAGAAAGAATGAATTGCCTTGCATCACAGACTTCACATCCTGACGAAAACTGGCGAATCAGGAATAACACAAGACCTGTTTTGAATCGCTGAATTTCACCATTAGGTTTGAGGACTTTTCCATTTTAAATTTGTAAGTCCTCAAATCAGGACCTAAATCGACTCTGTAAGATATGCATTTTTGGCTGCACATTGACAGTTTTGGAGAGCAGTGATTTTGTGTATGTATCTTTAGATTTGGGTGTCGCTATCAGCCAAACTGCTGTGGGAAGAAACTGTGAGGAGGGTTTTTTTAACTTTCAGAAAACTAACAGCAAGCTTTCATAAGGACACCTTTTTAAGTTTCCATTTTAAGAAAGACAAACAGATAATAAAGTATCTAAAATCTTAATTAGAAACTAAACTAAAACTAAAAAACTAGGACCATATTCTAAATGTATGAAACAAATAGTGCCTGGTAATATTCTGTACATCATTATTGCTTTCATTACTTATTTTAGCACTAATTTTGACACTGACCCCTGGAATGCTGTGATTCTGATTTAGCCTGAAGAAGAGCACCTATATTTATGACATGATTTAATTCTCAGATCAAGGAGAAGCTGGACAAGGTTGTTGCTAAGCAACTTGAACTGTCTGAGAAGTGGGACAAGCACTGGGAATTCCTACAGCAATGTAAGTACACACACACACACACACACACACTACAATCTTTTATAAATATAGATAGATGTTCAAACACACATATAATGTATAAATATAAAGTATAATGCTTTTTTTTGTTTCTCCTCTCCTCCCCTCAGTGTTGGAGGTTCACCAGTTTGCCCAGGAGGCGGTAGTGGCGGAGGCGTGGCTGACCGCTCAGGAGCCGTTCATCAGCAGCAAGGAGCTGGGCGGGAGTGTAGACGAGGTGGAGCAGCTGATTCGTCGACATGAAGCCTTCCGCAAAGCTGCCGCCACCTGGGAAGAGCGATTCAGCTCACTGCGACGACTCACCACGGTAATATCATCCATCATCATTACTGTGTAAATACATACACTCTCTGGCCAAGATAAGAAGGAGTTCTCTAAATTGTAAGTTCCAAAATACTATAATTGTTGGCTAAAAGCTGAGGATTTTCAATAATTTTCAAAATATTCTATCATTCACTCCTGTCAAAGCCCTAAGCAACTTATTAGTCTCAAAGTTTGATTTTAAAGCTGGTATTATTTTCTTTCCGCAGGTAGAAAAGTTGAAAGCAGAGCAAAGCAAACTCCCCCCGACCCCTCTGCTGGGTCGTAAAGTCTTCCTAGAACCCCAAGATGCCTCACCCAGTCCATCCATCCTCCCCCGCCTCCCGATCTCCCCCGTCATGAGACAGACCATCTACGAACAGAACGAAGCCAGCTCTCCTCCCTCGCCCTCACCTGCCACGCCTACGCCCTCTCCTTCATCTGTGGCTTGTCGGCTGGGGTCAACAGTCGCTAACTACACCTCTGTCATAAACGGCTCCAGCTTCCGCCACACTCTGGAGGCGCGACGCGGCGGCGTAGTGGGCGTGGCTGCAGGACTGGGCCAGCCCGCTCCTTCCTCAATTGCCTCAGTTGCCACGGCGGCCATGCTGGTCTCAGCCAACCAGGCGCGAGAAAGTGCCAGCGCAGCCAAAGACCAAACGACAAAAGCAATGAGTCACCTCCAGCCAGCACAGGCAGCGAGGGCACTGGAGATGAAATCGTCCCCGTATCTACGGCAACCCAAAATCAAGCACTTGGATGATGCGGTAACGCCTCTGCTCGTGGCCAGCCGGCTGGAGAAAGCGAGGGAGAGGGGGAGAGAGAGAGAGATGATGATGGGAGAGATAGGGACAGAAAGAGCGGAGGTGGCCGTGATGGCCGAGGTGGTGCTCCAGGAGCCGAGCCGGGAGCGTCTGCACAGCGAGCCCACCAGAGGGCCTCGGGGATCCAGGATTGACCCGCTAGGTCACGCTGAGCCCCAGGTCCAGACCCACACCTACCACAGGATAGAACGGCAGCTGTCCAGCGAGCAGCTGATCCAGGCACGCAGGGACGAGCTGCCTCAGGAGGTGTGGAGGGAACATGCCGAGAGGCGGGAGAAACGGACGCTGGAGAGGCAAACGTCCAGCGAGCAGGAGGGCCACGGGGGCCACGAGGGCCGGCGGAGAGAGAGGGATCGACACCGGCTGGAGAGACAGGAATCCAGTGATCATGACACCGGGAAGGAGCACTCAGACAGACGCTCAGGAGGAGGGTGAGATTTTGTGCTGAGGTGTCTTTTAGGTTGTGATTTTAGTGTGTGGACACCAGGAGCATATGGATGGATGTTTACTTAGACTGATATTTTTTAATACATCTTTTGGAGTTGGAATTTAGTTTATATTTCTGCTGATCACTATAAAAATGTCTTTTATGAATGTTGGGCATTACATCTGGATAATTTTGCAAGGAAAGACAAAAAAATTATGATTGATATTTCTAATGTGATTTTCTAATGAATGAATGAATTTTTTGTTCTACAGAGAAAAGAGATCCACCATGGCAGAAATTGTAGAGCAGCTGCAAGAAAGAGAAGCAGCACAGGTCTGTGTTGTGCATTTCATCCAAATACAGTGTTTGCAGATACTTACAGTGTTTATTTGTGTTGTATTTTCTAGCTCAATTAAAAACAACACAAATCACTACATCACTTGTTGGTGACGATTTCTCTAGTTTACACTGGTGAACATGTTTAACTTTGTACCTATCACATGCTCTCCTACACAGGCTTGAGAGGCTTTCATCTCAGAAAATAAATAGAAACCAACATCTCCTCACACCTTAAAAGAGCTGTATGCGACATTCACTTCCACTAGATCTTGTACTAGAGCACCAGCATCTCAGAACAAAACAAATGAGCGCAAAGGCCCACAAGACTCCATTGAGAAAAACTGTAATTTTACCTCGCAGATCATCGTAAAACACACTTCATTCAAGCTGGAAAGTAAAACTCACCAAATCTGCCTTTGTTAGTATTTCAACTGTTCCAACAATCACCAACTCTGGTTTGGTCAAAATAAACTCTTAATTAACCGAAATATTCTGGCTCTACGCATCAGCCGGCATCCGCAAAATGGCCAGCAATGGCTGCAACGTAATCCTTGGGGACAAATGCACCCATCAAAGTAGCCTACGTCGACTAAAAATGCAACATGACAACATTATGGAAAGGATCCATATAGAGATAGACATTTTTGTCAAACAGTAAGATCCTTTTTGTTTAACCAGAAACAGCTGTTATATTGTTCTTGCTCACTACCAGACTCCATTGAAAAAAACAATAATTTTACCTCACGGATCATCTGTGAACACGCTGCATTCAAATTGAGCAGAAACTAAATAAAACCCACCAAAACCGTCTTTTTTAGTATTTCCAGTGTTTCAACAATCACCAACTCTGATTTGGTTGAAATAAATCCTTATTTCACCACGCTAGATGAGAAAAGAAACAGAGGGAGGAACTCACAGTCACTAACCTGCACGCGTGGCCAGACCGGCTGTATAAACTAGGCACAGAGATGCTCGGATGAAACAAACGCAGAGGGGATGTTCCGTCATCCTCTGCTCAGGACGCCATTATTCCACTATATCTTTATATAGCAAATAGTTGTTTGCTGCTATATTAATGTTCAAAATTTCATATATAGAACCTTTAAGAATAGATGTTTTCTTTAGAGGCAGGGAGTGTGAAGAATTAGCTATCTAGACAGAGAAAACTGGGTTATGCAGATTAACATACATGTGAATTAGATAATACTGGTAGATAAGTCAGTCTGGTTGCTGATTAGAGTGATCCCTGATAATCTCGAATCCCAGGGAGAATACATGAATGCTTTAGATGCTTAAAATGTAAAACACACCTATACAAAAGGCCATCACAGACTTACAGAGATTCTTACTTTCAAACCATGAACCAAGTTCCTACTGACTCCATCACTCCTCCCCACCCTCAGGCCCGTGGTGAGGTTCCCCGCCTGCCTAACGGGGTACCAGAGAAGTCTTCCCGTCCTGACCGGCCTCGAGCTCGGGACAGACCCAAACCACGGCGCCGGCCACGGCCCAAAGAGGCAGGAGAGACGACACGGCGGTCAAGGTCCGCTCCGGCCCAGAGCAGCCCAGCAGTCCCCCAGCCGCCATCACACACCGCACACCATGAGGGCTTCCTTTTCCGCAAGCTGGACATCGAGATCCTGAAGAAGAGCACCAATAGGTGGGTGTTCAGGGTCATAATGATGAGCATAACATCTGGACGAGCAGATGATTGTAATCGGAGACAAGGAGGATGGACACTGGTGTCATGAGCATCAGACTATAGGAATTCTGATGAATTAATTTTAAAATGTGCATGGTCAAATAGTACTCGGAAATAATGCTTACAGTTTAATTTGGTGCTCCAGAAAGGTTATTTCTAACCTTCTCAGAGTACCAGATGGATGGGGTTTACCTTACAGAGAAATTCATGTATTGTCAAGTTATTTTTCACATAAAATGAAAACATGACTTTTACATTCCACTTGTTGCTAAATCTAAACTTTCTGTTGCTAACCCCCTCCTTCAAGGACTGCTAAATAGTATTTTCAAATACTATTTGACTCACGTTGACTGCAGCACACGCCGTATCTCCACCGTCTGTTTCTCGTGACATCACTGCTCCCTCCATTTTCTGATTCAACAATGATGACAGGGGCATGACTCTAGCATGCTAAGCTAACAAGCTCACACACTGCGCTGACATTGCATCTGACATGTTGAACAGATGCATGACTGTCAACCGTGCAGATGACACATGATGCCTCATTGGTTCCCCCACGGCGTGTGGGTCAACATGATATAGACAATACTCAGCTAAGCTTTGGATTTTTTCAGCAGACTTACCATATTTCTTTAGAAGCATGCATGCATTAAGGTTTACACATGTTTAGATTTAAGGGATGCAATGACATTTGTACATATTGTGTTTACTAAATAACACATCAGAAAAGGTTCTACATTCTGCAATGTGGAAATAAGGAGTATTTTGTAAGTCTCTGTCAATGGTCAAATTCTTTGGAAGCAGATCATTTTGTGGCACATCTTACAGTTTCCTGTAATATAATATAGAAATTTACATGAAGTCACATTATTAAGATTGGTATACAATGGAAAAGTTTAGCAGTGGAGAAGTAATATCACGATTTGTTCTGTTGCTTGTTGCTCGCTCTCAGCACTGTCTTTGAGCTCTAACCAGTTAAAAATATAAAGTGTTCCAAAACACAGTAAGAGCTCTTTGAAAACAGAAGTCGCAGTGCCCGACAGTTAATATAATCCTCTCAATCCCTCATAATCCATTATGATAATTTTTGTAAATGCTTTGCTCCTGTTAGATTATTAAGTGGCTCGTGTGTAAGCTTGTAGTAGTGTAGTTTCCTCTAAAATTGAGCAGTTGTCTAAGACAAATACCCATGCAGAAATCTAAACATTAGAGTATCCCATTGATAGAGGCACCAAGAGACACTTCAGATATTTCGTTATTCCCATGTCAGGCTGGAGTTTCTGAATTATTTGATGTATGTCATCTCTGATCATCAGCATCAGAATGTGAAGACAACAGTTACATTAATTAAAACAGAAATCTTACCGCATGTGAAAATCATGCATGATGCTTACGATGCCTCCTGATATAACACGAGCCCACAGAATAAAGCACAACAGAAATGGTTGGCTGGCTAGCAGACTGACTGGCTGGTTGATGGAGCTGCTGATGGCGCACACTGCCAGAAGCTTAACCTACACACACACACACTACCTGGCCTCCAGAAATGACCGTCCTGCTTCCTCCAGAGAGACACCAACAGCAAAGTCTCTGCACTGCCCTCTAGCGGCTGGGCTGACCACGCACAGCTAAAAGCTCATCCCCTTCCAGCTATGGATGAGTCCCACTCACGTGGCCACTCAAGGCAATGGATGAATGTCTCGTATGTACATGCCCTGTTATGTACATGGCAAGGTAAAGCATAATCCTGAATGGCTTAAATCTGGACAAGTGTGAATCTCCAAACAGCTCCTAGTTTGGCTCTTTGTATGCTCTCGTTTTGCTTTATATTCAGTTTTGATTGGAAGAGAAGATCTGTGGGGCAGGCCCTCAGGCCTTTCCCTCCAGTCAATAGTGAGAAAGAGAGGATACAGTTAGTCTGTGAGGAAGGATTGAGATTCAACCTGTCTCTGTTACATAGCTACATGACGAGGCACTGAGTATGTTTTGTGCACATTAATATTCTGGTATTATTCAGGATAAACAAGTGTTCCTTATAATAGGATGCGCCGCATGTGAATGGTGTGTACTCTTTATATTACCCAGATGAACTGAATTACAAACTGACTGCATATCCTGTTAAAAATATCTGCCAGTTACTAGTTTCACATTAAAGTTTCATCACTTTTGGCTTAGAGCTGTCATTGCTTCAGTTTCTAATAGAGGGTTTCTTTCATCAGTCTCTCTGAAAAGCTGAAACATATTACGGAGGTTTTCTGTCCATATTCTAAGATACATTCATATCTACTACTGTAAGGGATAGTACAATCTGAACACTTAACAAAGATTAAGATCGATTATTTTATTAGAATTCAACAACTGCAGCTCCTATGAGGCTTATTGCGCCTGCACACTGTGCGACAACAAAATCTTGTTGCACGTCACACTGTGTGAGATGGGTCTAATAAAATGTTGGTCGCAGTCTGTGTCAGATTGTATGACATTTTGACGCACGTCAGACGGTGTGATGAAAGCCTGGTGAATCGCAGCGCTACGATGTGAACCGAAATAAAGAGAGCCGGTGCCAGCAGAGACACGTCAGCAAGTCACGGTCATCCTTCCGCTCCCATGTCTTGAAAATGTAGGAAAAAAATTAACAAGCTTTGGCCGGCACTCCTATGCATCAAAAAGAGGAGAGTGTGAAAACAGTCGTGTCCGGGGAAAAGAGGGCAAGGCCAACTCTGCGGCAAGCTTGATAGGGTATTTTATGTCATTTCAAATCGTATTGCAGTCGGTTGGTATTTCTTTTTATTGACCAAAGATTTCACCACACATTCTCTCGATTGTCAACTTTTGTCTGGGACAGCCAAAGATCACACAGTGTAAAAAGGGCCTTTAGACAACACCTCTTGTTGCGGAATACCTGAAAAATAATGGTTGACAAAAAAGAAAAGGTTGACTCAAGGTCAACTTACTAGCTTTTTTGGAGCGTTCCACCATAAGATGAGGTTGAAAAACTACTGTTACCAAAGTCAAGAACGACATTAGTTTTATTTTTATTAACATTATGTGGTTCTTTAAGATTAGAACATTTCTGACATTGGTGTCTCCTAGTGGGAGTATCAAAAAACATTCTGTCCCAAAAAACAGTATCTTGTTGTTATTGTTTTGTCATTTACATCCTGGCCAAAACCATATTTTTCCTCAAGGTCAGAACTTCTTTAAAATGTAACCATAATAGATGGTAGTGCTAATATTAGCAGAGTAGACACCTTATCACATGCACCGTTGGTGCATCTGTTTTTTCACAGAGGTATTTGAAATTGGCATATTAAGCTGCACACAGAGAGCTTGCTCTGAATAATACCTATATTTGGATGTAAGCTATTAATTGGAATGCTGTGTGCATGTAAACACGCTCAGAGAGGGAAAAGAAGCATGACTGCGAGTTTGTCGTACAAGTTGTTGCTGCCAAAATGCCATTTAACCAAACTCTCCCTCTTTTCTCCTCTCTTCCTCGGTGCTACTGGCTGCTCCTCTCGTCTCCTCCAAGGTAAGTCATATATAAGCCCCACACACAGAAACACAAGCTGTATGTAGCCTCCCTCCCCATCCCTCCATCCCCACCTCCTCCGTCCGTCCGTCTGTCTGTCCGTCCGTTCGTCTGTGTTTGTTCAGCAGTGTGTTTCCTCCTCCCTTCTTGGCGCCGGTCCATCCCGCCTACCTACCTGTCTGCTCTGGTCAGGTGAGTGAGGTGTTAGCTTAGCGAGAGCGACTCTGCAGCTCTTCCTGACTCCTCCCATCTCCCCCTCCCCAACCACCACCTCCCTACCTTCCCCCGTACTCCTCCCCTCCACCTTCCCCTCCTCCTCCACTCTCCCTCCCCTCACACCTCCCGCCTTCCCACACCACAGCAGGTCATGGGTCAACCTGTACTGCGTGCTGAACAAAGGGGAGATGGGTTTCTACAAGGACGCCAAGAACACCACCACGCCCTACAACAATGAGCCGCTGCTCAACCTCTCCCACTGCCACTGCGACGTCACCAACGGCTACAAGAAGAAGAAGAACGTCTTCACGCTCAAGTGAGGAGCTGTTTTCATACTCATGCTTGCTGTTTGTGTGATTTATTTTTTTTTTGCAGACCTGGGTTAAATATCATACTCTTAGATTTTGTTTTTGCCTTCCTCTTAGCATTGGTTTTCACTCTTTGCGGCACGGTCACACCAACATTTGTGACAGCATAATTTGGTACCATATTCAGTCAGTTCGTATACTTAAATACACTTTTGTTACCAGTAACAATGTTAAATTTCAGGTTCTCAGTTTGATATTGTTCTGTGCAAATGCCATCTAACAAAACACTTCAAGTAGGTTTAAAGGGACACTCCGGTGACTTAACATATCACGTTCAGTTTACTAGTTGTGACTGGTACTCCTCAGCCTCTAAAAACAGTAGAATGATAGCTTCTGTAGTTCTAGAGGGGCCTTTCCTAAGTCTGAAAACATAACCCTGATGATATCATAACGGATATCTCAGATTGGCCTTGTGACTACAAATGAGTAATGGAAAGCCTTCGTCACAAAATGAGGTGGGGAGTTTGAAGATGTAGGCATTCACCAGGCAGAGAGGCTGTAATGAAAGATGCTATTGAGTGGCATTATGGGAAATGAAGGATCCTGTGTTTTTGGCGCTTGACCCATACTGTAGTTCGGTTCATTTGGTCCTGACCAAGGGGAAAAAAATTATACTTTGTTTGCTTTTAGTTCTGGTCAGGTTCACGTTCACACACTGACTTTGTACAAATGAAAAAAGGAGTAAACATGAAGTCATACAGACTGACAGACTGACATTGATTGGACAGTTTTGACAGTATATGTGATTTGGTTAAATCACATATATATCAAAAGTACTGTGGTCGGTCCCCAAGCAAACCACACCAGAGTCTGCATGGGAGCCTCCTGGAAGAGGTGGTCTCAGTACGCTTTCAGATGAACTCTGGAGCGGTTGGTTTGTGGTGAGAACATGATCCGAACTCGGACAGACCCGACTACTGGAAGAACTGCACATTTAACTAAACCAGCTGCCGCAGTCAGCTGCGCTGTGCATCATGGGATGAGGACAAGTGTTGGTTGAAAGTTTGTACTTTAGCAACATAGCCCCATGGAAACTCAACATTATTTTCCAGCTGCATCCGCGCTTCTCGAAATGTATAGTTTGCCTAAAGTGGTGTATACAAACGATGTAGCGTAATGATGACCAGGACTACAGTCAACCAGCTGTCTGAAAAATGCTACAGTGTATAATGTTTTGGCCTTGGTCCGGACCAAATGAACCCGGACTACAGATGTGAAGGCACCCCAAGTGGTATCGGTTCGCTTGTTTGGTCTGCACCCCTGTTCGATTCACAGATTTCACACCAGCCCAAATTAACCGGGCAAACGCACCAGGGTTTCGTTTAAACCGAACCAGACAGGTTAGCTGTGAAAGCGCCATGCAAGTCCGAATATTTCGGCCTCTCCTGCTTCGATTTTGACGGTTGTTTTTCAAATCTGTTTCTTGGGAGTCCTCCAACTTTAAGGAAGTGACATAATAAGTTGCTGGAGTACTCCTTCAACTGTAAATACTATTTGAGCCAGGTCTTTACTTAAAAAAAAAAATTTCTTCTTAAGTTATCCACCGAGCATGTTTTGCACTGCACTGTTTGTAAGTTCAGTTCCTCTTCTCTTTTTGCAGAACGAAAGACGGCAGTGAGTTTTTGTTTCATGCAAAAGATGAGGTGAGACATTCCCGTGTTTCTAACTACATCTCCAAATAGCTGAGGTGGTTGTAACAGAGGCTTTGTTTTATAGAAACACCTAAAGTTATGTGACACCCATCTCAGTGACGTACGGGGAACATAAACCTCAAATGTCTGTGATCCCTCTCTCTCCCCTGCAGGAGGACCTCAAAGTGTGGGTGACAAACATCACCGCCAGTATTTCGGAGCACGAGGAGATTGCCAAATGGGGTCAGCCCCAACCAACTACCTCATCCACCGACGAGGGCACGCGCCGCGACGGCAGCAAGGCGGACAACAGGTCGGAGCGAGGCGGCGAGCGCTCCGACCGGGCCGAGCGGATCGAGCGGGCAGAAAAAGAAAGGGAGAAAGAGAAGGAGAGAGGCGAGCGCTCGGAGAGGTCAGATCGGGCCGGGAAGTCGGAAGCGAAGCGCTCGGAAAAGTCCGGTAAGAAAAAGTGAGCCGGGTGACGGATTGGATTGAAGCGTATGAACCCTGGACAGGAGGCGGGGCCGTAGACTGGTAGTGAACGCCCCCCTCCGTCTCTCCACGCCTCCAGCACTGTCAACAAAGTGTTTGGACGGAAAGTGACACACAGGACAGAAGGATTGACCCCAGGCTCACTCTTAGGACGGACAGGACGCATTTGGAGCAGGAGACGTCTTTCTCAACCTCTCTCTTCTTCCGTGTCTCCGCGAGAACACACAGAGTCACTGATGCCTCGCCGGCGCCCCCCGGTGGCTGTTTCAGAGAACTGCAGAGAGTTTCGTGCTGCTGAACCCCCGGGCAGCGTTACCGCGACAGAGGGACGGGACACGCATCATGTTAACTCAAAAGGCTGTTACTGATTGCTGGTAGTGCGATAAGTCGTAGCTCATTCTGTTCCATCTTTGTTTTTTCTATGCGATGAGCTGTATCTGTATGTATTTCTCGTCTGTCAGTCTTATCTACTGTATCTATCTGTCTGTAAGTCGAGACATCCTACACTATGTCTTATCACTCCTCAGAAATCGGAAGAGAATGAAATTATGCCAAAATGTTTTACAAACTTAGAGAAACCTTTTTGTTAACTGTTTTCTCCACTTTGTCCGATCGGATCTCGAGGTCTGGCCACGATAAAATGTGGAATTGAAACTGGTTTTATTTTGATACCCAACAGCACTGAAACCGCCTTCATCCTAACGCACCATGGATGACTCAACACTGATAAACAGCTGCGGTACTGCGCTGATTCTGGGAAGGTGAAAAGATGATGATTTAAGACAAGAGAAGAGTAGATGGCCGACCAGGGTGATGGTCTTCAAAACAATCAGGAATGCAAAAAACAACGTTTAATCGTTGCCCAGAAGGTCAGAGAAATACAATCCAGAGGCTTGACACCTTGACCTTTTAAGAATGGTCACAGCCCCGAAAATTGCTTGAAATCTTCTTTTTTTAATTTAATATTTAAATCTGCCCACGAAGAGCAAACAGAGCAGCTTCCCTTCGTTTGTATGATTTATTTAGGATTAAAGATTTCCTCGTCAGGATTTCTGCAAGACAGATGGGTCACAGGGTGTTAAAGCTGTGGCATAAAGACAGTTTGGTCCCTGCAGCCACTTGGTGTAATTACATTATTACAAACATATGTACAGTTCTTGGAACAGTGATCAGAAAGAGATAAAAACCGGCCTTAATCTGATGTTAGATTCTGGTTCCCAGGGGCCTCATTCGTTAACATGTTGTTTAATTTCACTTTATTTAATGTTAAAAAACAGATAAAACAGCTAATTGTGATAGCATTCATATTTTGGGTAACTGTAGAGGTTTAAGACTTGTGTTTTTGTATCTCAAAGGGAACTGGTGAAATTCATTGTAACCTGCTGCTTTTAGCACCAGGATCAGTTTTCCATGGATTACATGTATGGTTTTGGTCATAAGCACAAAATCTGCACTTGGTATGTTTTTAATTAATGAGGCCCTCGGCTGAAAACAGGCCTCATCTACTCTTTTATTCTCTTACAACATCAAACTACTCGTTGGATATTCTACTTGATTTATTCACACAAATATGTTGCATCCTTTTTTTTATACAGAATTCAAAATAACTTGTGTTTGTGTGTGAGTGTGTGTGTGTCTGTTTGTGCGTGCGTGTGCTGCTGCTCTCCGCTCCCAGGGTCTCCATAGCTCTCAGGTTATTTATGTTAGTGTGTGCTTACCGTGCGCTTCACGTGTTAATGTGTTTGTCCCCTCAGACGCCACGTCAGTCTTCCAGACACGCCCGATCCACAACACATACACACACAGACTCAAACAGAAGATTATAACTCGGTAGGTTTAAAATGTCAAAGGTTATAAACATGTTCCAGATTTTCCAGATCAGCATCCCATCAGTGTAGAATAAGACAGGAGTGAATGAATGAATGAATGAGTAAGGGAATGAACTGACACACCGTTGAGAGCCAGGATATCAGAATGACCAAATATTTAGAAAAAGGGGGTTAAAATGTCTGTAAGTTGTGAGATTGCATGTTTTGCTTGGAGAGAAATCACTCATTGAAAAGAAGCTGGTCTTTGCAGCCCGCTGACACGGCATCCTCACACCAGTTTATGTTAAATTTCCTATGAACTCACCACAAAGCCATAAATGACAGGGAAAAAAGGACAAAGGAAAAGGAATACACTTGTAAATGCAGCTGGGGAATTTTGGGAAGGAAAGTTACTTCCCTGCCCTGGTAGGAGCATCCTGGTCAGATAGCATTTAAAATCCTTTTTAAAATCCTTTCAAATAGGAATGCTGTTTCAATATCACTGCTACTGTACGAAAACCATGTTCATTTCAGTTCTGGTGTTTTTGATCCTTTCAGTTAAAGTCCAACTGAAGTTGCTGCTCCAGCGACAAATCTTCTCTGTAAATCGCAAACTGAAAGGGAGAAATGTATATGTTCTTGGCTAGTCAAAACTCACTGACCAGCACCAAGCCAGCAGCCTGCTACACCACAGCCACCACTGCTACTCCCATGCAGCGGATGAGGCAGTCCTGGAAGGCCCCATAGAGAGAAGCTCTGGGAAGGAGGTGGTGGAGTTAACCAGAAGTACATTTACCAAACTAGTTTTTTCTTCCTCATAACTGCCCCCTGAGGCCGGAGAGTGGGTGTTTTCACCCACTTGATGGTTGGTGAGAACCGCAGGTGTAGTGGGTGTCTTTTCTCCAACAGCCACACGGGGCAACAATGAGCCCATTCCACACTCGAAAAAACAAACTTTGACAGGCGACAGAGAGGTGACGTCTGTGCTTTATCAGGAGTGTTTTTCAGTTTTACTAGAGAAAATACGTCACGGATGTAGACTAACTGGTTTGTTTGATAAATGTACTTCAGATTAACTTACCCACCTACGTTACAGAGCAGCACTGAGCTTTTCTCTGGGGCCTTCCAGGACCGTCTCCCATGCTGTGGATGAGACCGTCCCGAGCAGGGCTGTTGTGGTTCTTACTCTAAAATACCACCACTAACAAAATCCTGTCTGCCCGTGGCTTATAAGGCTGTCAATCAAACCCAGACACGCCCCTCCAGCTGCCAGCATTTCTGACATTTCCCCAAAGCCCTTTTTTCTGTCTTTTAATAAAAAAAACTTTTAACAATAAAGATTTTTTTTTAAATACTGACATTATTTTTGACTGCAAAAAGGGATGAATAAATGTGATTTCAGTTGGACTTTAAACGTGAACGTTTACATCTTCCTCTATGAGCAGGTAGTTTCCATGGCTGTAGAGCTCAAGAATCCCACTCGAAATTAGTTTTATATTTTCAGAAGTCTATATTTGCCAGGTTAATAATTTTCTCTCTTTCCTAAAAGTGTAATATTGAGATTATTATTATATCTGGCTGTTCCTGGGTTTTTAGATTGTACCTTATCCACTTCAGGATTTTAAATTCTGTCCTGACCTGTTGGTGGTCTGCTTGTTGTTTATCATAAAACATGTCTTGAGAACTGTAACTTTCTTTAATCTTGTTTTATTTCAACACACTGTATGCATCTAAATTAGGTGTGAATGCCAGATCAATGCAATCATTTACATGCATGTTGGACACAACAAAGGAAAGTTAAACGAGTTAAAAGAGGTGGATTTTGAATGAGCAAATCTTCCACGTGTAAAGTGACACAGGACGGCCCTCTGCTGTCGGACAATGAATCTAACAGCATAACAAACTGACGCACTTTGTTGCTGTAGATACACACAGGGCAGAACATGCAGGGTGCAGCAAACTCGCTAACAGATAATGTTACAAAATGTAATGTTAATTGAACCATTTTACACTGTTGACAGCAGAAACAACGAGATGTGCGAAAGTCAGCAAGGTTAACATCCTGACAGACTGACTGAAATACCAACATTAAAGGTTTGGATGAGCACGCAGGTACCCTGCCTGCCTGAGTGTGTCTGTGCTGTTCACATCAACCTCAGTCTGTCGGCCCGAGATGAAATGATGAATAAAATACCTTTTGGTTTGCCATTAATGTATTTATAGTCGGCGTTTTCTTTTCTCATCGGGAAATGAATGTAGAACTTTGTTGTTGAAAATGTGTCAGTTTGGATGCAGGTCAGTGTTTTTCCTGCTCTCTGGAAAATACTCTTTTTTTTTAAATATATATATATACAGCATGTAGATCATAAGATGATAAAAAAAAAAAAAATCTTCATTATGAGAAAATTCAGTTAGTCGTTGGCAGTTAGATGGAAGGTGAAATCTTTACTTTAGCAGAGGGAATCATTTCTGAGGATTGTAGAGGGGCTTGTTAAAGAATTAATATTATTCATGTTGATGATGATGTCCACGGTAGCAATGAACTGAGACTTTATGCAACTTTTTCTTTGCACTAGGGACGCTGTCCTGTTGCAGAGTTGAGGCCTGATGGTCAGTGGTGTTGGGGATCCAGCAGAGGGACGTCAGATCCAGAAAAGTTAAGCGTTATCACGTTAGGTGGAGGAACGTTTTATTGGAGGCCGTTTCAGGATCAGTTGTTTGTGAATTGATTTTAACTTTTTGTTTGTTTGTTTTCCTCATGATCTTCACATTTGGTGCGAAGCCCATGTGGATTAACAAGACAAAGGAAACTCACGCTAGAGCTGAGGCCACTAGTCAGTTAATCGACTGGTTGATCCCACAGCAATTTTGATAAACGATTCATTGTTCAAGTCATTATTTTAAGCAAAGACAGCAAACATTCTCTGGTTCCAGCTTCTCTAATGTGAAGATTTGCCGCTTTTCTTCTTTGCTTTATAACATTATAAACTTGATGTCTTTGGGTTGTGGACTGTTGGTCGGGCAAAACGTGACAATAGAAGACGACACTTTGAGCTCCATACAAATTGTGACGAAATTGTAATTTTTTTATAGACCAAATGATTAATCGGTGAATTGAGAAATCTCATCACTCTCATGGTTCACCAGTCAAAATGGCTGCTGCTTGTTCCAGCGTGCAGACGAAAACAGATGAACAACCTCGATCTAGTACACAAGCACGGCCTGGCACGCGTAATACAGAACATATTTTGACTTTGAATAGGGCTCAGACGACAGTGAACCAAAAGTATCTAAGTGTAATTTAAATTTTCTTAATCTAGCATTTGCAGTTTTGGCGTTTTGTGGAATCTCACTGACAGACTGAGAGGGTGATTATGTGGGACACACGGATCTTTTAGTGGACGCTAATATCTAGAAATGCACCGGTTTTCTCACAAAACGATCCTGTGTACCAACAATCTATTTTCTTATCAGTTTCCTGTGAAGTAGTCTTACAAAATAATATCACTGTTTAATTAGAGCATCCACTATTTGGTTAAATGTTCAGTAAGTAGAGCTCGTAGTCCACCTACTGAACACTTTGGGAGTCTCTGCCTTTTAGTTTCTGGATGTGCGAGAGATTCATTCATGAACACAAATCTTGATGAAACTGCACACGATTATAGAACTGGAAACTGTTAACAGGTTCTTCTTTAACACAAAGAAAGTACCGTGGTTTTTATATCCAGTGACATTCAAACTAAAGAACACTCGTGTCAGTTCCTGTTTCTCGCTTCCCTTTTGCAGCCGTCCTTGCCGACCACATCGGGCCGCAGCCTTACAGCTAGTGAGGCACTTTGCTCCATATCTGTTCGGCATTTCTGCCATTAAAACGTGCTGCTTTGCAACCGTCGTATGTGGGAAAACATCAGGATTGGTTAGACACCCTAATGTGATTGTTTTGTGCCGTTGGCCTCTTTTTGTCCGGAGATAATTTTAGCAACTTCAAAGACCAAATAAGGTCAGATAGTGTTAGCAGATCATTTGTAGCATTTGTCTTACTTTGGTGGAGCTACAGACGAATGGGGCTGGCCACATTAGGACGATTCGAGCCGCGTCAGATACAGTAGGTCCTGACATCAACTTTCACTTGAACTCACTTTCCTGCAGGGAACACACCCGCCCCTCGTGTGCTCCCTGCAGATTAAAACGCACAGAATTAAGGTTAAAGAAAGTGCTGACACCAGCCAGAGATAATCCAGTGCTGACGCGTGAACACTGAATATTTTCTGCCGTAGTTTCTCTCCTACTAGGACCCCAGAGCACCACTGTCTATCTGCCCTCAGCCGGTCTGTCTCTCTGTATGCCTGCCTACAGCAACCTGATAATGTACAAATGTATTTTCTGTAAAAAAAAAAACCCAAAACAAATAAGTGTATCTATGGCGATGCTGGGAAAACTGCCCCTTGTCTTTGTTATGTTTAACTTGGTGAGAAGTTGAAGTGAGATTGTTGCTCCTCCTCCACACAAACACACCAGGACAAAAGAGGTTGCATGAATGACATAGTCTATATTATAGTACTGCTGTGCATGTCTTAAAGTCCCATCCCTCCACTATGCAATCACTGTAACATACTGGGGCAACACAAACTACCAACAATGGAAAAGGGTGAATGAATGAACCAATAATGGGTAAAATGATCAGAAACAACTGCGAATTATTGACTCTGTACAGTCGTTTCTTTGACTTGATAAATACACATTGTGATACTGAAAAATAATGTTTGTGTGTGTCTTTTTGTGAAGCAGATAAGTGAGGCTTGGGGTCTTGCAGGGGGTCCTTTGTGTTCTCAATGGGCTTTACAGGCGCACATCAGCAGTCCAGGACAAAGAAGGAAACACAATCCCCCCTATAATATCCTTAGTTGATTTAAAAAGTTGCATTTAAGTTGTGTAATTCTGTATTAAGGCATATTTAAGAACAAAAATGTCCTTTGCTGATGTTCATTAGGACAAATTTTGGAGTCCATGACTTAAAACATTGAGCCACAAAATATGTCTACTTTTATAATCAAGTTAATTCTAAAAAACTGTTAGTTTACTTCTTTAAAACTAAGAAAGCATTTGAGTATAAAATGTCCAGGCTTATACTTGTATCTGTAATGCCACCATAAGTAGACTGGATGATGCATACTGATGCATATAAGGTTACTGAAATTATTCTGAAATGTGCTTTTAAAGATACTGGGAGCACACGGACGTAAAACTGCACAGTTAAATCAGGACAGATTGTACAATGAATCAGTGTTCAACCTCATATCCTGGGTTTATTTGGGATATTTGCATATTCATATCTTTTTTTTCAATAAGGGCAAAGGAGTATCAGGAAATTCTAAGAATTTTAACAGAGGTAATTTAACTTTTTCTTCAGACAGAAATTATTATTCAAAGCAAAATCATTTTTATTTATATGTTTTGAAAAATGTCTGAAGGGGCTCTTTATCTTGAAACATAATACAAGTTTACAGAATAACATGACAATACATGAATAATGAATGTATGAAAATACAAATTGTATTTTAGTAGAAAAAAAGGTTACTATAGAAAATATATTTCAACCCCACAAGGATAAAATATGTAGTTTCTTCTTTGATACATCGTAGTAATTATCGTTATTTATTATGGATTTTAGCGGGGTATTTTGAGCTTTTATTCTGTTATGTAGACGGGACACCGGAAGCGGATATGCAACACGGAATCTTTTCAGGGACGCACAGGTCGCCATGTAGAACAGCGAACGTTAGTGTTACACCGAAGAAAGACAGTTGTTGTGTTTAAAGTCCAGCTGACTCTGAATTAAGTTACTACTTAGGCTTAAAATGCGCTGCGGACTGGCGGACACGGCGGGCTGAGCTTTTGATTCGACAGAAGAACGATGGAGGCGAGCTTCGGCCGCGAAGTGGCGTCGATCGTGGAAGTCGCCATCCGGGCCACCGTGTCTGTTTTCAGGGACGTCTGGGCGAAAGAGGCGCCAAACGCGGCGTGGGATGAGGCGCGGGTCGGCGAGGTCCAGGAGATAGAGAGGTGTTTGGCGGCGCAGATCCACAAAGCGTACACGCAGTTCTCCGCGGAGCTGCTGGAGGAGAACGAGGCTCTGCGGGCCAAAGTGGAGCAGCTGGAGGACGTGCTGCAGAGGAAGGCCGGGCGGCTGGAGCAGGAGCTGGAGGCCAGGGTGGCTCAGCTGGCCAGAGAGATGGAGCAGCTGGAGAAGGAGCTGAAGAGCATCAGCAGCAGGGCACGGGGAGGCCCCACCCACGTCCTGACGGGTAAGGGGCGGGCGTCAATCGACCGATCGATCAGCCTGATGACCACACGAGTATGTTGGGTTGAGATTGATAACAGCAACTGCGAGCTGGGAGGCAATGTTAGGTTTTGGGGCTCAACAAAGTCATGAAGTTTGCCTTCACACTATGTCTGCTTTCAGTAGAAGCCATTAAGGCAGCAACAAACAATTCCCATTATCGATTAGTGTGTCAACTGTGGGTTAATCGATAAGTCTGCAAAATCTTAGAAAATAGCGGAAATACCATTACAGTTTCCCAGATACTTGCTCCTCGTTCTGTTACATGTGCTCGATGTCTTCAGACACCAAATGTACAGTTTCTGTCTTTTCTGTGTGTGCCAGTTGGAGAAATTCTTGACTTGAGTGCTTGTCGGGATAAACACATTACACTGCTCTGATGGTGAACGTTACTTAGTGAAATAGGCCTGATGTGGCATTATGTCTCTCTGTGTAATTGACACAAAACAGAAGCCCCGGTGTCGTCGGACTCCACCAGTCCTGTGGGCCCAGAACCTGCTGCCCGTCTGGTTCCAGCGGGAAGCCCTGAAGCCGGCCCCAGCTCCGAGGCTGTGCCTGCGACTGTCCCTCAACCTGCGATAGCCCCGATGGTGTTTGTTGGCAGAATCAGCGCCGCTCCCGCAGTGCTGTTGGTGGGTGCCAGCCAAGTCATCACCCAGCCCCCCACGCCGTCGGCGGCTGTCTCGGAAACGACGGGAACAGCGCAGCTCGTCCTCAAACCAGCGGGCTCGCCGGGGTCCACGCCTCAAGACGGCCCCGGTCCAGACTCCGGCACCGTCAGTGGTGTCGACTCGGCACAGGAAAAGGTTGGGTGTTTCTGTGCTGTTTTTGATTAAACTCAGCAGATCTGGATTTGTCTGGAAGCAACAATGTCTTAAACATCTCCATCTATTTCTGTATGTTGTTTTTAAAAGTCTTTCTGGTTTGCACCTGCACAAGTGTCTGAATAATGTACACATGTCGGTGGTGTTTATTTCCCACCCTGGTGGAGATACTTAAGGGCAAAACAGGCTGTAGGATTAGTGTTTTTGTCTTTAAGCAACGGACTGAGCCAAAACTTATTCTCTAATGTTTCTAGTGTCATGTTTCTCTATAAAGAGGGAGTGTAAGGCTTAGGAAGCCTTTCACTGTCTTGGTGCCGATTGCATGTCATTGCATGCAACAAACCTTTTAAAGTTAAACTCAAATTATTTTCTTTTGCATCGCAGAAATGTGCTGAAGAGGCACCTTCAGGGAGAACGAAGAGGACGAGGAGAGCAACTTTTAAAACCTCCGAGGGTATGATTAGATTTCAGACTGTTGCTTTTTACAGGAAGTGAACATAACATTAAAGTTTGGGAAGGAACTTGGATAGGTGGAGGACACAAAGAGTAACTATTTAAGTAAAATCTTCAAATAATAATAGACAAAGTGTTTCCTTCCCTTTTCCAGTTTCCACTGAAAACAGCAGCGAAGAGAAAAAAATCAAATCAGGTGGGGTGCAGAGAAAACGGCCAACAAAGACAGCGCCGCGGACAGTGCAGCGGTTCTCCTGCGAGCTGTGTAACGTCAGTTTTCATTGGAAAGGTGAACTGAAGAACCACATGAAGGTCCACAAGAAGCGTTTTCCTTGTGAGCAGTGCGGCAGAAGTTTCCTAGAAAAGAAGTCTCTGGAAAATCACCTTTTGCGTCACGAGGCAAGTAAAGCCCCCTTGCCCTTCCCCTGTCCTCAGTGTAAAAGATCGTATCGAAAAGAGCTGTCGCTTCAGAATCACCTCAAGTGTCACCAGCGGTTGAAAGCACCAAAGCCGTTCGCCTGCGATCAGTGTGGGAAAACGTTCAGGATTCAACAGTCTCTGGAAAACCACCTCTTGCGCCACGAGAAGTGGAAGCAAATGTTGAAGTGCCAGCTTTGTGACAAGACTGTCAAGACGTCGGTCCAGCTGAAATGTCACATGGCCGTACACTCGGAAGAGAGACCGTTCAGCTGTGCAACGTGTGGGAAGGAGTTCAAGAGTAAAGACACCCTTCGCTTCCATCAGATGGTTCACACGAACGCCAAAAAATACAAATGCACAATGTGCGACGAGACTTTCAAATATGCCCACTCCCTGACCGTGCATAAGAGGAAACACACAGGCATCACGCCGTTCATTTGCACTGTGTGCAACCGGTCGTACAGGACCGGCACTGCTCTGAAGAGACACAGCGTAGTCCACACTGGGGAGAAACCATTCACCTGTCACATATGTGGCGCAAGGTTCAGCCTGAACAACAACCTCAAGAGGCACCTTCGCATTCACACAGGAGAGAAGCCGTTCACCTGCCAGGCGTGTGCCAAGAGCTTCTCAGACAACAACAAGCTGAAGTCGCACATGCTCATCCACGGTGCCAGAAAACCTTTTATGTGCGATCTGTGCGGCAAGACCTTCCTCTTCAACTGCAGGCTGCTGATACATCAGAGGTACGTGCATGCTGACAGGAACGAGGAAACAGAAGGCACACAAAGATTTTCCCAGACTAGAAAGCGAAACAAGTCGTTGGTTAAACCGTTCAGTTGCAAAATATGTCTGAAAGGTTTCAGCGCCGCATGTTCTCTCAAACTTCATGAAAGAGGCCACAGTGAGCACAAGGAGTTCAACTGCAGCATATGCGGGAAGTCTTTTCATAACAAATACTCGTTCGGCTATCATCAGAGGAGCCACTCGGGGGAGAAGCCCTTTGTTTGTGACGTGTGCGGGAAGAGATTCTTCCATGCCGGAAGTCTGAAGCAGCACGAGCGGATTCACACAGGGGAAAAACCGTACAAGTGTGACCAGTGCGGCAAGGCCTTCAGAACAGACGGAAACTACTACAGACACTTGCGGATCCACACGGGTGAGAAGCCATTTGAATGTTTGTACTGTCACAGGAAGTTCCACCAGTCAAATCAGCTCAAGTCCCACATGCAGGTCCACACAGGGCAGAAGCTCTACTCGTGCCAGCAGTGCGGCCAGGGCTTCTCCGATTCAAGGCAGCTCAAGAAGCACAGCTGTGACGGCTCGTAGGTGATGTGATGCTGTGGCGTGTTGTCCGCCAGAAGGCTCACACTGCGGCGTGTTTGTAAGAAGGGAAACAAAATTCCTTGTGTGTGGCTTTGTGCTCTAAATATTGCACAGCTAAACAAGAGTGACGCTGACAAAAAAAAAAACCCTTCATCCTCATAATCTGTTGTTGAGAGCTGGTACAAGAAATATGGTCAGTTGTTGCAATCATTAAGTAAAATACAAAACATTTGCTTGTGATAGTTTCAGTGTCAAAGGGACGCTTGATTGTCTTCATATTATAAACTGGTAGCTTTTGATTTGGCTGTTGGTCAACTAAGGAGATTTAACTCTTCAGGGCTGTGGTAACGCTTACCTGTCATTCATCTTGACATGCCAGAGTTATGGGATTATTTAATACAGTAATTGATAGTAAAAGTTGTCGCAGCTCTTCTCTCATTCTGAGTATTCAGAGGTTAGCAGTGTTCGTGGCATTTACGGTCTGGTTTTCTTGTTTGTTTCAGTAAACTCAGCTATTAAACGTTTAAAATACTATTTACCTTTTTATAAAACATTGAGGCCATTTGAAAAACACAAAGTTAAACATGTGAAACCCAAACTAGGCGTTGAGGTAAGACACCTCTGTAAACGTGTTGAAGATAATAAATGCAGCGAAGGGGCCAGCTTCCTGTTTTCAAGGCGTGTATTGGGACTGAAAATAATTCCCATTTCTGTTCACCAGCTGAGTTGATATTAAAGTGAAGATAAAGGTCATTTTTTTGTTATTTTGAAAGATTTCTTTTACTATTTTGTACTAATTTATGTTTTGTTAATTCATAGTAATCCAATAGAATGGCATTTAAAATGTAATTATTTTCAAACTAAAAATTGAAAATGTAAAATGAATTTTATGTACAGTTCTGTGTGTTATGGCACTGTGTGTATATATTTTTTTTCGTTTGTTAGTGTAAATAAAGAATATTTGCAATCGAAGCAAATTCAAGACTTTTATTTTGAAATAAGATTTTTTTTTCCCCCATATGTTCTTCCATTTCCGGAATCAATGGCGCTAACTGTCCTGCTATTTCTCTGCGCTGTTGTAAGAGTTAGCTTTTAACTCTGAAGGTACGATGTCAGAAAACTTAGTGTTTTATTCCGAAACAAAGTCCATCATGGAGACAGCCATTAAGACCGCTGTTAATGTTATCGGGAATTCAAAAGAAGAAAATCCCAAAAAGGAGCCAAATGCGAGACGTAAGGTGAGTCAACGGTTTAACGTTACGTTACTGTTACGTGCTGTTCTTCGTGCGCAGCACGGCGCTGCCCGCGGACACCAGGGGCCGTTCAGCCGCTCAGAAACAGTAGTCGGGGGAGATGGACCCGACTGGAGAAGAGAGGCAGCGTAACGCCAAGCGAAACAAAGATGGCGGACTGTCATCACAGACAGCAGCTAGCTAAAAATGTAAAGCTAAAGTTCTGGGGGGTTAAATGCAGTTCTTGTGTCAAGCTGGACGTTTGCGTATAAATATATGACTACGGGTTTTAACCAGCCAACAGGTCGCGTTACCGCCTCACATCTCTGTTAATGAGTATTAATAATTAAAAGAACCAAATTTAACATGCAAATCCTGTCATCCTTCGGGTTCTCCACTGGACAGTTGTAGCTTGAGTACCTTTAACGTTTCTTCAGCACAAGTTTGACGTGTTTGTACTTAACGTGACTTCCGTGTTATTCTACCATTGCTTTATACATCTACCTGGGTATTTTACTTTTTACGCCACTACATTTATCTGATGGCTATAGCTACTAGTTACTGTACAGATTAAGCGTTTACATAATAAAACAAATATAAAATACAACACTTTGTTAAAGAGTAAATCAGACGGATCTCAACATTTTTGGTTTGGGACTTATTATAAAAACAAGCAGTCCGGTTCAGGCCTCCTGTCACAGTTTATAAGTCTGAGTTGTTAGTAGTCCCACCAAAGAGGGATTTCACCTCAATTTGGTAAAAACTAACGCCACACAAGTACTTTTACTTTTGATATTTTAAGTGCATTTTTTTTTTATAATACTTCCAGCAAATATACCACCAGTTTATATCAAGTCTTTAAAGCACGTTTAGGGACAGATTGTGTACTAACAGCAGATACCTGTGTCCACCATAAATAGGTCTAACATCAGATGCTTTTAATCTAATAGGTGTTTTATAACAAACAGTGCTGACTGCCTTGTTTTAATCCTCACAGACAGAGTTTGACAGCACTGTGGAAATGTTGGCACGGGAGGCCACGAGAAAGATCGGTGCCATTTTCACCCAGCTGTCCTCAACGCTGCACCACGACAACAAGACTCTGAAGGCCAAAGTGGGGCAGCTGGAGGGCGAGCTGAAGACTGTGACTGGCAACTTTGAAAATGCCAGAATGTGGAGAGAAAACGTCCTGAACGGCTGCCCGGTCCTGTTCGAGCAGAGTGGGCTGATCTTCACCCTGAAGCCGTTTGGGAAGTTAAAAAGAAAGGGAGTCACGGGATCATCGCCTGCCGCTGGGGTGCAGAGTGAACGTGACGCTGGTAAGTTTACATTAAAGCAAAAAAATAGTACAGTGGTGGTCAAGTACTGTACTTGGTGCTGTGTTACTTCACACTACATATCAGAGGGAAATTGTACTTTTTACTCCACTACAATTCAGTTGCTTTACCGATTCAGATTAATACAAAATATTAACAAATAACATGATATATTATTATAGATTAAGATACCCAGCAGTGTATCAAGCACTTATTAAATTCGCTCCACTGTTACCAGCTGGCACATTAACGTGACGAACGCATTAATGCATCAATAATTATAATCCGGTAATAGAATATATATGATTCTGAAATGGGCCATTCTGCATAATGAGTATCAACAGCAGTGAAAACACTCTAAAAGCATAGGGAGACCTAATGAGACAATTAGCACATTTGAATAAAGTGTAAAGGCAGTGATGTGTGGGACCTAAAAATACAAATCAGAATATAATCATGATTTCTTAAGTCTTGTCATAAACAGTAGTTATGTAAGTTTTGATATGTAATTGATTAGAAGTTAAAACGGTGGCTTCTAAAACACTTTTTACCATTTAAAACCTCCAGTTTTTGCGTGTGTAGTCCTGTTACTCGGGGTGCTACTGTGGACACGCGTGATGGCTTTTATCTTCTCCACTCCTGTCTAGACACCGCGGCCGACTGTACCACGACAAACACGGCAGAATCCAAAAACGCCAGCGGCCAAAGCACACGGGAAGCAGAGGTCAGGAGGAAAGGGAAGGTCTTTGTGTGCGACGTCTGTGACAAGAGCTTCAGCCGGCAGTTTCATCTGACGAAGCACATGAACACTCACAAGGAACAGAGGCCCTTCGCCTGCAGCCA
This sequence comes from Coreoperca whiteheadi, assembly GCA_011952105.1. Taxonomy (NCBI): domain Eukaryota; kingdom Metazoa; phylum Chordata; class Actinopteri; order Centrarchiformes; family Sinipercidae; genus Coreoperca; species Coreoperca whiteheadi. The sequence continues at coordinate 4,333,437 of CM022478.1, read as the reverse complement.
GTGCCCGAGAAAGTTCAGGAACACAGCCACTTTTGAGTTGCACCTACTGCGGCACGAGGAGAGGAAGTTCGCAGCCTTCAAGTGCCAGCTCTGCGAGAAGACGTTCAAAACAAAAATGCACCTGAAGACTCATCAGCTTGTACACACAGACACGAGGCCGTTCATCTGCTCCACCTGCGGGAAGGGCTTCAAGACTAAACACAACCTGCGGGCTCATCAGGTCGTGCACACTGTTGAAAAGCCGCACAAGTGCTCTGAGTGCGGGGAGAGTTTCAGGTACGCGTTCACGCTGCAATGCCATAAAAGCACTCATACTGGTGAACATCCTTACAAATGCACGGTGTGTGGCAAAGCTTTTATAAAGAGGAGATCGCTCAGGACGCACCAGTCTGTCCACAGAGGGAAAATGTTTACATGTGATACGTGCGGAGCAGGCTTCACCCTTCAGCACAACCTGAAGAGACACATTCGTATCCACACAGGTGAAAAACCGTTCAAATGTAAAGTCTGCGGGAAGAGTTTCATTCAGGACAACAAGCTGAAAGCACACATGCTTCTTCATGGGGCCTCAAAGTCATTCATGTGTGACCTGTGTGGGAAGACTTTTCTCTACAACTGCCAGCTGCAGAAACACCAGAAGGTAACTCACGATGAGACGCACGGGCAGGTCATCAGAAGACGAACTCGAGAGCGAGGCAACCGCAGAGTTATCTATCGGCGGGACAAGACGACGGTAGACGTGACGCCGTTCAGCTGCAAGACCTGCCGCAAAAGCTTTGACACCGCGGGTTCACTGAAAAGACACGAGCTCATTCACACAGGTCAGATGCAATACAACTGCGACGCGTGCGGCAAGTCTTTTTTCTACAAAGCTACGTACGACTACCATCAACGGATCCACTCGGGAGAACGGCCGTTCGGTTGTGATGTGTGCGGGAAGAGGTTCATCATCCTTCAGGCTCTCAAGTCCCACAAGCTGCAGCACTCTGGAGAGAGGCCGCATAAATGCGAGCAGTGCGGCAAGGCCTTCAGGATCTACACCAACTACCTCAGACACCTACGGATCCACACGGGGGAGAAGCCCTACGAGTGTGAGGTTTGTGGAGTGAGGTTCAGGCAGCTCGGACACGTAAAGTTTCACATGCAGGTCCACACAGGAGAGAGACCGTACTCCTGCGGCAGCTGTGGACTTGGATTTTCAGACTCAAGGCTGCTGAAGAGACACACCTGTTCTGAGAAATACCAGACAATGTTAGGGAGCACACTGGCTACTTCCTGAGCACCTGGCGATAATAAGGACGACGCAGCCACGAAGCTGCAGTAGGACACCCACCTGTGGTCGAACTTACATTGTTATGTTCTAAAATGTATTGGATATGTAAAATAACTACAGTACAGCTGCACAGACCTTTTTAACGAGAACCAAAACAGGAACTGATATAGAACTAAAACTAAACCGGCATCCACACATCTAATAACAGAAGAAACCCGTATTGACAGCTGAATAACGTCATTGTAAAATGGGATTTTCTGATTAATTCTGCCTTAAGAGAATGCTTTGAAAACGTTATTTTGATCATTATGAGAGTTGTAACTAAACTCTGGCCACAAGCTTGAAATGTGTAATTGTAAAGTGTCCTCAGCTAAAGATACAGAGAAACCTAAAAATTCTGAGATTTAAGTTGTCTTCTTCAGTCTTTTCATATTTTCAGTTTTCCTTCAGTATTGGATTATATTTCATATGTTCAAGCACAGTAAAATAAATGTCTGAATAAAACTACAATTCTTGTGATTCTCCTCAATTCAGAGATTTTTCACAGCTTGTCCAGGTGAGGGCATGACAGCTTTTATTTTGAAAGGGATATAAAAAAAACTGCTGCACAGGGTCCTCTTCCGTCCCTGTACATCACACTACACTTTACACTTGACTTTACAAACAAACCAGACATTTTTCTTAAACAGGTTTCAGTAAAATATGTTGGATGTTACACATCTGAAGAACTACTATGAGAGTAAATTTCTTCATTATTCTTATTGAAGAATGTGGAGTTGTAGCCTCTTAACTGTGACCAATAGAGAGCAATTTGCATCGTGATCATTTTTGTTAATTATTTCAGATTGGATTGTAGTTTGGGAACTTACGTCTATTCTGAAGGTAACTGCCGGAAGTATTCTTATGCTATCATGTCTGACTTGACCTTTTGCGTTGGTGTAGTTCCTCTTTGTGACCACTGGAGGGCAGTGAACACTCACGGTCCTCGTGTGAACAGTCAACTCCAACTATTATTAAAACTACGCTTTAGTAAAATGTTTTTATTAATACTGACGTCACTTTTGATGTTTGTAATAATCACACAAATAATCATGCATACACGTTGATATTAATAGCGTTAGTGCTGATTAAGTGTTAGCCACGAATGCGTTGTAGTGTTGCAGTTCCCCACTGTGGCCACTGGAGGGCAGAAAGCACTCATGTTTTTAAACGCACCACAGGGGTCACCACAGACACTATGAAACTTAAGATGAAGACGTAATAAATGAATCAAGAGACAGCACAACATTAAAAAAGTTAGTATATTGATTGAATTCATTATATTCTACAGAGCTTCATATTGTTCAATAAAAATGACTATGTCACTACATACACTATTAACATTATTACAAATAAGAAAGAATACTCTAATTGATACCTCTAAATTATAATAATAATTTATCCACTATACAAACTGAAGAAAATTGTAGTTTTTAACCGTTGATCATTTCAGCCAATTCACGTACGTGTATTTCTGTGTAAGTTCACTGAGCGCATTGAGGAAAAAATCTGATTCCTTGTACGTGTACACATACGTGGCCAATAAAGCTGATTCTGATTGGGTATTGCTTCGATATGGCCAGCTAGATTTATTTTGAAGGTGCTTACCGGAAGTCTCACTATACTATCTTTTCTGGCTTGACAGGTGTCACCTTGCTGTAGTTCACCGATGTGACCACTGGAGGGCAGTAAACACGATTTTACAGAGTCATATCAACTAGCATGACCTCCAGAGCAAAAAAACTATCATTAAAACAACACTTCATTAATACGGTTTGTTATTTTATTTTTTTAAACCAAAACTGGTGCTGATGTTAATTCTAATAATCGAACCATATTGATTATACTGCCGGTGTGTTACCCACCAAGTTAAGTGTTGCAGTTCCGAACTTTGGCCACTGGAGGGCAGTGGACACACGTTTCACCAGCGTCAAGGCAGACACAATGCCATACTAACACTTCTGGTTAAAAATTAAAATTAAATAATACAACAATTTAGAAATTGCATACTTGCATGTACTTATTCTACTACGTTTACTGACGTAGTATTTACATGGGAAATTCACGATCGTACTTACAAAGACTACTTCCTCCTTCCCTTTCCTTTCGCCCGAAGGACTGAATAAATAGGACCGCGGCAGGAATGCGTGCTTTTGTTTTGAAGAACGCGAAGTGGGAAGAGGAACATCCGTGTTTGCGAGTGGAGCGAGTTTTATTCACCGTAAAGACAAACGCCGAAGCATCAAAAGCTGCTTGTTTCGTTACAAAACTGCAGGACTGGAACGACGTTTGTAGCCGACATTTGTCAGGATGTCGGATCTGGAGGCGCGCGTGGGCGCCATTTTGGATATAATGGTCAACGCGACTGTGACAGAAATGACCAAAGTTATCGGCGGCTCAACACATCCAGAGGTGACATCGCGTGCGGCTGAAAACACACCTGGGTCCTCGGACGGGAAGGTACGTTGGGCTGCTGCCGGCAGCCGTTTGTTGTTTCCGTGTCGGTTAAACATCCCCGTCTCGCGCGTCGTTGCGCCTCCTCAACTGGCGTATAAACAACCGGCTGAACATAGAACTAGAAGAGCTAGCTAGCTGCTCCAGTTAGCGGTCACCCGCTGAACCCGAAGAACCGCTCGCTGCTCGCGGGGCTTTTAGTCACGTCAAATTAAATGTGAACGTGTAGGTCTGGTTGGTCAAGGTAAGCGTAACGGCAGAGAAGAGTCCCTCTTTTGAGTGGGACGGCAGGCCCGGGCCTATCTATCTGCTGTATGTCTACAGACTGCTCACCCTCCGGGAGCGTCACCTGCGCGACCAGGATCGATTTATCAGCTATCGTTTTACAGTTATAGCCAGTGGGACGCGTCGAAGTACTCTTACTACATTTCACAGGCTAATAGTGTATTTTATACTCCACTACATTTATTTAATAATTTAGTTACTTTTCGGATTCAGATTATTAATACTAAACATACATCTAATAATTTATTACTAATAACATATGAAACATTATAGGTGTTATTATAGGTGAAGATACCCATCATTATATAAGGTAATTAAACTTAGCTGCACCTTTTACCAGATGCAAAATTAAAGTGAGAAACATTCATAATAATAACAACAATTATTATTATTATAATCTAAATTTGTTCTTTTACTTAAAGTTTTGAATGCAGGACTTATACTTGAAACAGAGTATTTTTACACACATTATTACTGCTTTTACTTTAGTAAAATATCTGAGAACTACGTCCACCACTGATTTATAGCTACTGTGATCAGAATGACAGCTGCAGTTACTTTGCAGAGTAATGTGAGTTATTTTTCATTCGTCAATTGTTTAGTCTATGCAAAATCAATTAGAGCCCAAGCTGCCTCTTCACATTGCTTGTTTTGTCAAAAGTCCAAAGATGTTCACTTTATAATGTTATACGAATTCCTCACGTTTGAGAAGCCCGAACCAGCTCATCATAAATGGCTTAAAAGGTGAATTATTTATCAGAACTGTTGTAGATTTCATTTACTCTTGATCCACTATTCAAATGTCATAGTTTCAGCTCCATGAAATATGACGCCCTGATACAGATTAAACTAACATGAAGTAGTTAAAATGCTGTTTACGTGGCCAGTCATCATTAACATCACAGATTATACAGTATAATATAACAAACTGAAAGGGGACTTTCTGCATAATACTGCAAAGTATCAAAAGTACTTTTACCTTTTGAAGAAAATTTTTCTGGTAGTACTAATGTTAGTTTTGCTTATGTAGTGAATGTTTGAGTTTCACCTAGTGTATTTTTACACCAGTGGTGTTTTTACATAAGGAATGGATCTGAATTGAGCAATATATTGTATTCTCACAGGGACAGTCTATGCAGTGTCTCATTACGCCTTTAAGTTATTAAAAAACTCAAAGCACTGTCTTGTAATTGTGTGCAAACGGTGTGTAAAATAGCCTAAACTTGCAAATATTCCTTTTATAATCAAATTAAACAGAAAAGGGAGCAACTTGTGGCATTTGTTAAGCTGTAACTAGCTGAGATTTAATGTTTTTCTTAAATTGCTAAAAAAATCACAAATTAATGTACCTTTTCCCATCTTTAGATATAAGCTATAATAAGAATAATAGTCCTAAATGGTCTCATAGTGAGAAAAACCTGAACAAGATCATCATAATATTGTGTTCTTGCATCATTTCCTTGTCATCATTTCATTATATTACATTATATTCTTGCTGTTTTTACATGTATTACTGTCCCTGAGTATTTTATTTAGTGTGTATCTGCCTCTAACGGTGGTCTGTGTTGTTCCCGTCAGGTGATCCAGTTCAGCGTCCTCGTGACGTCTCTGGCCCGAGAAGCTGTGGAGAAGATCTGCCAGCTTTACCATGAATGTTCTTCTCTGCTGCGGTTAGAGGTACGTCACGTCACTGCGTCTTGGGGGAAGATCGGCCTCCTCTACGGTTATGATCAGGGAAATTTCCACAGCATTCATAGAACTGAAATCTTCCTTTTATAGACCTTTTGATGAAGAGGTCGCAGGGGTGCAGCAAACGGTTATTTTCATTATCTTATGTTCCCGATCAATCGCGTAATCGTTTGCTCTATAATATAAAGATTTCCACCACAATTTCCTAAAGTCCTTCAAATTGCTTATTTCATACGACCAACAGTCCAAAAGCCAAAGATGTCACTGTAATGTAAATTGTAACATTTGAGAACCCATTTTTGCTTGAAAAAGTTTTAGATTTTAGTTTAACCGATTATCAAAGTAGTTGCCGATGAAATTTTCTGTTGAATGACTAATCGATTAATCGTTCGATTGTTTTAGCGCCAGATGTTCTGCATTTGTCACGATTTCTGTTTTAAAAGGTTTAGGTTTGTCTCCCTTCTGTAGGTGACACAGGGTGTTGCAGAGATTGAGGACCTGAGGAGGAGGCTGGCGGTGGCAGAGACGGAGCTGAAGCTGGTGCTGGAGGGCAGCGGAGGCCAGAAGGAGGCGGAGGGGCTGGCGGAGGGAGGCGGCGGGCCGAAGGAAGGCAGCAGGGCTCCGGCCAACGCGGCAGAAGGAGAGACCGTCCAGAGGCAGCGCTCCGGGAGGAAGTTTGGCAGAGGTGACGAGTTTATCCCGTCACTGTGTGAATCATGGAATCAAACATCGAGCAGAGACTTTGTTAGTGTTGCTCCATAATATGTTATATGACACATGTTGATTATTTACAAAAACAGCAAGCAACTTTTGTACATGTTTGAAAATAATGAGGGAAACTGTCGTACAAATGCAGCGGTGGCATGTAACTAAGTACATTTACTCAAGTACTGTACTTGAGTACAATTTGGAGATACTTGTACTTCACTTGAGTATTTCATGCTACTTTAATCTACTTTCTACTTCTACACTACAATTTGCAGGCAAATATTGTACTTTTTACTCCCCTACATTTATTTTATACTTTAGTTTAGCTGCCCAGCAGTATATAAAGTGTCTTGTGTTTTTATTGCCACTTGGATTTGTAGGCCAGGGTGGGCTTTTCTCCTCACTTAGATAATTTTTCTTTGTTACCACAAGCTCATCAGACACTGACAGCAGTCGGGCTTTGTCACAGATTTTCTGTTATCCATGTTTTCCTCAGTTTGAGTGTTCTTAGCCTTACCCCTCACAGTGCATGGTTGTATCAAAGCTGGGCTAAAAAGCAGGCTAAAAATGTGCATCGACGTCCCTCTCGCTTTCTCTCTGTCTCCATTGTACTTGGTCTGATGAAGCAGAAGTTGCCACAAAAGTTCTGATGAACAGCTTTTTGGATGTTTACAGGTGCGGCTAGTGGTGATGCTGGGGTAAAGAGATCGCCTATAATTCACCTGTGGAAAGGCAGAACTTATGAGGTAAAATCTTCTCTTGTCTTCTGTAGATGATCTGTTTGTTGAGGTTGAACTCTATCTTTATGCTGGTCTCACTTTCCCACTTCCTGTTCTCGTGCTCGTCTGTGTTATGGCTGTTAAATCTGTCCATATTCTCTCTTCCTCTCAGGACAGTGTCCAACCTGTGATAATAAAGGAGGAAGGATTGGAGGTGTTTGCTGACCAGGCGTCCTCTGACTCCGGTCAGTACAGAGATGACCCGGGCCAGGACGACCCAGACTACCAGGTTGATTTCAGGAATACCACATTATTTTGTGTTACTTGTCTGTTTATCTGTTGTCTGTAATGTTCTATCGTTTTTAGTGCCTGTTTGCACCCCGCCCCCCCCCCTTTATTATGTAAAGAATTGAACATGCATACATGGTCTACATATCTTTTCATAATATAAACGGTGTCTTAAATTGCTCTTATGTGAGTGTGAAGGCCAGTTTTTGTTAAGCATGTGATGAACTTCTCTGGTTGATGGAGACGTCTGCCCTCTGGCAGGTGTATGCTGGGATCAGCATCATCCCACCGAGGCCACTGGCCAAAAACAAGAGAACAACAGGTGGAAATTAATAAACAAAATTTGTACAATTTTTCTGTTAGTTGGAGCCAGAAGATCCAGATGACGCTGATCCAGGATACACCACCAGACCTAAACGTGTTGTAAAGCCCAAGTCGCAACGAGGTCGAGCGAAGAAGGAGAGTCAGACCCAGCAGCCTCTGAGCTGCAAACACTGCAGGAAAACCTTCACCAAGCTGCTGCAGCTCAAAGCCCACCAGGCCGTCCACGGGGTGAACGCCGAGAAGCCCTTCCACTGCTCTCAGTGTGGCAGAGGCTTTTCGTTCCAGCGAAGCCTCAATGCACACATGCTGCTTCATACAGGTGAGTGAGTGTTCAGCTTTATGTTTGATTTCTCACAAAATCTGTGACAGCACAGTACGAGAGGCGTATGGACTCCACAAGCAGCTGACAAACAGCCCAGACATATTATTGCCTTGGTGTTAAGAACCATCCATATTAACATACATAGGAAACACATATATTTACACATCCACCAGGCACAGATACATTAGCATTAATCTGGAGGCTTTGGTCATGCCATAGTCTTACAATACGCATTACTCCCATATACAGGTGAGAGGCCACACACCTGTGATGTTTGTGGGAAGGGTTTCACTCTAAAGCAGCTCCTGAGGAACCACCAGCGTCTCCACGCTGAGGTCCGGCCGTTTCGCTGTGAACAGTGCGGTAAGAGCTTCTACCGAGCCCACGGCCTGAAAATGCACCAGATGGTCCACACGGGAGAGCGGGCCTATGACTGCCAGTACTGCAACAAAAGCTTCACAATACAAGGTAACCTGCAGCGCCACCTGCGCATCCACACGGGGGAAAAGCCGTTCAGGTGCGAGACTTGTGGCAAGAGCTTCAACCAGGCTGACACTCTGAAAGGCCATCAGCGGATACACACTGGCGAGCGTCCCTTCAGCTGCGAGACCTGCGGCAAATGTTTCATCCAGAAGAGTGCCTTGAAGATGCACCAGAAGACCTCACACTCAGGCGAGAACTCGCTGGCATGCGTAGCGTGCGGCACTACGGTGGCCTGTGTGGACTCCCTTCGCAAACACCTCCAGACGCACGCGGCGACTATTCCGTGTACGTGCGTGCTCTGTGGCCGGCGGCTCAGCTCCATCACCGACCTGCGCTCGCACCAGCAGCACCACACGGTGGACAGGCCTCACAGCTGCGGGCTCTGCGGGAAGAGTTTCAAGTCGTCCAGTTACCTGAAGATTCACCTGAAGACGCACAGCGGTGAGAGGCCCTTCTCCTGCGACATCTGCGGTCGCATGTTTACACAGCACAGCAGCCTTAAATCACATCAGGTAGGTCTGCATAGACAAAAGTGTCAAGTAAAGTGGAAACATAGCCCCATCCCAGTCATTTGCGGTGTTTGTAGCAACATCCAAGTTTGAGCAGCTCAAAAAGAAGGTTAGTTAGTTGTTAGCAATAAGTAAAAACCACGTCTACCCCAATAGATATTTGATGGTGCTATAGAATAAAAAAAGGGGAGCTCACCTTCCTGATGTTAAGATGACACAGAAGCATTAGCAATTTGATCAAAAACGTCAAATATAATTGCTTTGGTTCATGCATTTGTTAAAGAGTAGCTTGCTCTTCTGTGTGGTTACAGGTGCAACAGAGAATACTTCCTTTTGGCTTTTAACTGTGATGCTGCCTCTATAAATTAGCAATAAAAACACCCTTTTGGTAAACCAAGTTTTATGTCAGCACGAGCCAAACGAACTCTGTTGCAGCCTGCTCATGGACCTCCTGTTAAATCGTTAGAAGACTTTGGATCTGACTTTGAGCACAGGTAAGAGAGGTTTAGGATGAGAATACGAAAGTGTTCTTGCATGAGGCCCAGTGTGGTGTAAATCTTTATACAAGACTTTACAATTGTAAGTCCTACATCTGAAAATTATTCCAGTTACAGTTTGTCTTGGTCATATTATGCCCATTTTCAGGTTCATAATTTTATTTTGGGGTTGTACCAGAATAGGTTTACATGGTTTAATTTTCTAAAAACACGATATTTTGTTCATACTACTACACGGTGCCGCAGCACTTCTTTTCACCACGTGTCTTGAACGCTCCGTTTTAGCTACAGAGTGAGGCATCAGACGTGTATTCGATCTTTGTTGGGGCTTGCACATGCGCAATACCTAGGTGTGGACTGCTAGCCAATTAGAAGCAGAGTAACGTTACAGCTTTAGCTGGGTTAGATACAACCCACAACTCCGTACTTGAGCACTCGGTAAAGATACGTTGGGTTTGTAGTCCTGTGTTTAAAAATAAAGTTTAACCACTGACTCCTCAATTCATCGTCCTTTGGAAGTCCATGCCAAGAAAATTTCCCCTCGCACTTCAGATCACAGCGACAAACAAACCAAACTCTTCCGGACTCTGCTCAGAGTAGCCTGGTTTGAGGGCGTGTAATACTAGCCAGTAGGTGTGCCTTTTGACCCGGGTTACAGTGTGATGTCATATCTTACCCGGAAGTAAAGGCTGGACTACAAACGAGCCGTTTTCAGTCAGTTCAGGAGCAGTGTTTTCTGTGGGAGAGGGTAACTCCCTTTGGGGTGGACTTTGGGCTTTTTCACTTTGCAAACCTATTACATGTACAAACCAGATATGTAACACAATAAAGGAAAGGGGGGAAAAAGCCAAAAAAAGCATAATATGACCACTTTAACCTTCCTCTCCAAAGGTTGTCCACACAGGAGAGAAACCGTTCAGCTGCGACACATGTGGGAAATGTTTCAGCAACACGGGCAACCTGAACAGACACCAGCGTATCCACACTGGGGAGAAGCCGTTCAGCTGCGACACATGCGGACGCAGCTTCAACCAGGGCAACAGCCTGAAAGCCCACCAGCAGATACACACCGGGGAGAAACAGTTTATGTGCGACAAGTGTGGGAAGAGCTTCTCCTACCTGAGGAACCTGAAGGACCACAAGTGTTTCTACGTCTGATGCCAAACTGTGATGAGACACCTGCCCTGGTGGCAGAGCGGATGGCGTAAGCTTCCCTGTAGCCGTTGAGGAATGAATGAGTGGATGGATAATAAAGGAAGAGTTTGCAGTGAAAGTGGTTTTGGTGATTATGAAGATGGGTTGTGCAGATATTTTTTGTTTCACTGCAACGCTATCCTCAGGGAAAGTGGTGGGGATCGATGCAGCGTAGATTTCAGATGGGTGAACAAATACATTAACAACCGTTATGTGACGTGCAAAAGGTGGAGACAGTTACTGTTTACACTATCATTGTCAACGCATTAACCTGACACTGTTATCCAGACAGACTTGCAGTGAGTTACAGGTATGAAAGCTTGAATAAGGTACTTGAAAAACATTTAAAGAGTGCACATAATAATCCCAACATCATGTAAGACAGAACTGCTGGTAAATGTCAGAACTAAGGAGAGCAGTCAAAGGTATTTGGTGTGTTTGGTTTGAAAACATGGACACAGGAAAGAGAAAAGGCAGCATTTATCTGTGGGAATAACTGAAAATTAGCATTTCCAAAGTATCATGGTATCACTGGAGGAACCAGCATGTGCCGAGAGCCTTTACGTTCTTTATCTGGATGCATTTGTAAGCAGAGTTTGCTGGCAAATGTCAGAAAAGTCTGGATGAATGTTTAAGAAAATGATTCCACATCCTAACTTTTTTTAAACTTTGTTTTGCAGAAGGACTGATATAAAATCAGCCAACATGATTTGCAGTTGAGTATTCCAACAAAAGGCCAAAAGTTAGACTTGTTAACACCACAATTGTATGACCAAACTCCTCATTGAAGATCAGCTGCGTAGACTTCTGAAAATACTTGACCTAATACTGTCTCGTTAAATTAACCTTTGGACTCCGTGACCAATAGAAGGCTTGTAAAAGTTTACAAGCCATTTTCATTATTTCATTAGTCCCAGTTTTACTAGATGTGGCATAAACAATCTTACCAGCCACAATTAAAATTTATCAGCATTTTGCTGTTAAAGGATATCCCTGATCGAAGCTATAAAATCTAAGACTGTAACAGTGTGCCTGACTGATTTTGTTGTACGCAGCTGTTTTTGGGATTGTTAAACAACCCTATGTAAGTTCTAAGACTAATATTTATAATGATTTAACCAACTTGAAGAGTGCATTCCTGTCTTTTTCCCCAAACGTTTCAGATGATGATCCCCAATAGATCAATGAAATACAACTGTGAGTTTTTGGAAACAAAGTTGCTTTGTGTGCTTTAGAAGAGCGGACGTACTGACAGAACATTACCGAAACAGTTATTTTGTAAGAATGTTTTATCTGTAACTTCTCTTGAGCGACTGTTTGTTATATCTCAATTTTGTGACTGTGAGTCAAACTGATAAACATTGACATTTGAATCTTGTTAGTTTTTGTTTCTTTTATAATGCACTGAAAGAAGCTTAAAATCAACTCTCTTTTTGTCAAAACTGTCAAAGGCACACACAAACACGTTAAGCAATTCATAAACGTATCTCCTGTCGCCGAACCAGTTTTCACAGTGTTTATGAACATTATTAACTCTTAATATCATCAAGATACAAAACCAGGAGCTGATGCAAATCACTAGAATAGAGTTCATGTTGGTTTATGGTGTCACTTTACTTCAAAATTTAAGTTGAACCACTTATTCGTACTACCAAAGCACATAATGCTTATATCCACATTCAATCCTATCTATAGATATTCAATCTTACAGTATACTGATATTGGGGTGCATCTAATTAAAAACCAAGAGCAAGACATTAAAATCAAAGGCGGATGGGGGGTTAGAGGAGACAAAACCACTACAAATGATGTAACAGTGGGTTGATGGCGACGAGAGAAATTGTGAGCAGATTCAGCAGTTCTAGAGGAAATGAAGGTGATGAGCCCCTTGCAGCACTTGTAATGCAATGATCTTGTAACAGCAGGGGAGACAGAGCTGCCTGCGAGAGAGGCGTATCCCCAGTAAAGGGTGAAGAAGAAGAGGGAGGGGAAATGTAGTTTGACAGACAGAAGAAGCAGATGGGCTGGTCTCTGAGCTTGTGGCTGTACATGTTGACCCAGCTGCTGATGTAGAGAATATGTGCACAGGTGCAGTCCCACAAATTACCTGACAGATAGAGAGCACTAAGGTTTATTAAAGGCTCCAAAGTCCCATTCTCCACTGCTCTGAGCTGGTTGGACTTCAAACTCAGTTTCTGGAGGCTTATAAGACCTTGAAACACATCAGGCTGCAGGTGACCCAGTTTGTTTCCATCCAAGTTGAGCTCTTTTAGCTTCAAAAGTCGGGTAAAGAGCTGAGGGTGTAAACTATCCAGGCTGTTGTTCTTTAGCAGAAACCTGTGGAGGTTGTGGAGGAGATAGAAGGTGTTGAACGGGATGACATGGAGCTGATTGAAGCTCAGCTTGAGCTCTTTAAGGCGGGTCAACCCTACAAAGTCTTCAGGAGACAGCTCTGAGATATGATTGTTGTCCAGGTCCAATGTTACAAGATTTGTTAGATTCAAGAACAGGCTTGTGGGAAGGTTTCCTATGTGGTTTTCATCTAGTTTCAAGTATTTTAAATCCACAAGATCTCTGAACTGGTCCGGGTGTAGAGAGGAGAGACGGTTGCGAGAGAGACTCAGCAAATGTATTCTCACCAAACCATGGAAGACGGAGGGATGCAGAGGCCTGATGCGGTTGTCATTGAGGTGAATCTCCTTGAGGTCCCTCATCTTGTGGAAAATGCCTTTGGGAAGGTGCCTCAGGGCGTTGTGCTCCAGGTACAGGTTCTGTAGTGACTTGAGCTTGTTGAACAGAGCAGGGTGGAGCTCCAGGATTCGATTATTCGACAGCTGGAGCTCGCTGAGTTTGGAAAGCGAATCAAACACCCCAACCGGTATGGCAGAGATCTGATTGCTGTCCAGCTGCAGCTCTTCCAGGTTGTTCAAGTTACTGAATACGTCCAGAGGAAGAGATGTCAGTCTGTTCCTGTACAAATCAAGTAACTTGAGGCTGATCAGGTCGCTGAAGACCTTTGAGGGAAGAGAATCTATTAGGTTGTGATTGAGGTCCAGCTCACTCAGCATGGTCAGACCTCTCAGGGATCCCTCAGACAGAGCGGTCAGCTTGTTGTTGCTCAAGTCTAGATTAACCAACAGGCTCAGACAGGAGAAGCAATCCTCTGGAAGGCTGACGAGGCTGTTCATCTTTAGATACAGATGTTCGAGTTTGATTACATCCCTCAGTGCCTCAGCTGGAACAGTGACCAGCATGTTGCCACTCAGGTCAAGCTGTTGGAGACCTGTCGCTCCTCTGAAGCTGGCCTTGCCCACACTTGTGATTCTGTTTCTGGACAGAACAAGTTTCTCCAACACAGTTGAGTTCTGGAACACACCTTCCTCTATCTTTGTTATATTATTATTGTTAAGGTAGAGGTCAGTGAGGGCGAAGGCTCCTTCCAGTCCACCAACCGATAACATTCGAATCTGGTTAAAGTTCACATACAGCGTTGTCAGATTGGCTAATCCAAGGAGGAACCCGATTGGTAGATGTTCGATCTGGTTCTCACTCAGGTCCAGTAAGGTGAGAGCAGGACAGTTTAGGAACTGACCAGGGTGTAGTAACTTCAGGCCATTGTCTCGTAGGAAGAGCTTAAACAGTGTCGTCATATTTGGCCAAACTGGGTTGAGGGTTAGGAATTCATTCATCTGATTCTTGGTCAGGTCCAGGACCTACAGAAAATCCAGGAAGGAGAGAAGACTTTTTAAAAGTCCATTATGTGTAATTCTTTAGAAATACTGTGGGAATAAAACATTATTAGTGTAAGATAGTACATCAAACCTGAGTGTCCTGGAAGCCCAAGTGGGTATTCAGTCTTTGTTTTGCCTACGGGCCGGAAATGTGGTTTTGAAAACCAGAACTTCAATAACAGATAATGGAGTTGTTATGTGACCATGTTATGGTCTTTTTTTTGTGCCTTAAATCCATTAAAAACAACTATTCACTATTTTACTGGGGGATTCCTGGACTCTCTGCTGGCTGCCTGTCCTGGCCAAGAAATACTAAGGCAAGAAATTGTCGTTTGTCTGTTTGGTGCTGTACAGGTAGGGTGCAGTAGGACTTGTTTGCTGCCTAGTGTTACAGAGTTGATAAATCTCTGCAGGTATGTCACTGCTTGTGACCCCTTTTATATTACATGTAGTTATTTGATTCATTGTTGATATAAAGGATGTTAACTAGTGTAGCATTGCATGACTACACTAATAGAGTTGCATGTTTCCTGCCGCAGGAGTCTCTAACCAACAGGCCACAGTGCCGCATCATCATTTTAAAAAAGCATCACACAAAGTACAGTTTCCAGGCTGCTGTGTGTTTTGTACCTGCAGCTTCTCCAGCCCACGCATGGGTATTTCCTGTATCTCGTTGTATGAGATGTACAGCTGCTCTGTGCCCTCTGGCAGCTCAGGGATCTGGTCCAGTCCTTTCTTCGGACATACAATAGTGGTCAGGTTGTGGAGACATTGGCAGGCTGGGGGGCAGAGATTAGTCCCCCACACCAAGAGGCTCAGAGAGGCCAGAGTTAAAGCTGCCAGCATGGTCAGCTGCAGCTGAAAACAAACATAAAGCATGGGAGAATTGAAACAGTGCAATATTGTTCCATTGCAAAGTGTTTTATACACCCCAAGAATTATTAATTTTAGGTCATTGTATTCCATTCAAGTTGTTTTGGTTTTGGAGAACAAGATCTGAAAGAGAGGTAAGTAAATTAAGCATCACAAAGATGAAAAAAACCCAACTTTTTTCTTTATATCTATAGTGTTTGTATTATATATTCTAATGTATATTCTGAATAGATTATTTTTTTATTTTGCATGTTGTATTTCATAATTTGCTGATTTGTGAATGCCTCAATTTAGTTAGATAAAAAGCGAAATTACCGAAGGAAATGCAAACATTTTTAGAATACGTTGATGATAATTATATGTTCCTGAACAGTGTTTGGATTGTACAATGTACAGCGTAATGTAAAGTGTATGTATAGCGTCTATTGTAAGATTTATATTTCTGGGTGGGGTCAAAAGTGTTAAAGGTGTGTACAATCGGCTATTCAGTAAAGAAAAAAAGTGTTTCTGTTGCTTTGTTAGACCATTTTAATTGCTTTTGAAAAATCTAAACTTACCACTGATGAGAAGGCAGTGTTGAAGATGTGTTTTGTTGCAGGATGTTTTTGCTGAATGCTGAGATTGCAGACTGTCTTTATACTTGACTGTAGTCTGTGAGAGCAAGAAGAGGAAGAGGAAGCTGTGGTTACCAAATGCGTTTTTCTTGGAACGAAGTTTGGTCAGTCCGATGTGGTTATAGGTCCACATCCCTGACAAAAGCATCTCATACCTGCACAGCACAGTTTCTATCATGCATAAAGACAAGAGATTTAAAAACTCCCCACTGCACACTAACAAACCACATCGGTAGGTTGATGTTTAGATTATTTCTTCTTCTAGAGAAATCAAGTCTCAATCAGGGATGGGCTGTTAATGCAGACAAACACACACCTATCCATACACTTATATAGGAGGAAAATAATAATAATATACATGATGTGCTTTTGCTTAACAACAACCAGGTGGAAATTAGTATTTTTTTCTATAACCTGGCACCATGCATCTTTCCTTTATCTAAGATCAAAGTGATGTTGTGCATTTTCCCTGAGCATATAAAACCATACCATACCATTAAATAGGAGGAAAAGAATAATAATATACATGATACTCTTTTGTCAGAGATCACTAATGCTAGACTCAGAATACATAAACACTGGTAATGACCCTTTCATGTTACCCATCAGATTCCCTAACCCAAAATGCTCATCTCTGTGAGGCCCTGTCCTAAAGTATGGAACCCCATATCAGCCAGGAAAACAGAAAAAAAAAGATGAAAAGTTACTTGACGTATTCATGTTTTTTATGTACCTCAGTCTCTTCTATATTTTACCTGGCTGCAAGACAGGACAATAAAGTTAAAGTTATTTTTGATTTTTTTTTTTATAAATACTCATTGTATGTTAAAATTTTGAGATACTAAGTAATTTTCTTTGGATCTGCAATGTCAAGTTTTGTAGAAAAAAACTGAAGAGAGTAGGTTAAATTATGAGTTACTAAGTCAAAATTGTGAGACACTGAGTTGAAACTATAATAGTATTTTTTTAGTTACCAAGTCACAATTTTGGGTTACCCAGTCGAAATTATTACGTGCTTTGTCAAAATTTATCATAAGATTATTTTTTTTAATCATGACTTATTAGGGTTAATTACATTTATCTAAAATCTTTGACTTACTAAGTTATAATTATGAGAGCAGTCAACATTTTGTCTTAATAGAATAGTAAATAGAACTGTTCATAAGTCAAAATAATGGCATCCTAAGTCATTTGTGGAATTGGGCTTCATACATATTTGATAGATTATACGCACAAAATTAAATGTTATAAGTGTATTTTATAAAACACAAATTCTAATGGGCCTTTTATTTATTTTCTTATTGATTTGATTATTTATTTTACTCCTTTACCATTCTTGACCTTTGTCGTGTGTTGTTTGTGATAAAATGGAAACTATCATTATTTTAAAAAACAGCCTGAAATTCCTGATCAGGTAACTGAATCTAATGGTGACAGAATTTGCTGAAACACCTGTCCGTGCTCCAAGTCACTCTGTATGTTAACAGCATTTAGGTGCTTTGTCCCTTTAAAAGCCTCTTGTGAGGGGTGTTTCCAGCTGATCAGGACCAGAATCTCCCTCATCAGCCTGCTGCAGGACTATCAAAATGCTGAAATTAGTCCTTCTATGTTCAATGATCTGAATATTTATGCTAAACTGGTTTAACTTTGTTCTCCTGGCATCTGGGGCATTTTAGAAAAATCATGACATTAGTTTTCTTGATATTTACCGCCAGGGCCCAGTTCTTTGCACAGCTCCCTCAGGAGCCAAAAAAGTTTATTTTTAAATTAATTTTATTTACAGACATAGTGCACATTGATTGACATCACTGTAAATGTTCCAGTGTTAGCCAAAAGGCAAATTTTCAACTGCTGCCCCTTGGCCGGATGTCAAATTATCCATTAAAATAACAATAAAATGCACGAAATGAAAAATTACAACAGGAGAAAGCAAAACATGAACAGCTGAACAGGATGATGATCTTAGAGGAGTAAAGCAGCATCATGCAAAGTAGGACATGTAAAATGCAGGCAATTAATACAAAGCAATGTTAGGCAGGCAAACAGCACAGACAGTTAAAACACGACAACATAAAATCACGTTACATTACAGAAGAAAGAGGTAAAAACAGAAGGGACGCAATCTGACAAACACAAAGAAAAGGCCGGACAAATGAGAGCAAAGGAGTATGCAGTGACTAGGAATGATGGCAGGTCTGGTTGCTTTACAGTCTACAACCTTTTCCCACATGTGCAGTCCAAGACCCGCAAACAGGCTTTGACGTGTAAAATCGGCACACTTCTCCTTACTCGACAGGAAAGCACTGGGTTTGTCATGGGATTTTTCTCATTGAGGTGACCACTGTTGTGACGTCTCTAAATGGAAAGCTTAAAAACTTGCTACTCTTACAACATCATCCATATTAACTTAATTTTATTTGACCATAGTCCACAAACACAAACACCAACCAAACTGCATCTCCCATGCATCCAAACCTCCTTTGCACAGTAAGAGTCCTTCACCTATCACTTTCCATTTGGGTTTCCACATAAAGTTACTCATTATCAATTGCCTTTGGGTTCGATTTTAGGCCACAGTTGTCCCATTAGAGGGTTTCCCTCCGGCTCCGACAGTAGGCAGTGAAGGGTGGGCAGGAGTTAGATTTGGGTTCACAGATTGCAACTTGTAGTATGGAACAGATCGTTCAGGCTGATGAATTAATGTGTTTGTAAAGTGTGTTTATTATATATATATATATATTTAAGACATAAAAGGCATTGAGACAAGATATAAAAGAAACAAGGCGATATATAAAGACAATATAAAAATACACATAGGATTTTAATAGAGTAAATTAAAAACGATAAAAATAAGCTGAATTAGAATAAAACAGTTTAAACAGGAGAATAAAAATTACACTAAGTAGTGGTTGATAGGCACAAAATGAGATCCGACAAGAGGCAACCTAAAGAGCTGTAAACAGTGTTTATAAGATAGCTAGAGATCATTTGTAATTTCTCTCTGAGACATGTTTTCAGGATATTCAGATACACCCAATACAGGTACTCTAAACTATCATGTAAACAGACGTTTATGGGCATCATATTTTTCATCACCTCCTACTGCTGGATGTGTAATCTTCTATAAAGTAGTCTTGCAAAAAAGTAAACCCTCTGTTCCTGCCGAATATTTACTCTTATAGGCACACACACATTTTGTGGTAAACTGGTAATTTGGTAAGCTTTAATTAAAAAAAGAGCCACAGATCGGACAGCTGAATCCACCCCGACTGGACGGTTCAAACGGTCTGTCTCAGATGTTGGTGAGCACCGTGCTGGTCACTATGGCGACAGTGAGGGTTCCGGGGAGGTCGTTGTCGTGGCGATCGCCCTTGTCCCTCAGGTGGAGCGTCTGCTGGAAATCGCCTTGCTCAGCTGGCAACGTCACCTGACCCAGGAAGGAATCCATCACCACGTTGTGGTTGTAGATCTGAGAGACGCAGTGAGAGAGGAATTCACCGCTTGAATGGAACAAAATTCACACGTTTACACAATTTTCTTGTCAGCTTCCCTTGGCTAACCGACACACACAAACCTCGACGCTGATTGGTTGGTTGGCTTTCTTCCTGTAGAAGAGCGCCTTGGTGTCGAAGACTGGGTTGCATGTGTTGTTATATACCGGAGAGCGAACTTTCTTTCCTTCGCAACGAATTATAACGTAGGGGTCCGACACTGGGGAGAAACACACACACACACACACACACACACACACACACACACACGGCTGAGAACAGGCGATTCTGTGTCTGGATGTACAACATGTCTGTCAGTGTAATAAACCGGATGTGCTATTTAAAATTAAGAAATGCTGTTTGCTTCATTTTGTTTATATTGTCAGCTTCTAAGCTACAAAAGCAAACCACATCTCCATTGTGACTTAGCTATACCATTCTTCTATTTAACATGCTGAATGTGTAAATGACTGTAAAATTAAGATCTGGAAAACAATCAGCTACAGCTGGGTGTCACTATACTTCTAAACAAGGCGATAGAGCAGAAATATTTGTATACAACCAGAGGTCTTATCTTTAAAATCACAAAATCTGAAAATTAATACAACTAACTCAGACTTTTATGTTGATTTTTCAGGTTTTTATCTCGTTTTTTTCTTTTTTCATACCGTGCATATTATCCAGTGGGCATGCACGAGAGCAGAAGTGGCTCTTGTGAGATTCTAAAGGAAAGACTTTTAAAAATATATATCAATGATTGAAATATAAATATTTAAGCCAGACAAAATAATAGAAATGTTACACATGCTGATTGAAGAAGATGTTGATTAAAAGTGACACAAAGGATTTTAATTAGGCCACAGAAGCACCTTAAAACACTGCACAATATAATTTAATATAATATAAAAAACACAGTTTTTGCAAAGCGTATAAAGTTCAGTGATCTCTGAGTCAGTAATCTGTTGGTGGTGTTATAAGCAAAAATCCTGTAAGGTGTCTCTGAGTCGTTGTTGATGAAATGAAAAAACTAAAATCTACCTCCATCAGAGTCTTGTCCTGCGAGTCCATTAGCCTTCAATATGTGGACCTGAGTGACCAGAGAGGGATAACCACACAACCCAGACCAGCAGGTCTGTGGAGGCTGATCTAGAGTCAGCTCCCTACAGGACAGACAGAGAGAGAGAGAGGGAGAGGGAGAGAGAGACTTGTATTTGTGCTTGTCTCCATGTTCTTATGTTTATATCTAGTATCTTATGTTTATGTTGTTTAAAAAGGGATGTTGCTCGGTCATTAGCTTAGCTGTGGCTAAAAGTTTAAACCTGTGTAAAAGTCAAACCCAGTTCCTTTACTGTGGTGTAAACCTGTTTGTGTCTTGTAAAATCACTGAAATGCAGTTTGACAGTTCATTAAGTGCACATTAAATTATCAACTGCAATAAAAACATAAATGAAGATGATTTCATGGCTATAACGGATCATCCAGGAAAAGCTGTGCTATATGTAGAATTATCACATCAAAATGTGATTTGTTTTGTCAGCTGGAAAAAATATAATGCTGATGGTATTTGATGGCTGATACAATATATTTAACAAGTTAATATTTAACCCTCCACTCTTCAGGCAATGCCTCCTCATTTACACACAAAGAAAAGCTACATTGAAAATGAAAAGGCTAAAAGGTTTATATACAGTATATGTTTTACTTTTCAATTCAAGCATTATTCAAGTATTTCTGTTTTGTATTTCAAGGTTTTAAATGTCACCTTTCATTTTCATATTGCCATTTCACAATATCAGTTTGTCTTTTCAAAATCCAATAATGCTGCTGAACGACAAACACTGAAACAGTCACATGGAAACAAAAGAAAGATGAGACGCGTACTTGCAGTCAGAGGGCACGTCGGTGAAGATGCGGAGCAGGAAGTCTCCCTCCAGGGCAGGGTCAAAGGTTGTGGGTATGATGACATACCGGCCCTCTTTCAGGTTGATGCGTAAGAACACAGACCTCGAGTTGATGTAGATGCTCCCACCAACCTTCTGCTGGGTGACATGCATACGGTAGGCCCTGTTTAACTCCACCTGAACACAGAGAGACAGCAACAGTTTTTACTCTCTTTATTTACAGGTATTGAGCAAAATTTCTCCCTCTCCAACCTCCACAGACCAACCATCTATACGGACCATAGACTGTACAAAACATGGACGTAGTGTCCGTGACGTCACCCATTCGTTTCTGAAGAGCCATTGTGAAGCTCAAAGAGGGCGGCTCCCGGCGGCTCCGGCCGTCTCCATCTTGGTTAGTGCCTGATTAGCTATATTAGCTCAAAATAATACTGGTATCATTTTTAATGCGATAAAAAAAAAAATTCATATCGCGATAACGGCAACATTCCGACTTGTTGACGCAATGACATTGTACTGTTATGTACAGCAACAACAAGCATCTCTGAAAGAAAAAGTAACATTGCTACTGGTGGAGCGGTTGGTTCCAAAAGGGGGAGCTACATCAGTAGTGGAAGTGGTTTGGTTACAAAGGATCAAGCACAGTTTCCCACACACAGACTGCCTTGATCGGGCCGCCCAGGTATATTGACGGCGCCATCTGTGGCCGATTAACTAGTGGACAACCTCCCTTCGATCTAACACTCCCAAGCGGTCTACTGACACTCGCACATACTTTACAGAGAACACACACACGCTAAGCTGACCCTGTGTATTTCGAAGCCAATAGCCAGGTTTTCTCCTCGTCCCCCTCTCAGTGTGGCTCTGCAGTCCTTCTGCTGCAGACAGATCAGTACCTCGTCCTCCGGCTTCTTCACGTCAAACACATACTACAACACAGAGAAACACAACGCAGACGTATTGTTAGAGCTCATTCCTTCTTCCTCAACAGAGGGGTAACTTTTCCAAAGTATATAGTCTTGCCTAACGTCGAATCTGAGAAATAAGGAATAAATGAGAGAAAATAACACCTGCGGGTTCTGGAGGAAGGACTGCTTGTTGTTGGTGCAGCCCCCGGCTCGGTTGAGAAGCGGGTCGTCGTGGCGGCGCCAGGAGCTCTGCATCACGGCCTCCTCCCAGGTCTTATGGAAACTCAGGTAGGATGTGTTGATGAGACGACACAGGATGAGGTCTGTGAAGTTAGCGATAAAGTCATCAAATGTCATCCTGCAGGGAGAGAGAGAGGGGTGGATAAGTTAATTTACAATAACAGTAATTTAATGTATGATAAGAGATATTTTTGATGCAAGAGGAGGAATGAGAAAAATATTTAGAGAGAGAAGAGTGTAAATTCAGTAGGATATGTTTAGAAATTACAAAGAATCAGCAAAATGATCTATTAAGAAGTTAACCCTTGAAAGCTGAAGTCAATATAGCAGATGTCACAGTTATTGAAGGCTTATGACTTTAGGCACTTCTTGTCTGCCGACAGGGGGCAGCGTTGCACTAAAACTCACCAGAACTCGCCATCATCCTGCACAGTGACACCGATCCTCTCCCTCTCACTCTTACTGACCTTCTTCCACTCTTCAGAGCTGCGAACAGGCAGAAAGAGTTCAGTAATCTTCTTCTGATAATAAAATGTGCATGGCAGACATGACATTTTTGTAGTAAAAAGTAAACATGTCAATGCTAAAGAAAAAATTACATCAAACCAACATGTTAACTTCAGGGTTTTTCCAAACAGGGCAGAATTAAAGGGTCAGACACAGGTTGTAGTCCAATCGCCTGGGACTACAAGCGTTCAAATCGAAGGTTCTCTGGACAGTTTTGAATATGTCAAAATCTTGATTTCCACTGGATTTACAATTTCTGTAGAAAATAATGTCTGTGGTTCAAATGAATCAAAAAAAAGTTTCAAAGTTTGTTTTATAACATAAATTCATACCTGTTAATATATTAGGCATGAATTTTGAAGTTGTAAAATGTTACTTTTCAATTAACTTGGGATGGTTAGCATGGTTTAAAGAGTTTTTGTTTGCTGCAGAGCTTGTACCCTTAATTTAAAAAAATGTCCACTGGAAATGTTCCTGGGAAACCTGAATCTACAGTGTCCAGTGGTGGAAAGAACAATTTCGAGGTACTATTTGCATTTTATGATACTTTACAATTCTATATTCTCTAACAAAGAGACATTGACACTAAGATGGTTTCAATAAATTGCCCAAGACACAAAGAGCTAAAATTATTCAATATAAAAAAAGAATAAAAATTTGTTTAGCATATCTTTGTTTTTTCTTCTTTGCTGCACCATCAATCATGTCAGGATATATTTTATCATGTGACTCTGTGGAGGTGTGCGACCCCAATAGCAGAGAACAACTGGACTAAACTAACTAACTATACAAAGTGGTTATAACTAGCTCCACCTGGAACAGCTGCAACAGTAAAATGCTGCTTACACACTGATGCATCAGTATTATAATAATCTAATAATGTCACGTAGAATAATTTTTCAGTCACGGGACATTACTTTTACTCTGACTCTTTAAGCACATTTTGCTGATAAAGCGTCTGTATTTTTACTCAGTAGGATTTTGTATGACGGACTTTTACATGTGATGGAATATTTCTACATTGTTGTACTTGTACTTTTACTCAAGTAAAGGATCTGAATACTTCATCCACTGCTGCCTGGGTCCATGTTGGCCTTCAAAAGGTATCATCACTGGACAACCTGACGATTTGGGTGATGTCAAACCTGACTTATGCACTGTACAGTTAATAGTTTGGTACCCAAATGTATCATGGAGGACAAGAATGACTCCCCTTCTTCATGTCTTTCTTTAGTTAATCTGTCTTTTCCTTCTCTTCCTCACCTGTCGCTCCAGGGTCCGTTCCACTCCTTCTGTCCCCAGGGGTTTCTCATGCGGATCATGGTGAGTTTCTCTGACCTGAAGAAGGCCAGCAGGCCTTCGCCCAGCCTCACCCTGCGGACGTCCGTAACCGCGTAGGCATGACCCTTCACCAGGCCGCAGTCCAGCCTGGCCTCCATGTCCGCTGCACTGGTTGCCTGCAACGACACTGGTTCAGTCAGTCTGTAAATCATTCAGTCATTCCTAAATCTAATCATTCATTTGTCCTCTCCTCACCCGGATCGAGCAGCTGATGAGGCCTCCTCTGTCGTGGACTTTCAGGACTCTCTCGAAAAGCTCGTTGCGTTTCTCTTCATCTTCTTTGAACCCGTCCTCCACCAAGTCCACTGGCTGCGACACGCCTCCGGTGAAATCCACAAGAGCGTCGGCCGTGTTGCCCCCATCCAGCGCCTCATAGCATCCGGACATCCTAGAAACCCACATAAGCAATCATTAATGTTTACATACAGACAATAAGTAATTCATACATTTCATACATACATTTATTTAAATAAATGTTTGTTTGGGGCATTTTTGCGTCTAGCACAGCCGAAGATAGACAGGAAAGGGGAAAAGAAAGAGAGAGAGAGAGGGGATGACATGCAGCAAAAGGCCGCGGGTTGGATACGAAGCCGGACATCCTTGGTACATGGGTACATGGGGCACATGGTAGCTCACTTGGTAGAGATAAAATGGGTTAATTTAGACATTTTATACATGCTTATTAAGTTTTAAACAATTAAATAATGAAAAGACTGAAAATAGATCTACATTAACACATAAGTCATTAATATGGCATATTCAGGGATTTATTTTCTCTTATGCAGCCAATTCAAAATCAAGCATTGAATTTAAATTTACATTAAATCCTTTCTAAATTTCATTGTTAAGTTAACAAAATTGCAGGGTATAACATGAATGTTTAATGAAGGCTACATTTCAATTTTGAATGGTAAATGGACTGTACGTGTATAGCGCCTTTCTAATCTTCTGACTACTCAAAGCGCTTCACACTACATATCACATTCACCCCAGTCACACACATTCATCCACTGATGGCAGGAGCTGAATCTTATGTGAGTTTCCTCTGAGTGTTTCATTTTAATCCCAAGCGTACAACAACAATCTGCTGTGTCACCCGCTAACAGCATTACAGCACTGCCTGTTTGAATCCCATATAGGCTGTAAGTGGGAAGAATGAGGAACCGGTATGGACTCAAAATCAGCCGGTGTTGTTCCTTTGACTGTGGCGAACCTGAGATGATTCACACTCCACCAGGGCGTTGACTGTGTGGTGTTTGAGCAACATTTAGCAAAAGACACAAATCACATTTGGCAAACACCCACCTGCCTACCTCCATTCAAAACATAATACCACTGATGTGATATATTACTTCATATATTATCAAGCGAGTTCCTGGTACACCTGTTGTGCTAAAACTGGGAGTAAGGGAGTAATGAGTACATTTCATCTAAAATCCTAATGTGAATGGAAGAACACGAGTTATTTTAAAATTGTAAGCTGCATTGCTAACTAGACGTGGAAATAATCAACATTAATAATAAGAAATGTTAGAAAGAATGTTTTAAGAACTGTGTTTACTAGAGCTGAGAGGGCTAAATGTCTGATAAACTGAAGCACAGTTAAAGGAATGTAGCACTGATAAGACCTAGTGCATGTTATGAGTTAGAAGGCTGGACGCAGTCATAACAAGAGAGGGTCAACAACTTCCAGAAATGGGTGTGTGTGCAATGAGATGTCAAAAGTATGTGTAACGTGAGTGTATCACATAGAGTGATATAAATTAGGGAGACAGAGAGAGAAATGGGGTTATTTCCTTGTGCCTTTTCACCTGAGGAGTAATAAGAAGTAGATCTTGAGCAGTGACGTCTACAAAAAGGGATTTTGTCACTGTCAGAAGACTTGAGCACGCAAAGGTTTAACCATTTACTCCAGTGACAGAGAATCACAAATTCGGACCGAAGTTCCTTTTCTCTTGCTGTGAATCATGGACGAGAGACTCCGAGAACATTTTGGGAGCTTTAGACGAAGCTGTGAATTGTTCATGGGAGACTTGGTCTGACTACAGGAAGTGTGGGATCGCTCTGGCCAGACAGACTCTGCTCTCTCTGTCTTCCCGAAAAAGATAACTATGGAAATTAAGACTCAGCTGTGTAGTTACTGTATGATTTATTTGAATGATTTGATTGAAGATTGAAATCTGAATTGAGCTGTTTTACTGCTCTTGATAAAGCTTATGGCAATAAATAATCAAACTATAGTTAAAGTCTAAATTGTGGACATTTGATCTATGAGTTCAATGATGGTGGTAAAAAGTCAGGTTGTTGTGTGCATCTTAAGAGGTTCTTACAGGTTACTCTAGCCAATGAAATTAACAGTCCATTGGGGCTCTCATCTGAGCCACTTAAACCCATCCTAGCACCACAACAAGAGCCTGGATTAATTCAAGGAGAGCTGCCATTAACAAGCGCGGCTTGTATTGGTAACCGACGCAAACAGGTTATTCGGTCAGTTGCTGAATCCGAGGAAGCAGGGTAGACGCTCGGAAGTAGGCAGTTAGAAGCTAGGCGTGTCTCCTCGCCAACAGTTTAAACAGTCCTTAGTCAATACTTTAGGGTAATACTCTGAGAGTCTAAGGCTCGGACCCTTTAAATGGAGAGCTGGTCCAGTACCTTCCATACGGGGGTTTACCGGGATCTGACTATATATATATATATATTTAAGTCAACCGATTTAGCATTTATAAGCTGTATATAAACATGTAACAGTTTATAACACACTATAATGTAGTTGTAAGCAGATATAAGTGTTTATTGAAATGTATTTGATAAAACTCCTCCTGTGGAGTGGAGGCTGCTGTATAAACACAAAGAACAACAATATAGTACAACATAACTGTAAAAATATAAAATATGTCTTGATAGGAGAAGTTACAATTGTTGACAAAAACTGTCACAAAAACTGTCCATTAATAAACACTTAAAGTGTCATTATATCTGCTTATAACTATATTATAGTGTTACCCTTTTTTTTCCCAAACTGACTTAAAAAAAACAAGTTTTTGATTATGCTTGATACAAACATATCTTTTACAACAGCCTATATGATGCTTTTTAATGACCTTTTGATAACTTTAAACTAGAGCTGAAGGAGTTATTGCTTTTATATTGAAATTGGCATTTGAACACAGAGCGACGCACATAGTGTGATTGCTTACTTGGCGTAGGCCTTCTCCACCAGCGCGCTCCAGAACTCGTTGCTGTCGTTGGAGTGGCAGTACACCAGATTTCCGTTCACCGTGGGCAGCCGGTCATCGATCACCACGTCCACCCACTCACCAAAACGCCAGAACCGGAAGTGGAAGATCCCGGCGTAGGACTCCGGTTTGTCTTTATCCCACTCCTGGTCCTTCCAGTCAGGAATCACCTGGGAAAACAGAAATAACACATTAGCTTGTGTCTTAATCTTGTCAAAGCTCAGGTTTTACTTCAAAATGACTTTGAAGTTTTAAATTCCACTAAAAGATGCTCCTCTGTAGAGTGATAACTAATATAAATTATGTAAAATGTCTCTCTTTTCTAGTTGTTATTTAACCAGTTAAAGAACATCTCTGCATAAGAACATTACATAAATAAATAGGCAAATACAACTGTTGTACGCTTTCAAAGAGTACAAACAACATCCAGTTAAGATACATACACAGCTTTATTCTAGATACACCAAAATATCAAGTCCATCTGTACATACTCAGAAATAAAACTAACTCAAGAAATATACAGCTGTCCATTTGTTAGTTCCTAAAATGTTGAAAAACATCAGGTTATCCAATTGTTTCCCCTTAATTAACTTTCCGCATCTATAATTAACATGAGCGACTGAGGATTTAAAATGTTTTTAACAAGGGAATGCCATCCACCCATATCCTGAGCTAAGATCCCTACTGACGACATATTAACACTGACATACACTGACACACACACCCACTCCTCAGAGAAGTGAGTGATATAAATAAATAACTGATCCATTGAGCCAAGACCGGTCGAGCTCCCAGAAGCCCTCATGAAACTCCCAGAGTTCCCTCTTGTACGTCACCAGCGCCTCCTGTTGCCTAGCGCCCTCACACATCACCCACCTCCTTAATGCCTTTAAAAAACTAAAAAATAAGAAACTTAGAGCGTATTTTCATTTGATATTAAGACATTTAAAATCAGATCCATAGTATTCCAAGATAGATTATTCTACTGCGGGAAATGAGAAGTGTCAGGTTTTTGTTTTGTTTTAGTTTAGTTTATCTCTGGATGTTCAGAATTCTAAACACATAAAGAAACAGTTTGGTGCAGAGATGTCACTTTTCAGGGTTGAATACACGAGAATTAAACTAATTATTCTGACTGATGCTTTTTTCGCATTGATCTCATCTACCAATGCTCTCCCCTACTCTCTCGCTATGTGCCATGCCAATCAATGTGTCCTCACCAAACGACCCTGTGGGCAGGATGGGGGATGGGGAGGTTGGGGACAAAAGTAGAGAAACTGCTACACTGTAATGGAAATAGTTGGAAAGGGGAGGGGAGACAGAGAACACATACGAGTCTATATATGTGTGAGACAGAGACAGAGAGAGAGAGAGAGAGAGAGGGAGGGAGAGAGTGAAACTTCATCTTCATCCATCCAGATAGGCAGAACTCTCCTCAACACAGGATCATAACCTCGAAGTCGGACATGGACAATGCCAAGGCTCCCTCCAACACACTGGTGCTGGGATTTAAAGAAGACACTGCACTGACAGAGGTGAGACTCTTACTCTTTGAAATGACAACTTCTCACCTGAAGCTGCAATATACGTGTTTTGTTTTTACTTGAAAGAAGATATAATTGGATGTACAATTTGATGGGTTTTTTTGCACATTGGAGGGTTAGTAGAAATACTTATATAGTCCATTGTATACTGAGAAATGTTTGTTACATATGTCAAATATAGTGTATTATTAAAACATTAATTTTCTTTTGTATTGTTGGCCAACATTTCAAAGTTGAGTTTTTGGAGATGCATGCTTTTCAGAAAAATCTATTATGTATATTTAAACTTTTCTCCCTGGTTTAATGGAGAAAACGTTTTTATATCATCTGTTGCTAAAGTTTTCTATAGTGCGCCTGGTGCTTTGAATGTCCCTGGTGCAATGATCAATAGGTCTACTGATCAGAAGAGTTAAACCACTAACTAGTAGCCTGGCACTCGGCCTCAAAAACAATTTTCTATCTGTCTGATGTAACCGACCGTCTGGCAGCCACAGTGGAGGTCAACAGCTCCTGGGCTTTTGTGACTGTGGTCAAATGCAAATGTGCACCTTTGTTGAGTGCTGAAGTGTGGTTTAGAGTTAAAACAATTAGTTTACTTATCGACTATTGAATCAAAAGAAATTTAATCAGCAATTATTTTGATAATCAAATAATCGTTTGAGTCACTTTAAGAAAAAAAGGCCAAACATTTGCTTGTACCAGCTTCTTAAATGTGTCTATGTTCTGCTCTTCTTTGTAAAGTACATATATTTGGGTTTTTAACTGTTGGACAGATAGAACAAGACATATGACTACATCATCTTGGCTCTCATTTGAGTATTTGATTGACAGAAAATCTTTTCTATAGTATAATAAACTGAACATTTTTTGAGTTCTTGACTTTTTGTTGGATCAACAAGACATGTAAATAAGTCAACTTGGGCTCTGGGAAATTGGTATTTTTTTCCTGACATTTTATAGACAATTAAGTTATCAACCAACACGCAAAGACCCATGATTAATCATGATTTAGAAACGCATACTCTTCTCTACAGGTGAAGCATGCTGATAGGAAGAACAAGAAGAACCTGAAGCAGAATCAGGACAAGTTTCTGATTGTCAGAGTGACCAAGTCATGTCCCTGAACTGAACACTATTATTATATTGAAAATCTGTGAAAAGACCTAAAAATAGTAGAGGTGCTTCAATTTTAGTCTGACAGAGCTTCTAAAAACATGTTTCTTGGTTTTTCATTGTGATTTATTTTCTGTATATTGTTTTAAAATATTTTTTCCTACCAAAGACAAAAATTAGAAACAGAAATGCTTTAGTGAATCTGAATACTTTTCAAACCCACTATTGTTGTTTGTAAATGTCTTTCGAGCATTAATTCCTTCACAGCTCATCAGTACCCCATTTAAGGCCTCCTGTTCTTGGTCTTGTTTGTAAGTGGTGGGTCCAAAATTACAGAATAAAACGGTGGTGGGGTGGATAGTAATATTTGACATTGTTTGACACAAACACACGTCTTTATATTCCACATTACTCCTTTTCCAACCCATCTCATCTAGCTCTTCCTATGTGTTCTTTTATTTACGCAGATGATGCGCCTTCGTGTGTCATCTTTGCATCGGTCAGGGCAGAAGCGTCAGGATGGTGAGCGTCTGCTTCTTCCCCATGAGTCCGTGTATCGGCTGGACTTCCCCACCCAGGAGCTGAACTTCTCCCGCTGGTACTTCTCCCTCATCGCCCACGGACGTGTCACCATCACTGGCATTTCCCAACACTGGACCCCTGACCTCACCAACCTGATGACCCGTCAGCTACTGGAGCCGATCGGAACGTTTTGGCGAAACGCTGACGACCCGGAGGATTCACCGCTCAAATGGCTGGAGGCGGACATGCAGGAGTTCGGCGAAAGGATTGCGGAGCTGGCCAAGGTCAGGAAGGTCATGTACTTCCTGTTTGCTTTCAAGGAGGGGGCAGAGGCAGCAAATCTTAGCTGCTCGGTGGAGTTCACAGCAGACAAATGACTCTTCACTTTTTGCCAGTAGAGACCTGTTAGAATACTGGAAATGCACTGCAATATTTTGTTCAATATTTGACCTTTAAAAAACATCACACTAGAGCTGAACAATCAAAATATTCCTCTTGTAAATAAAACATGCCTTTACTGATCAGCTGAATAATGATAATATGTGTACTGAGTGACTTGAACTATGAGTTGTTACTGGTCTTTGCTGCTGTTGTTGTATTGTGTTTCTGAATTCTTTCATTGCTCACAGGAGCGACAGATAGATCCAAAACAGCAGTGAATGGAATGCAAAATATTCACATTGCATGATCACAGTCGACCTGACAGAAAAAAAAAAAAAAAAAAAGAGATCAATGGAGTGACGTCTATTAAAAATCGACTGAAAGCTGTCTATGTGTTCTCACTGGTGCTGATTATTACTAAATATGCTGGCAATGGCAGACATGAACATTCCTGTTCGTGTGCAATGAAAGGCTTATCTGTGCAATGAAACAACAACAACTATAGGAACTACTAAAATGTGTTTCCATTATTACTATCTGCCTCATTTTGTTATTAGTTGAAAAAATTCAAAGAAAATGTGCTGATAATCGTTTTGACGTGACTGAAAAAGTATTTGATTCTCCAGTAAAAGCAGAGTTTGCTTACAATAAAAATGTCCTGACAGATTTGATGGATCTTTGGTCTTTTGTCAATGGCAACTATTCTCAAAACAATTTCACTGTATAAACTTGGAATCTGTGCGTAATAGATTACTAGTCAATTACGGTTAGATCCTGACACTGTGTCATGTGATTTAAATAACATACAAGCCATTCCAGTGTTTTTCTGTCTCCCTGTGTTTCAGTTGGACGAGCGTGAAGGGAAAACATCCAGCATGTCATGGTTACACCTACAGTCATAAGTTACAATAGTTCCCATTTTGTTTCCAGTTAAACTTTCCACCTTACTGTATCCAAATACTGGATAACATGGTGTTATCTTTCTCTCCTGCAATTTGCTTTGTACTGAAAAATGAGTTAGAGAGCCAGAACTGCTCCAGTAAAGACAGACACAGGACAGATCCAGGGACAACATCATTGCAGGTTTTGTTTACAATTAATAATAAAAACAACCTTAAACATATATTTAGGATTTGCGGTTGAAAGCCTGGGATAAGCTAGTAAGTGGTCGTTGAGTTAACATTTTTGTTTTGTTATTTTTGAAAAATTTAGGATGCAGGAACAATATTTTGTAAATGAAACCAATAAACTGCGGAGGAACATTAATTCAAAATCAGATATTCTATATTTAAAGATTAATTATAATGGTTACATAAAGAGTTAAAACCCACAATGAATCCAAATTTCAGCACTTTAGAAAATAGAACAGGTTGGGACACTTATTGTCAGCACAACATAGAAAAGAATGCATGATTTACTATCAGTAGTAGACACATTTGCACGTTATCAACATTACTAAATAAGTGATTGAAATAAGTATTACTTATTAATGTAAGCAATGAAAATCGAAAGGTCTATAACTTTAAGAAACACACTGCATGCAACAAAAATGACACCCCCCCCCCCCCCCCCCCCCCCCCCCCCACCCACACCCCCCCCACCAACGGTCAAAAAGAGTATGAAAATTACTCTCTTTTCTAGT
>CM022478.1:4198454-4300584 GCA_011952105.1 Coreoperca whiteheadi | reverse complement strand
TTTAAAACCTTAAAAAACCCCCCCCCTACAAAAAAAAACCCCCCCCCCCCCCCCCACACACACACACACACACACACACGTTCTGTAGGTGAGTTAACATGGATTGTAACCATTTAACTAATTTTGTCCTATAGGATGTGACTTCACTTTGGAAAAACAAAATGTTGTCATAATTGTCGTCAAACTGCCTGTGTAGTTTGCCTTAATCACACTAGAGGCTTAATAAGTGTTTTAGGACCAGTGTTTGTTTTCGGACCATTGACGGGTGTCAAGACAACTGGCTGCTCCACTGAGGCAACGACACCTTAAACAGGCTTTAGTCTCCCTTCAGCTGATGGAAAACTGAGAGCTGCAGAGGACCTCCGAGACCAGACAGGAGGAATGAGGTAACCAACAGTGGAAAAATCACTGAGGATGCACACAATATACAAGTGCGTGCGCGCACACACACACAAAACCATGACTCCAATAATACACTTTTATCATGTTTATAGTTTGTACATCTCACTGGCTGGAAGGGCAACAGGTCAGAGAGGCTCACAGGTTTAATTTGTCCAACAAAAAAAACCAAAACAAACCTGTTCTTCTGATGTGCTTTAGAGCTAGGCACTGAACCCACTATAGATCCTCTTCACTCATAGAAATTAGACTAATGCAAATACCTTAAGATTACCAGTAATTCTTTCTACACCAGCCTACCATTATACTATATAAAAAGACACTTGAGAAGTTTTCATGCTCACCTAGTTCCTTAGGATTATATGCTCAGCGTTTCCCATTAATTACCTGGACTGTGGCGACCAGTCTCATTAACATAAAAGATCTCTAACGTTGTGTTTTGCGCCGCTGCTTCAGCAAAGCATCTCTCACTCCCGTCAGTCAGCCCCTCTCCCCCCACTGTACATGCACATGTAACAAACACCCACGGCTGACGGCAGACCGAGGGAGAGGCCGCGGTGGACACACCAGGTGAAGTGAAGGGAACAAAAAAGTAGAAAAGCGATATTTCTACCTGCTTTGTTCGAGGTTGTTGTTACAATCAAAGCGTGCTTGTTAAGCAAATCGCGAATACGAACAAGCTAAAAACGAAAGCCATCTGCATGCAGCCTAACTGTTTCTTAGTTTGCCAGAAAGCTTAAAATGTGGCGAAACGTGTAAACTTACTGTAGCTGCTGGCTGAGAGAAACCAGCCCCTCCTCTCTCTCCAAGCACTGATCACAGCAGCAGCAGAGGGAGGAGGACAGAGGCCAGGAGGAAGGACTGACACTGACTGTCTGTGGTCTTCATTCTTACTAAACTCAGTATTTTGATGTTAGGAATATTAAGCTATTTATTTTACTGACATTTTAGATTTGTGACTTGGTGTTGTAAAATGTAACATTGCTGCTCTAGAAACAATATTTAGTTATATTTGATATATATAAAATTTAAGGCATTACTTCAGGAAATTGAGCTTACTTCATCAGTGAGCATATTTGTTTAATTTTTTTCTTACTAAATATTCAAGTGTAATGTAAAAAACTACAACCTGTGTTTTTTTATAAATATTGTAATGATAACAGTCTAATAATATATAAAATGCATAGTTTTAGTCAAATAAAGTTTATCTGGGGGGGGACACCACAAAAACACAGCACCTTAGGCCTCCATACACAAAGGAAAAAACCCTGCATAATGTGTTTATGATTAAATTGTGTTCTAGAGCACACAATTGTTTACAAAAGCACAAAGTTCTTCATAGATCTAGCCTCTAATTTTGCTCTCAAAGTGCACCGGATTGATGCATTTAACTTGAAAATGTACAAACTTCGCTTCCGGGAGAGCATGGCCCCGGACACCCTAAGAGGGTCCAAGGCCCACCAACCACAGTCTCACAAAATCCTGTGCTGAAACAAGTGTGTTGAATTAGAAGTGTGTTGTTGTTGTTAAACAACCAATTTATAAAAGTTATATATGTGATTAATACATATATTCATTCACACATGTAGCTGTGTCATGTCTGAATAACAGGGGCGTTAACGAAGGTTACTGCTGCCACCTTTTGGTGAAAGATGTTATTTCCTGGGTGCTGCAGCATCCAACTCAAGTCCTCTACCAGATGGATCTGTGCAAATCCCTTTAGTTTGTAATGAAATCATTTTAATTTTAGATCATTGTTTCAGATCTTTTTGTTAAGCAGAGAGTACAATAGTAAAAAAAACTCAAATTTGTTATTCACTTGTCAATCTGTCATGGCTCATTTTGTGATATTGACCATTTCACAGTGAATCGTGCAAATGAGTTGTAAAAACATACATCATTAACAATTTAATTTAAATTCCTAATTACAACACACATAATATGTATGGCAGTTTAAGTGTTAATGATTTACTTTAATTTGAAAACTGCCTGTCTTTTGATGAGGCCTCAACAATAAATTATTGTAGACAGTGTCTAAATGTCTATGAAAAAGAACAATGTGCGTGTGTGTGCGTGGGTTTGCTTGTGTGTATGCGTGTGTGGAAAAGGGTGGTAATCCATAAGAAAATCACTTGGATTACACAAAGTACACACAAATCTAAGGTAAACACACCCGGTCACACAAATCTAACACCCATATACTTGCCTGCAAACATACCCACACCCATCAACGCACACACACACACACACACACACACACACAGTGTGTGCGACTCAGCCATTTTAATAGAAGTTTCACTGACATTGCCACTAGCAATGCCAGGAAATATTACTTGATCCATTAGGATGCTGTATTGTAGAGCTAGCTGTTTTATTGAGCTATTTTGTTGTATTGTGGTTTTGTGTAATATTGTGTGATCTTGTGTGTGTTCCCGATCTCCTCTGGTGATGGATTCTTATGTAAATATTGCATATTGTGTGTTGGGAAAAATAAAGTTTGCTTTGATAAAGCCAAGGTTACAAAACTAACTGCACAGCTGGAACAAAAAAAGATAATAAAACATGGATACTGTCTCTGTGTCTGAAGTCTCACCTTCTGCCATAGTGCCTCTCTGGAGGCCAGACTGGAGCAGGCAGCTACGAACCAGCAGTTTCCCAGCTGGCCTTGGTGCAGGTCGTGGGCACTAATGCCGTCCACAAACAGTTGGGGGTCGCTGCATAACTCCTAGAAGGATAAAAATTATTGCAATTAGTTTGAACCTTTTCTTCTTTTAAATAAACTGAAATCTTTTTTCTCTGACTTCCCTGATAAATAAAACATAAGGAGGAGAGAGACAATCATTAGCATGTCCATTGAATGGTTTTGTCAATGTAAATCAAAATAATTCCTCCAGGCTACAAAGAATCCAACAAACATTCAACACTTCAGCTGCATTTGGAAATGTCAGGGCCAGAAAAAAATAAGACAAAAAAACCCAAAACAAACAAAAGAATAACTTAACTATGAATTATTTTTGAACGTAACATAGTTTCAAAGTTCACTTGATAAAATGAGTTTTTACAATTCATTTCCCTCTTAGAGACGGACAGAAATAGTCAGTAGATTAACAGTAAAGGGAGGAGGTCATACTGCGCAGCCTCCAGGTGTGGATGAATGGGAAATAAGGTATTAGCCAGAGCACTTAGTCAGCCATCATAAGGTAAATACACGGTAAACACACCCTCTGATTAAGTAGAAATCGCTGAATGCTCAAAGCAAAACAAGGGCAGACTAACAGGACGGCAGCCAAATGATAGGGCTGGGATTAACCAGAGGCACCCACACCCAGCAAGACAGATGTATAAATGGCTTACATGAATCTCCCTTATTCAAGTGTTACATGTTAAAAAAACAAAAAAAAAACAACAACTTTTGACTGAGCCAGGCTAGCCATTTCCACCGGTTTCAAATGTTTGTGCTAAGCAAAGCTAACCGGCTGCTGCTATAGCTTCAGATTTGGCATAAAGATATGAGTGTTATTGATCTTCTCGTCTATATCATTGCCAGAAAGTCACATGACAAACTGACCGATCTATACGAAGAAACCAGAAAGAACTTTAAATGCCCCTTGCTGTGTGTGCATTCTCAAAAGTATAGGTTACTACTTTAAAGTACACATACTGCACAAACACACAGTACCATAAATGTACTCATCTATTCAAGCACAAAAAAGACGCTCACACACACACACACAAACACAAACTGGGTGGTTCCCCTTTCCAAACTGTCTTCATCCTCCTCTTAAACATATACAATACATACATACATAACATCTGCAACATTGACAACATAATCTAGCTGATGTTGATATAAAATGGAAAAAGTCATAATATATTTATTGAAAATATTCCCACTAACGTTAATAGCGATTTCCTGCACGTGCTGTTCATATCTAATTGCAAAATGGTGTCAATGAAAAAATGTACAAGCTTAAATAATTGATCTGATGTGAATGAAAGTTTATCTGACTCCTGAAAGTGAGTGTATCACTCTGTTGTTAGAGATTTTGTAACTACAGAAACACTGTTGTACAGAAGTGTTACAGAGCAGGGGTGAGATCTTTAACCAGACGAGTTTAATTTTGTTATCAACTTAATCATGGAATTAACATTAGTTAGCGCTAGCTGACAAGATCTGCTGAGAGCGCCGTTATTAGGCTCAAAAATCCAAGCAGAAAGAAGACGCTAATGTTGAGGTTTTTGCTGTAAATCTAAAGCTATTTGAGCACATTTATAGCTTAGACACTGTCTATCAGCATAGTTGATCTGTACAGTTTTAAGTTCTTGTAAAACATGTCGTTACCCTGAGGATTCACCAGGTACCTCAGAGACCCAGTTAAGTTTAGTGTGAAACAATACAAATGTTTTCTCGCTCTCCACTCCCTCGACAAATCAATAATGTTGATCAATCGGAGTGCTTCAATTTTCCTGTTTAATTATTTATCAGCTCAGACCATCAATGATTGATAGTAAAAGCATATACAGTACAGACTTGAGCTGGGTGTGTTTTTATACTGAGTTCTAGAAGAAGAAGAGGAAGAAATCTGAATTTATAAAAAAAAAAAAAAAAATTGCAATTGACATAATTTTAAAAAATCCAATCGTCATTCAAAACCATATTCGAACCACACCAGGGTCTGCTTGGAAGGGATCTTGTGTGGCTCAGTAATGTTTTTTAGAGCTCTGAATCTGTTTGTGTCTTTATGTTTGTTTACAAAGACAGTGTAAACAGCTGCAGATAGAAGCTGGAAAGCCATTAAGCAATAACTCCATTATGAGCATCACATTTCCTCATCATCTTAACTTAGCAAATAAAACAGCTGTAGTGGTTACTGTTGCACTGCATAAAAACATTCCTAAAAACCAATATAAAGTCTCTGAGGCGAGGCAAGTTTGGCAGTTTGAGTGAGTGAGTGAGTGAGTGAGTGAGAGAGAGGGAGAGAGTGATGAATAGTAAAAGGTTATCATCATTATTAGGTGAAATATGTTGTAATATGGTGCATTTTGGGGTCTTCACTCTCTTAAAAGCCTGTGTTTTCACACAATGACTTTTACTGAATTTAGCAGTAGTCCCAATTCAACCACAAACCTGAGAATTTGCCCTTGTTCTGTAACTACAGGAGAGACATCTCAACGTGTTATTCTGCCATCCAAATATTTGCTCAAAGAGCAAACTCTACATGAGCACACATGCAGACAGAGACAACAATTCCAGGGTATTGGAGTGGGATTTCAGAGGGTAGATTCCTTAAATTTCTCTCCCTATTCAGTACATCTAACCACTCATCTCGCTTTATATGCATGCGCTTCTTTGTACTTATCTCGACGGCCATCCCCCTTTCCCACCTACTGTCTCCTGTCTCTATCTGCACTGTGAATCAGCTGATCTATCACTGAACAATTTGTGCTGCCTTCATCTTTGCAGTATGCCGGTGCTATTGTTTGTCTAATGGGGTAAACAGTGAGGTTACCACTACAGTTACGATTGAAACCACCAGCTAAGTGTTACTGTAAAGCCGACAATGTGGAGAATTAAAAGACTTATCAGTAACATTTCTGAAATGCTCTTACATTCCTTGGCTGAAACATGTCGAGGTCTTTCTTGCCATTTCACAAACCATTTATTTTTTCTCACCTTAGGCCTTTTCCAGGTGACTGTGCCGATTTGGTTTCTCTGGTAGAACAGAGACTGGTCGGACGTGGGGAACAGAGGGTCTTCAAACAGACGTCCATTCTGCTGACACTGCCTCCTTAGTGCAGAGAAAGACTGGCCCTCGTATGGGACCACCATCCCCCTGCACAGACAGAAACCGACAGGTTTATCAGGGCTTTTTGTTATTATTTACCCCAATTGTGTTTTTGGTTCATTATATACCAAAATGCACAAATACAATTACATAAGAAAGTACTTTTGACAATTATCAACGACAGACCAGGAGCTTACCATATTGAAATAGTCTATAAAAGGTTGCCAAATTAAATTAAACTTATTTACATTACCTCTTAGTGAAAATGTCATTTTTTCTAGCTGGAGGTATTGCTTCACACCTTTAAACAAGGCTAAGTGGGTTCCTCTGGTTGCAGTTTAATAAATCAATCTAGATGCTAACAATGTTAAAAAAAAAAAAAAGACACCTAAATATATTGGTTATTTGACAGCTTTTTATCTGAAGCTTTAACACCCAAAACAGCCAGAATTTGAGCTGGTTTATCTAGTATGAGTGGTTGTTGTAGGACCTGTAGAGACGCGTATCGTCAGTGTCATCATAAAACACCTTACAAAGTACATTTAAAAAATAGGGTAGGTAAGTGTCGAAAAACTTTTTTAAAAAGGTGAAAAAATATAAAAGGACTTCAGACAGATTTCAATCCAACAGTTAATGTTTGGGCAGTTAGAGGCTAATGAAGCTGGTGTCTGTCCACATCGGTCACAAGATGGGTTGACAGAAGAAAACATCTTGGAGCCTTTAAGTTTTGAGAGGTGTATCCTGTGTAACAAGTCTAAAAATAGCTTTATGTAAAGTTGCTTGGTTGGTTTTACTGAACGAAGTTAAGCGGAGCTGCCTCGGCTTTCTGTCTATCAGAAGTCTATCAGGGCTTTTAATGAAGATTTAAACAATGGCACCACACCATTATACTCTACTGCAGTTCCAAAACACATATTATCATGCATTTTTAGCAAACAACATACACAGTATGTTGGTAATACCCTAACCCCAGGAATCCTGGGGAAAACACTGCTTATGAATGGTGCTTTGTGTGGCATTTTAACACCAATAAATCAAAACCTCAGGCTGAATTTGGTGGGAAATCTACTGGATAGCTTTATAACATAAAACAGGAAGAGGGCGCTGTTTTTCGAGATCAAATAGAGCTAAAATTTTCAGATTTCATCTGTTGGATGGTGGAAGGAATAAAAGATCAAAGGTCAAGGGAATTTCCAACACATTTATCTCCTTTAGTCTTTCTTCAAAATAGGAAGCAGAAGCAATTAGGAGAAAAATACACAATTTCAATAATGAAAACAACCAGCAGCTTTGGATGCATGCATCCAACTAAAAGCTGGTACAAAACCAGTAGAAGCACGATTAGCATTAAAGTTATCCATCTTTATGGAGATTGAAGGTGTTTGTGCAGGATGAGAACAGTGTACATAAATGGCACAGGTTTACTGATCTTATAGACAGCAATAGAGTGCTTGCATGATTCAAAAATCATAAAAGAGTGTGACAAAATAATTTGTGAAGATTATCTTGGTGAACAAAATGTGTAAGTGTCAAGTTTGTTTGCCACAGAGCTTATTTTCCACAATCATCCAAAATCCAACTAAAAATTCCATTGGCTTTTTGTTGAGGTAACCAGGGCGATGCCAACTTCCTACAAAAAAGAGTCATCCCTGCAACACTCTATACATATTACTTAAACTCAAAATCACAACCAGACAAATAAAAACTCTGAATCA
Source organism: Coreoperca whiteheadi (assembly GCA_011952105.1). Lineage (NCBI taxonomy): Eukaryota > Metazoa > Chordata > Actinopteri > Centrarchiformes > Sinipercidae > Coreoperca > Coreoperca whiteheadi. The sequence continues at coordinate 4,292,684 of CM022478.1, read as the reverse complement.
TCTACTGTATTTACTGTCAGAACCTTGAGCCATGTAATACAATAATAGCTGTAATGAAACTGACAATATGTTTATGATAAAAACATCAAATATACAGTCTATACTGTAAGTTCAGATATACTATGAAATATAGCAAAACTGGAAATAAAAGCAGGGCTGAGATTAAAACAGTTTGGTATTTTGGAAAAGAGGTAAAAGTCCAAAATAAGAATAAGATTTTCGAGTATGATTCAAACCAGTCCAAGAGGACACAGTGGACATTTCTCTCGTGATGCTGTTCACTCTGTGGTGTGGATAAGGGTTGGTAACAAGAAAGTCAAATATCAAATATACATTGCATAAAACATCCCACCAGTCATGTAACAGGATGACAAACAGAAACTTGGACAGTCATGTTTGACTACAGATCGCCTGCAAAGCAAACACATGATAAAAGGTGTGTGTGTGTGTGCAGCATGAAGTGCCTGATTTGGTGAGTGAAGACCTAACCACAGCTTCCTGTATGCTAAATAAAGTGAAACGGCGACAGAAAGAGGAACAAGCGTGTGTGTTTGGGATGGGGACATGGGAGGCCTGTTGAGGAGACTAATTTTATATGTTAAAAAAGGGACAGTTTTCCCAAAAAACCCAACTAAACTATTTCCCTTCAACGTGGTGTATGATCTGTCCCTCTAGATGCAGATCAACTCCCTGGAGTCAGGAAATATTGGCTGTTTGTAATGGAGAGCAGTGCTTTATAGTTTCAAATTTAGATTTGAAAATCTCAGCTGATGCATTTGTTTCCACATACAGTGACAGTCTCTCACAGTAATCTACACTTCTCATTGTCAACTTCATTCTTCAGCGTAATTTTTTGTGTGGAGATAGATATCTGACAGGTAGTAGTTATCAATTAAACTATCTGTATGGCATACATACTTTCTGATGGCAGAAAATGAATAAAATTAAGCGTGGTTGGTTTTGGAGCAGTGAGTGCAGAGAGCACAGCTTATTGACAGTTTTATTGATCACTGAGGTTCAATGTAAAAACAATAAATTAAAAAATAGCTTCTATGCAGTTGTCTGGGAGGTAGCTTCAGTGTAGCTTCATTTAACGTAGAGTAACTGGTAGCATAGATCACTACACTTTCCAAGTCGCATGTCCAACACTTAGAATTAGTTTTAGAGCTGTAGATTCTGGTTGTATTATTGTTTAGTTCACTACTTAGTGCTGCAATATTCATTAAATAGTCGGTGTACATTAAGTGCTGCTTTTTCTGGCAAAAAACATACTGTACATCTTGAGCAGCAGACAAAAAACATCAACACATAAGTAGCAGTAGAGGTAATTTTAAATTAGAGCATTAACATATGTTATCAAATTAACTGTTATGCATGTGTGTTTTGGGGCATTTTACAAATCTGAACAAGACTTTAACCAACTGGTGGCTGAAAATGATCATTAATTCCCTTCAGTGTTTTTTGTCAAACATGTCTGAACAAAAGCCCCATTCAGACACGCGCCTCGTTACTCAAAGGTTAACACAGTTTAACATGTTGGTCTGAGATCTCAATAAACACCCGAGTCACTTTTATAGTCAATACGGAAATCTTACTGGTTTGGACCTAGTATGTTGTGTGACAGAAATATTACTCTGGTAACATTTACGTAACACCTTCAGCATGGCAGAAGTCTGACTTCAATGCCGTTAGATTGTTTGCCACAAGGCTGCAGCATCAAATTAACATGAGCAGAAAGATGCGCGTCTTCCTCACCTGATAAAATTTTTATATTCAATTTAATATTTTTGATTTTGGGGTGAACGGTCCGTTTAAGGTCACTGTGATACAAGCTTTCATATCTCCAATGCTAAAAAAAAAAAAAATGTATTCAGTTTAACCATGAAACCTTGGGAAATTTACTTTGTTAGGGAGATTCTTCTCATGTCTGTTCAGTCTTAAAAGTATTTCGCGCAAATATTGAGCGAGCAGTTGTCTCTTTCCATTAATGTTCTGTCATGTCTGAAAAAAGCCATTAGAAGCATTTACAGAAAAACACACCAACATCTGACTGAAGAAAAGCCATCACTTTAACAGCTTGATGATTGTTTTGTATTGTATGTGTAGAAACTTGCTAGACTTATTAACTAACCTGAAGCAACCTCTCCACATACAGTTCAGGTATTTACCTTTGAAAGGAGATTTTGTTGATAATACTTAAATATTAAAAAGTTAGGTTTTGAAATCAAGACTTTCACTTTTTGTGGAGTATTTTCACAGTGTGGTATTAGTACTTTTACTTAAGTAAAAGGATCTGAATACTTCATCCACCACTGGCTGCCAGGATGCTGGTTACCATGGAGACTGTTCATGGGACACATCAGGCCAGTCCGTAATTACATCAGTGTAAAATAAAGGCACTTAACACAGAGAAGATACTGAACAGAGCAGACATACGGGTGTGTGTGTGAACACTTCTTCAGTTTTCCTCCACAATTATATTATCTGCTTGGTGAGCTGGTTGAATAAATACTTATTTTTACTGTCATATGACTACATTTTCTTTTGGGATGCTGAAAATTATGGTGGCCGACAAGGGAAACCTGCCCAAAACATTTCCATTAGGAGAAACAAGCTGCCGCTTCAGAATGTTTGCCATGGCCGGCCACCGTAGAAAATATAAAAAAAATATATACTTGAAAAACCAAAAGCAACCTGTCTTTCCAGAAACAATGTCCTGATATAATCCAAAGATTTCGCTGTGAACAGTGTTGAAGAAAGAAAACTAAAATGTAGTTTAGATTAAACCTGCTCAAAGTAGGGATGCACCGACCGGGAAATTCTGGGCCGATACCGCTACTTAAAAGAACAATTTGGCCGATATTTTGTTGTTGTTATTAATTTCTTTGATGGGACACAACAAATAAACACCAGCCACTGCCATCGGTGGATGTCATCCTATTTTCCAATAGGCCGATAGCAGTCAACAAGGCGAACATCAGCCGATACCTCGGTACATCCCTAGCTCACAGTGAGGGCTGTGAATAATCCACAAATGAAACTCCATCTGAAAACCTGAACAAATAAAGCAAACTATCTACTAGGAACGAAAGCAAAAAAATAAAAACTACAGTATCTCTCTTTGTAATGGCGGGGAACTGTCCCTTTAACACTGGGAAAGTCCTGTGGGTTTAAGGAATCAAAGAAAAGGGCTACTACTGAAGAGGATAGTAAGGACGAGGACACCGTAAGTGTTACTATAGAAAGTGGGTTGTGAAAACGTCCCAGAGAGACATTTCAAGGTTGATAGAAAGAAAGAGCGGATGTGAGCGAGCAGGCTGGTTAGAAGAAACGGACTGGACCTGCATTACTGCAGACAACTAGCATGACTTTGAAATGACTCATCATCGGGGGGGGGGAGACAATGTGCTTCTCTGTGTTTGCGTGTAAGTGCATTTAATCACATGTTAAGCACAACTACTTTACACTCACGCTGTCCATTCTCACATTTACAAACACTTTTAACATGGGTAGTGGAAAATAACTGACACCATTAACACTCCCCTAATTTAGTATTAACTATAGGCCTTTTTTACAGCAGACATTCTGATTTGTCATAGTAGGAAAAGCACAGCTTTAACTGACTGCATATTGAAAGTGAAATATAAAAAAAAACAGACAATCCATTTCTGTACTGCTTGTACTGCTGGGGGTCGCATTGTACTATTGTTCCTCAAAATTAAGATGATATTTTCAGAAACGCCACATTGGTTGCTGAGGATGCTGCTAGGTGACTTTAATCGCTTTGCTTGGAGCCTGAACTCATGATGTGATTTGCAGTAAAGAGGCTGGGGCTTGTTTATGGTACCTGGTATTGTGTATAGAATAATCGTCTAATATTACCACATATAAGCACAAAGCAACAGTTTACGCGCTCAACAATCTCTTGTGGTTCAATTCTGACAAAGCATTGTAGTTAAGGTCTGGTAAGCAACTACAACAGTCGAGAAGTCTGCAGTGAAGTGTAATGGATTTCTGTAGCCTCTTGGCCAGGTCATGTTTGTAAATCAGAAGTGGTTCTTCTGATTTAGTTTACCTGGATAAATAAAGGTTAAATAAAAAAATTGAGCTGTGTATGTGTATATCCTCACCACCAAACTACTTGTTTTTCCTGACCAACTGTCATACTCATATCTGAGAAACCTCATTTCTCTTTATAAATGACAATTATGAAACACATATTTCCTGTTTCCTGTCAGCATACTAATCTCTTAATCAATGCATTTGCTGCTGAAATGACAAGTCTTAGTAATCGATTATTCGATGGACAGAATTATTATTCAAAAACAATTCAATTCAATTTATATAGCCCAATATCACAAATCAATGAATGTGTAAATCATTTATCCAGCATTCAAAATGTTAAACATGATTACAGTTTCAGATGTAAGGATTTGCTTCTTAACATTGTAAACTGTAAATCTTTAATTTTTGGACTACTGATCAGACAAAAAGAAAGCAGCATCAAGCATATCAATATTTAAATATTAGCTAATGATGTGTTATTTAATGTTTTTGTTTTTTTTACTGTGACCTGCATGTGTACTAAGTGGGAGATTTTACATTGTAAAACTAAACTTGTCAGTGCTCTCTGGTGAACAAACCATCTAATGGTGACACTGTTTCTAAATGACCACAAATGATACTTTTGGAATTGTCTTTACTGTAAATTGTTGTTACTTATCGGCAGACATATATGCTGACCTATCTGCGAGCTAATGGAAGACCCGTATTAAATATAGTAACTGCTATAGTATAGCAGTTGAAGTTTGTGGGAAATGAAGAAACAGGACATCGTTCATGGAGTGTGTGGGGTAAACACACAGGAGAAGAAACCTATAAGACAGACAGCCTTCATGTCACCTCGGTCTAATGTCAACTTCTGCAGTTTAGTCCTCTTTCTCACCGTCTGCAGAATTACCACACTTACTTCTCTTATTTCTTTCCCAGAGTATTGTGCACAGTTTTTAAATGTCCCACACAGCTCACTTTTGAGTCATTGTATGCATGAAAACACTGTTTCTTGGCGTGAAAACACTAGACAAGTGAATTAAACTGAACCTTTGAAAGAGCACCAGTTATCTTCAGACACAGGCGTTTGATTATGATGCAAGAACCCAAGGAAAAACCAGCCAAACACGGGTGTGGTTTCATGTGAGCACCTGTACACTTGCCACTGCAGATATCTAACAACATCCCAGTGCAGATGTTAAAATATCACATGTGGGCATTTCAGATGATGCGTGACATGAACAGCATGAACATATATTTGATGTCCCCTGAATGGAGGTTTGCCACACAGTCCCCTTGTCTCACTTTGCTAAAATGTTAAAACTTTAAGACACATTTTGTAGAAGAGCTTCAAGCGCTTTTCAGCTGTGTAATTCCACCCAGAGGAAGTAAAGAAATCACGCCGAAAACAGGTTTAAAAAAAATGTGCCTTCAAAATAAAAATGCAATGGCTGTCACGGAAAAGAGAACACACTGCGGAAACCGTAGATGTTTATATTATATGAACCACACAACTGCTTCTAATCAACCTTTTATGATATAATTTAATTGGAGTTATTGTTAATCTATTTTTTGCGGTATCTTGTGGCTGCACCAAACTCATACTAAACATCACTAAAGTTACATTTTGTGCGATTACAATTCAAGGTGCAAAGTGAAAGCTTGTTTAATGGCGGGCAGCACCAAAGGATTGGATCAGACAAGTCCAATTTCTTCGCCGATATAAATTTCCACATTGTAGAAGCTTCATAGTCAGTGGCTTTTTTTTAACTTTATACTCAAAACACATAAGATCGCCAACTTTATTTCACCGCAGGTTTCATCAACACTCCGCCTCCGACATAAAGTTGCATATTTTATTTTGAAGGTTTATGCCGGAAGTGTGTTCGCTTACGCGCGCGAGCTTGAATGATGGCGAGGTTTTGTTTTTTGCTTATAACTTATATATATTTTTTTTCATCTGGTGTTTCGGCGAGGTAAACGAAACCGAGAACAGAGTATGCCCTGTATTACTGTGGCACCTCCCTTCTATCCTGCCCTATTCTATGCTAACGCTACGTGTTCAAAGCTAACGTTAACACTTCCAACTGAAGTTTCATGAATCGATTCTGCGTCCACTTTGTCAAAGTAAATGTGTACAACTCGACAGTGAAATCAATTAAACTCTATTAAACTTTTCCGAGTTAGAAAACAGACCCTTTAATAAGTATTGTAAGTGAGATTTCCCAGCAGACTTAAGATGGAAAGCCATTTCTGCGCTAAATTAGCTTTAACTAATTAGCCGTTACCTGGAAATATGTTCGGTTAAATGTCTGGGCGGCTCCCGCGGCTGCTCTCTCTTCTCCTAGGAGGATGTCGGTTGGGGGGGTGGTTGTTTTATTCCCTCCTTGCGTTGTCAGGCCGGTGATGTACGGAGCTTTCCAACTGCAGTTTAGATAGTTTACAGCACTTAAAGTAAAATCACACACAGGAGAAGCTCCACCCGCTCGGAGCTCAAAACGCCGAACCCGTCTTCACTTATCTGAAGGCTCCAGAGAGATTCTCTGATGCCTTCAGGCGCGGCAGGACCAAATTGGAATCATCGAGTTATGCGCACTTGAACCCTGAACGAAACAATACTGTGTCGTTTTCCAAACATGAAAGACACCTACATTAATCCGATTAATAAACAATTTACATGTAAACTGCGTTTTATGATCACTTTATCCAGAATGCGATCTGAACACTGGCGTTTCCTACTGCATCAGAACAGCTCAGAGTGCATTGTTGTGTTTTCATGTCCACTTTATCACAGAAATTAAAATAATGTGTGTTCAAATCGACATCATTTGTTTGTGTGTCATCTATTTGTGTCTTTTTTGTTTTTTGTTTTTTACGTTTTTACATATATTTGTTTAGTTATGTCTGCATCTGTCAATACGATCAGAGAGTCAAGTTCCCTGAATGTGTCAGCCAGTGGTGGGAGAAGCACTCAAATCATTTACTTGAGTAAAAGTAGCAATACCACAGTGTAAAAATACTCCATCACTAGTAAAAGTCCTGCATTCAAAATTGAACTTAATTAAAAGTACAGAAGTATCAGCAATAAAATGTGTGTAAAGTATCAAAATTAAAAGTACTCATAATGCAGAGCGGCTACTGTCAGTGTTATCCTATTATATTATTGGATCATTATTATTGATGTATCAATATGTAAACGATACTTTAATGTTGTTGTTGGTGAAGGTGGAGGTAATTTGAAGTACTTCATTTACTTTTGGTAGTTTAATATTCGGCAATGGGTCATTCTTTCTAAACTCATCATATGTTTTGTTAGTAAAATCTTAATTTGAAAAGTAACTACAGCTCTACTCACAGTGCTCCAGAATAGTGTTTTAACTGTTGAACTTTGAGGTTTTATAAAACACTTGTAAAGCATTTAACAAAATGTAGGAAATACAGCACAGAAGGATTTAACTGCAAACTTAGAAATAAAGGAACATCTGTAACATTTTAGAGTTGGACATTTTTACTCTAAGTTGGCTTTTGTTACACACCACTGACCTCTGGTGGATGCTCTAGTAATTACAGGAATAATTGATTTGGGTGTGAATGCTGTTTGATTCCAACACCTGTCTACAGCACTAGAACACACAAAGTATTTTTATAGTAGTATATATTTTATTTATTTACCTTTATTTTACCAGGAAGTCTCATTGAGATTAAAATCTCTTTTACAAGAGAGACCTGGCCAAGGTAGCAGCCATACAGTTTGACAACATATTAAAATACAACAAGTACAAAAGAAAAAGAAAAAGTAATACATCGGATCCTCTCAACAAAAACAATCACAGGCCTTCATTACCACTGTCTTTATGATTCCTTTAAATTCACAGCTAGACACCAATTTCTCTAGTTTTAAATCTTTTTGCAAATTATTCCACGCTAAAGGTCCATAATAGGAAAATGCAGATTTCCCCAGTTCAGTAAAAACACTAGGTACATTTAAAAGCAAACACTTGGAAGAGCGCAACTGGTAACTGCCAGAACTTACACAAAGAAGAGTCCAAATATACGCTGGAAGTTTACCTAACATTGCTTTATAAATAAAAATGTACCAATGCTGTTTTCTTCGTATAGTTAGTGATGTCCAGCCAACCATCTCATGAAGAATGCATTGATGAGTAAAGGATTTTGCATTTGTAATAAAGCGTAATGAAGCATGGTAGACTGAATCAAGACGTCTTAGAATGGAGGAGGCTGCATGCATGTATAATATATCACCATAATCGATCACACTTAGGCAGGTAGCTTCAACAAGATTCTTTTTAGCATATGTAAAATTAGATTTATTACTAAAATAAAACCCAATTTTCACTTGAGTTTTCTGATTAGATTAAAAATATGTACATTAAACAAAAGCTTACCATCTATCCAAATGCCCAGGTATTTGTATGATGATACCCTTTCAATATTTTTACCATCAGATGTATAGATGCTAAGAGGCTCAAATACTTGTGAATAAGCCCTTAAAAAAATCATAAACTTTGTTTTCTGTGAATTTAAAACCAATTTTAAGATCACAAAGGCACTCTGTAATGACTGAAATGCAATTTGAAATTCTTGCACTTCCTGTATTACTGACAGAGCAAGTGTATAAAAAATAGTATCATCAGCATAAAAGTGTTTTTTTGCTTGAATGTCATTACCCAGGTCATTTATATAAATATAAAACAAAATAGGACCCAAAATAGACCCCTGGGGGACCCCTTTAAAGATATTAAGAAAATCAGATTTTTGACCCTCTACATGAACACACTGAGTCCAATCTGACAAATAATTTCCAAACCATTTCACCGTCCCAGATTCAAAACATGCACTGCTAAGTTTGTTCAGTAGCAAGTCGTGATCCACTGAATCAAACACTTTGGATAAGTCAACAAACAAGACAGCGCAGTGCTGTTTTCTGTCTAGGGCACCAATAAGGTCATTTATCACCACCGAAGTAGCAGTAATGGTGCTATGGGCAGTTCTAAAACCAGATTGAAGAGAGTTCAAAATATTATTGTCAAGTAAAAACTGTTTTAACTGTATGTTTACTTGAGATTCAAGGATCTTAGCCAAAATTTAAAGTTTGGACAGTAGTTGTTCATGTCTGAGGGATCAGCACCTTTAGATAATGGTAAAACATAAGCAGCTTTCCAAACTTTAGGTATAGAATGCAGCAAAAGACTTAGATTAAAAATATGAGTTAGTGACTCTGCTATAACATCCGCCGCCACTTTCAAAAGATAAGGATCTAGGTTATCTGGGCCTACAGACGTTTTGTGGTCAAAGTAGTATTATATTTCACCCCTCTACATATCAGCAACATGAAAGTGTCATAAAACATATGCATAACAACCAAAAAACAAATTAGTTCTTCCCACTACAAATAGTAAATAATACTAGCACAAATCCTGCAGAAAAGGTACAAAAATCAAGAGCAGAAAATAGAAGTTAACGGACATCAACTACAAGCAGGCTGCTGTCCTGGGAGCCCTGCATTAGCAAAAAGGTTTTTGGATAATTTGACTAATTTGTTTGTTTGTTTGGTAATGTGCGTGACTAAATCACACTACACACTCTTTCAGTTTTACCTTATTACTGTCTCACTGAGGGCTAGTCAACTAGTTAAATCTAGTTTTATTACCTTCAGTGGATATACTTACATGGCACTTATTCCTGATTAAATTAGTGTTTGTTTTAAAGTATAAAAAGTTCAGGACAGTGTGAGGGAAAATATACATATCACACAAATAATCATGTTTGAATATATTTACTGAACATGTATTCGTAATAATGTTTATTTCCTATTCATTTTGATTATTCTGAACATTGCACCAGAAGGGATTGTAAAATGCGCATGACAGTAAGAGGTCTGTTTGGAGTCATAGCAAGAAAAGTATAAGATTTGGATAGGTCATAAAGTAAGACGTAACACTAGAAACAATGATGCATCTTAGGGAAATTGTTCTTCCCGGGGGATGTTCACAGAAAAGACAAGTTGCACTTGTGGCAATATTAGAGAAGGTTGCTCAAGTTGTCCTTATTTTTACTTTTGATTGCATGGGGGCCTACTGGCTCTGACAAAATCCACATCAGCACAAGCTGCAAATACCGTGGTGAAGTGCAGAAGTGATCCGCGCCATCTCAGCGGAAAGTAAAACCTTTGGGAAGAAGTTTCAACTTCCATTTTGACACACAACAAGCTTGGCAGAGCCTTCATCTCACTTTCATTTGGTAATGAGAGGCAAAAATCATTCATGAGGAGCACAGCAGGTTTAGATTTCATTCTGCCTGGGAAATAAATAGTCCAGAAAAAAAACAGATGAGATGATCAAATATACTTTTTTTTTTTTTTTGCCACATGGCTAATATGGCTCCACTTTGGTCCAGACTGAAATATCTAAACAGCTACTGGATACATCACCATGACATTTTTTTCACAGACATTCATGGTCCCCAGAGGATGAATCCTACTGACTTTGGTGATCCCCTGACTTTTCCTCTAGCGCCCCCAGCAGGTCAAAGTTTTAATTTATTTGGTGAAATATCTCAACATCTACTGGCACATTTGGAACATTTGGAATCCTATAACTTTTCATCTAACGCCATCATCAGGTCAAACTTTTAATTTGTCCAATTGTCCTATTTTCTGTTTATGGCCAAGTACCTGCAAACATGCTGAGGTTAGCATTTAGCTCAAAGCCTCATTGTGCCTAAGTACAGAGCAGCAGCTTCTTCAAAATGTCCTGACTTGGATAGAAATGAGGGTGATGTTTTCGCAGTTCCTACTGGTTGCCAGTAGAGCACAAGAAATGCCCTAGATTATTTAATGGTGCTTTAACAGAGGACAGCAGTATATTTATGTGATCACGCTGTCTGCCCCTTCCCAGGCTTTACCGTTCACAGGGTCCAACTTTAGTCTTAGGTTTGCAAGCTGCTGTTGTACAGAAGGTGGGTGGCTTTATAAAACAATGCCACCGTCTCTGTGATGCTATTAATCTTTAACATCATCAGAGGAGAAGACATCCACAGTGTCATGTGAGAAACTGCACTTTACACTTTGCCAGAGGAGGCTGTAACACCAACACGTCCATCAGACAATGTGTGTTCTCACAAGAAAAGGAAAACACAACTGCATTTAGAAGAAGTTACACAAGCTGTCGCAGGTAAATATCACCGGCCCAGACTGTATATAGAGTATGACTGATGGACCGCACGTAAAGGATGCAGCTGAGTATTTAGTCTGTTACTTTACTTCAGATTGTACAGATATTTACTGAAAAGCAAATATTGACCGAATATTTTCAGATAATGGTCTCCTCCTCTCACTGCCTCCTGTACGTCAGGTGCTGTTCTGTGTGTGCATGACTTGAGAAGCTTTCCCGGTATGTTTCTCCATTAATCCTGTAAAGTAAATAAACATTTAAAATTTAAGTGAATTTGAAATTTTGAACATAGTCTACATTTTTAGATAAAATGACAGATTCAATCCCTTCCAACAGTTACAGATCTGGCAGATTTTGTCAGATCCTTTAACAGCATTTTATGGGCTTAGTCTACACTTCAAGCTGCATTATTTGATTTTTGGCCACTTGAGGGCAGCTGAACAAGCCGAAATCTCAACATCTTACAGATTAAGGCCATATGAAGCTGTTATGGGAGACATTTTAGCAAACAGTTAAAACAAGGTGCAACATTTGCAGTCATTTGGAGTTGTGTTTGTGTCCACTATTCACTCTCTTTATCTCGGTTTGCCCTCCTGAGAGAAGAATATCTGGCTCTTTCGCTGCCAGTTGTTCTGCTTTCTTCACCAACTAGTCTCTAATTTAGTCTGTCTGCCGTTTTGAGGAGGTGGTGTACGGCTCCTTTTATTCTGTTGTTACCTGCAGCCCTGCTGTGAATCAAGCTGTCACAGTCATTTACTGCACTTGAACCATAAAAAAAACATCTGACTCTTATTTCCTGTGCAGGTTCAAAATGTTAACCAGGTGGTTGACTTTCACAGCTTTTCTGGCCGGCTCAGCGAATCCAGAAAGAGCAGCTTTTGGCCAGGGGACTCTGACCGTTGCACAGACCTGCAGGGTCAAAGGTCATCCAGAGGTAGAGCTGACTTTAAACTGTGGAGATGGAAAGAAGGCAGGTCAGTAAAGAGGAACAACACAAACAGAGAAGACAGTACAGAGGGAGTCCTGCCTCCACACCTACTTTATTCCACCTGAATAATCCACATGGTATCAGTACTGCTTCACAAGGAGTCCTAGGGAAGCGGTCATCTGATCCAGTGTATGATATTTTTCAAATTCAGATTGATCAGATTGTGATGAGTAACACCAACTACTTATATAGTTATAACATACTGTATTAGGAATTGCAATCTTTCCATGACACGTGTCAATTACAGAGACTAAAAAAGTTATTTTTCTGCCCTCAATGTACTAGAAGTGTACATAAATAGAAGTCACGATCAATTTTTAAGAATGTTTTATTACTTATGAGGGATGGTCTTAGTCTACTGTTACACTTAAAGCTGCATTAAATATAGAACATTATCATTTTATGTCATCTTACATGCACATACCATGAACACAACTTTTTTTTTTACTCCATTGGGGACATTTCTGAGGGCATTATATAGAACGTAAATTTAAATAAATATGGTCCACAATGTTGTAAGTAGAAGTGATGTCAGACACAGACCAAAACCAACAATGTGTTAGCCTGTCTGTCAATACTTTCTTACTCTGTCTGAGGCACTCAGCCCCAAGTCCTTTGGTTCCTACTGAAATCTGTAAAACAGCTCACAAATAATGCAGTTTGATTAAATAATTTCCTGAAACAGCTGTACACTGCAGTTTCTTAGAGAATGTTGCTCATACAGGAGAAAATAGTGCATTTGTTGGGGACTATTTTCAGCAGGGGATTAATCCACATTTGGTGCTCTAGTGAGTATTTGGGGCAGCAGGACGGTGTATGTGGGATTGAGTCAAAATAAACTACAGTTCATGGTAATGAAGGAACATGTTATCCAGTGCAAGTGTGGCTCACAATGTGTATAAATAGTTTTTGGACAACAATGGAGCTCGACATAGAGGAATAAGATTTATCAGGCTTTGGATACACCGATAATATGTGTTAGTAGGATAAACTCATGGTTGGTCCGGGTAAATATAGAATAATCCCTAGACTGTCACACCATCAGCATTTACCTGAAGCTCTATAACTCCTTAGCTGTAACTGCTCCTCCTTTCATGTGTAGGCATGGTCCAGTACTGGCACACCCCCTTTGGAGACGTCCAGACCCCTGGTTTCCACAGTAAACTGGACCCTGTCTTCATGCACCATGACGGGAGCCTGGTGGTCCCCAACACCAGCATCCTCCACAGCGGCCTGTACTACTGCCTCCTGCAGCACACAGAGGGAACCACGCTGTGGCCGTACGAGCTCCACGTTGGTCATAGCATTGAAAAGAGTCATGAACACAGCTTATCTGAGCAACACAGCAGCCGTGATGCGTTCAGGTTTAGGAGGGATGTTGGGTCTGTGGAGGAGAAGCAGGCAGGTGTTTCAGACGGGGAGTTCGCAGGAGCTGTGGCGGCATCAGTGCTGCTGACGTTTGTGCTGGGCTTTGGCGCTGGCGCCCTCACCAGGACCCATGTGCTCAGGTGCGTTCAGGGCCCGTACATCCCAGCTTTTATTTACAAGGGGATCAAATTCCCAAAAAAGGTTTTATCAAAAAAAAATGTTCTATTGGTGATCGAAGATGGTGTTCCTCTGATTGGTGGTGTGGTAATTATGGTATTCTGGGTTTTGACTGGCTGGTTCTCCCACGGACACAAAGTTGTTTTCTGCCTAAACAAGACAGCATGAGCAGGCTGTTTGGGGGGAAAGAAATGGCTAGATGCCTGTTTACCAACCATGCTAGTCTGTCAAGTTGCACACCAAAGGAACCCAAGAACAGGACAAAAATAAAATACAACAAGAGTTCATCAGAGAAGACAGAAAAGCCACTGGATTTAAATCTATATTATCTCCGTTAGTTGAAAGGGCACTTTCTTCTCTATAACAGCCATAGTTTGACTTAGACAAAGCAATGGCTTTAGTTACTTAGTGTAGCATTAAACACTTATTTGTCAAGTTTTCCTCATTCACCGCCAATAAATACATTTTAAAAAGGCAATAGGCATTAATGTATTCAATTAGTTTTTGGACAACAATGGAGCTCTAGGACATAGAGGAATAAGATTTATCAGGCTTTGGATACACCAATAATATGTGTTAGTAGGATAAACTCATGGTTGGTCCGGGTAAATATAGAATAATCACTAGACTGTCACACCATCAGCATTTACCTGAAGCTCTATAACTCAGGCTCATAGCTGCAGTTTTAGGCTAAGGTAGTATTGCCTCCTCCCGAACTTGGATTTCCTCTTCTATACATGTCAGTGTCTCTCAGTATTCAGATATACAAAGGTCAACGGTATCAACATAGTAACACATTTCCGACCTGCTAAGAGTACCTCCGCCGCTTCAACATCATTTGTCTGGTGTTGCCTTTGTCTTAGTGGGAAGTAAAAAAAAAACTAAAAAAAACAATTAGCTGTCATTTGCGTGTGTGCGAGCAGCCTAGGACGTAATTGTTACAATAGCAATTCAATTAGACCTTACAACAACAAAAAACTGAGTCTGAGTTCTGTCAGAAATGATCAAAATTATAAAAGCAGATCTCTAATATAAGAAGATAGTGTTTAAGTTATTTTTACAAACTCCCACTGCACCATTTCCTCTTAGGTGTTTAGGGGCTGTCACTAGGAGGTTGCGATCACCACGGCAACAACAATGCCAGACTGACAGGCCGGACCATGGCGCTGAGGTCACCATGGCAACCCTGCCCACTTACGACAACCAGGCCTTTGAGATGGAACAGGTGTGGGATGACAACTCTGCGAATTGTGCACCCGTGGAGACCACGAGTTCACCGACAAGCTCTTTTCCCCCTGAAAAACCTCAGAGAAGCTTCCGGAACAAACGAGACACCACTGCCTATCTAGAGGGATGTGACTACGTGAAAGAGGAGGAGAGAAGGACGGAGGAGGTGGTGGCAGGAAGAAGTCTGGAGGAAAAGAATAAAGGGTGTGATGGGGAGGCAGAGGACAGCAGTGAGGAAAAGAAGGAATGGAGACAGGAGGAGGAGAATAGGAGCAAGGAGGACGGAGCGGAGAGGAGAGGAAGTGAGGAGGAGGCCGGAGGTAACGAGAAGCAAGGGAAAGATGAGAAGAGGGAGGAGGAGGAAGGATGGAGAGAGGAGAAAGAGGACGGTGACAGAGAAAAGGGGAGAGAGAAAGATGGAGAGACGGACCTTTGCAGAGATTCTAAAGAATCATCTACAGACACAAAACAGGAGGCCACAACGAAAAATGGCATCATAGAAGAGGGAGGAGGAGAACCATCATCCTCCAGGCCCTGCCCGGGCCGTCGCAGCCGCGTCATTCGCCTGTACCAGTACGACGAGGACGGCCAGCGATACGGCCACCTTCCAGACCCCGGCCCAGATGAGCCCGCCCCCAGGCTCAAACAGCGCTCTGTCTCTCTGACACGCCTCAACACCATCATGGCCGCCGCCTCAGCAGGGCCGCTGGACACAAGAGAGACAGCGAGGGAGGAGACAGAGGAGAGGCCACGCTTCCACATGGAGATATAAGAAAGACACAACACAGGGTGGACAAAAACAAAGACGACATCACGGGCGCGGGGCTTCAAGGGCTGTTCCATCTTCAGCAGGAACGAACGGCCTTGAGGGCCACAGAAAGTACCGAGTGACAAACTAACACATTGTTGGTTTTGCTCTTTGAATTTGAATATCCCAAGCCTTTGTCCTGTAATGCTGTCAATCAGCTAGCTATACCTTTAGTAAAAAAAACTAAATGAATCATTATCGTTAAATATTTACAATATTGTTGATATAATTAAACCATTTTGGTAGGTACATCAACACTAGAATAAAATTACGAAGTCAAATATCTAGCTGGATAATTGACTGTGTGATTTGCCTCACCTTAACAGATGGAGGGATACAAACATTGGTTACATTATTATTGTTCGCTTGTATTTTTTACCCCCCCTTCAAATAAATTAGCTTTCATAATTTGAGGTTTCAGTGACAAAACAGTCTTCTAAGAAGATGCCCTGTTACTACATTTCAAATTACCGTGATCTTATGAGTGAAACCTTTAGGTTGTACCAATTATTAAGTAGCAGCCTGTCATACGTCCATTTCCTTTTTATTACTGTGAAAACATCTACAAACAAGACACAAAAATGGGAAAAAAAAATAATCAAGAAAACATAAATTCCACAGTTCTTCTCTCAGTTCTTTTGTTTGTATTCTTATTTTAAGAATGTTTCCCCCCACATTTTCTTTTCTTCAAATTAACGCTATAAAAAGTCTACTCAGTGAGACAAAGGCCTCTTGACCACAGTTGGCTGACTGAGACAAGCTCTGATGGGATGTGAGTGTAGCCAGAGTTCGTAGGGATGATTCAGTAGTCCATATTTATGTGTGTGTGAGAATTGTTGGAGTCTATCGAAGTGTTGGTTATATCTGAAACCGCAGTTTTTCCTTTTTCTGAAACGATAAAGAGAGTCCTCCTGTGTTTGTGGTTTTTGTTTTCTCTCCCTCGTTCTCCTGTTTGGTGCTGTGACGTCGTCTGCTACGATGCTGACCAGGTTTTCTGCCAGTCCACAAACTCGTCTAGCAGCACTGGCCCTGCAGACAAAACAAGGCCATGAATAATATTAACATAGTTCCTGCACTTTTTTTATTTTTAGGACAGAGAAAGAGCAATTTAATTTTTAAAATGGTATAATGTAACTCAAGTTGTGCTTGTGTTACAAGATTGTATCCAAAAAATATAAACAGTTGCTCTCATTTAGAAAGCAAAACTTCTAAATAAAATCTATTTTGCCATAAATAGTCTTCATGTACCATTGAGCAATACCAGCAAATTCTGATAAGTGCTGAAATGAATTGTTTTTAGAATTGTTGTTGATTCATTTAATAGTTAAGTCTGTCCTGCAATGATTTATTACTAAGGTACGGTCCGTAAAGCGTCGTGGCAGTGCTGACCTTTGAGGGAATGGAGAGAACCAGTCTAAATGGAGGAAGCTATCATGTAAGCTGTGTTGCATCATCCGGTTTCATATAACCCTTGCTCTGCTGAACGAGAGGCAACACCAAGAGACTTCCTCTCTGTTTTCACGAGTGAAAATAGCCACAACAAACGCTAGCAACTCAAGAACCCACAAGGAGTCACCAAAGCTGGATTTATACGTGATGCAAAGGGTCAACAGGAGAAGGTTTTGATTCATAGTTCATTGTCAGAGGTCATCAGTTGTTAATCGCAACACTGGACGGGCGCATCATACGTGATCGAGCCATTCTGTGCTTATATTCCCACAGTGCTTATTCTATCGTCCTCTCTGAGATACAGATCGATGGTGGGAAGGTCCGCCTTGTTTCATTACTGAATATGGGCTTGAAGTCGTTTCCTTCAGTTACAGAGAGGTGACTGTGGTGAGTACAATCATGATCATCATCAGAAACTTTAAGAAAACACAAGCAGCCCATGCTGACCAATCACAGTGTAGGAACACGTCCTACACACAGGTACAACGTAACCCCTTAGTGCAGAAGTATAAATCCAGCTAAAGTCACCAAGCTTCTAGCACCACATATTTTGCCAGGAGGTGTGAATTCATTTCGCTGAGCCATTTTCCGGTGTGACTAAAGCCTCAGTGTGGGGCTGCTGTCTAATCCAAGGGTTATATACTCACAAGCTCCGTCTTCATCGTAGTTACTGAGGTCTGTGTTGATGGTCCTGCTGAACTCCAGAACATTATACCACTGGTCCTTATTCATCCCCTTGTACTTGGACTGCTGCGAGAGAGACGAATGGGGCAGAGAGGAAGTAACACATAGAGAGAGAGAGAGAGAGGGGGGTGAGGAGAAAAAAGGTTGACCGGCAATTACACACTTGTTTTGATGTTAGAGAATTATTTTCTCTCTAAGTTCAACTACTGGTGTTACAGCCATCTACAGTCCTCGTACCTACTCTCGTTACATCCTAAATTAATTATTTCAATGCACATTCCTCTGCCCCCTATCCAAAAAAAAAACAAAAAAAAACCAAGTGAGAGCGAAGTGATTTACCTCCAGGAACTGGTGGAAGACTGGGAAGAGAGGCCATGTTCTCCCCAGCAGCAAGGCCAGCATGGATTTAGCAGTGTCCATGTCCAAACTCCTCTGGTCCTTATCCTGATGACCAGACAAAGGCACAAAGACGACAACAGTGAGCGGGAGGGGACATAACCTGTGTGATCATTTCGGTCTTCGTTTTGACCCTGTGACTGCTGCCCATGGTCGCTTATCCACAGGAGCGTAATATTTCACGTGACCGTTGGAAGACAAGGCGGCACAGTCACTGTATTCAAATCTCAACTCTGGAGTACACCTGTACGTCACTGCAGCAAGTTAAACCACTGGAGGTCAGCAAAAACAAGATTTTCAATTAAGTTAGTCTTTAAACAAAATAACACAAAAAACAATAAAAAGACATCAAACTCACTCTGGCGAAGTCAAAGGCATATCTGTAGATGTTTTTGAAGGCTACAGTGTCGTTGAGCTCACCACGCAGGTAGTCCAGTTTGCTCTGTAGCCTCTCCGTGCAGTCACACCTGCAAGTAAGTGAAGGAGCACATGTAAACAAAAACAAAACACACACACACACACACACACACACACACACACACAGATAAGGCTTGGTAAAATGGCTACCAAGCGTGTGGTTCTTATATTCGTGTTTTCTTACTGTAATAACGTCATTCCCCTGAGCCACTCGTCTTTTGTGAAGAACCCCATACTTGCTGCTTCTAGATGCCAGGCTAAAACTAACATGATAATCTGCAAGAAAGAGAGGAAATAAGTTTGATCCTTGCCAATGTTTAAAAAAAAAAAATCAACATTGGTGCATGAGCACAGGGTCTTCATTCAGGGTCCCACAAAAATCTGTATGAAGCTTTGGACACATAAGGCACTGATCAATGAAAGATCATCACCTATTTCTCATGCTGTGATTGGTCACACTGATGGAGCGCTTGCCATCATAGCTATCATGTCATATTGGAGATTATGTGAGAATATTTCTCACTGAGTGACTGTGGTGCATCTGGAAAAAATTAGACTAAATGTAGTTTAAAAAAAAAAAAAAGTGAGGTTTTTTTAATATAGCGCTATTTAGTCGCAACGTGTCTTAACAGCATTTCAGTGACCATTTTTAAATCTACTACATGTTAAAATAGTCATTGAATGCTGTTAAGAAACGTTGCGACTAAATAGTGCTATATTAAAAAAAACCTCACTTTTTTAAACTACATTTAGTCTTATTTTTTCCAGATGCACCACAGTCACTCAGTGAGAAATATTCTCACATAATCTCCAATATGGCATGAGCTACACATGTGTCCAACTCAGAGTGAACATGCTCACTCAGTTCTTTATTCCTGATCAGATTTTTCCATCTTAGGTTAGGTTCAGATTTGTTAAACTTGCTTTCTGCAGCAGGCCTCAGATAAATTACATAGAACATATGAAGGACAAAAAACCCAAAACCTCTAAAACGTCCCTCTAATAACCACAAAGCAGAGAGTTGTAAAACTGAACATGACCCGTATTTTTCTAGTGTCTCAGAGCAGGAAATCCGTTCTAACTGGCCAGAAACTGTCCTACTTTTAGGACAAGGAATAAAATCAGCACAATAAGTTTATAAAGAAACACTATTTTAAAGAAAACCGTAAATGTTTGTCACTGACAGGTGCCGTGAAGAACACATGCTGTTCCCGTGGAAACTGATGTCCTCAAAACCCCAAACATTTTTGGAACTAGAAAAGTCATCTGTGCGTAAGCAAAGTGGCTATAAGAACCAACAACTTAAAATCAGTCACAAATCAAACTTCAATATCGTTTATGCGTCACACAAAGATAAAGTGCTCAACGAGGTTCCTCAGTGGGAGCGAACTAAAACTTATTTGAACACAATCATGTTTCCCTGACCGGATGTCATCTGCTATATTGTCAAAAGGGTTTTCCCAACTTAATTACAATAGGTAAAATCTAATATAGGGTATTCATTTGTATTGAATTATAGTAGAGCTATTCTATTTAAGAAAGATGTTCATATTGTTACAGTACACTTTAGAACACTGGGTGTCAATACAGAAATAAACTATCCGCACATCACACCACAGCCCACAAAGGGTTTTCAAAGTTGCTGCATGTGCTGTTCAGTACATGCAAGCTGCATCACTATAGGTGTTGTATAAACAAGTAAAAGCAAGCGTTTACTTATCTAGTATCTAAGTGGCATATTGGTAAACAGCCTTTACTCATTATGAAAGTAAGCTATTTATTCATTTTGGCATCATAATTGTGCATTTATAGGTTATTTTTCAATACACGCAAACAGTCATCGTCTCACTCTCTACAAGGAGTCGTCCTTCTCCTTGATGAAAGTCACAAACTCTTAAGTCCGACTCTGAGGTTGGAGTGATTTTAGTTCCAACTTAACTCTCAGCCCTGAGACGCCTGATAAAAACAGGCCCAGGTCAGGGTTAGATAGGGAGGATCTAAGAACCGGGGAGGGCGCTCACATTCTCTGGTTCCACACCAATGTCTTCACAGAACTTCTCCATGGCCTCTGGACCGACCACCTTGTCGGGGCCGGCGTACTCGTGGAACCATGCCAGGCACTTCTTATTGGAGAACAGCTTCTCAGCGACGGGCCTGGCGCCACGGATCTGAGGTCGCGTGAAACTACAACACAGACCAAAAGGGTTAGGTTCAAAATTATATGACAGTTTTAAAATAAATAAACTGAGTGGGAAAAACAGTTTACGTCAGCCTCCGAGATATCAGATATTTGACAGCTACGATATCTCCCACCTGTTTTAAAAGAATAGTCAATAGACTGTCAAAGACTTCATCGCGGGATTTACATCAGAATAAATTCCAATATTAACACTACAATCAACTCAGTATCTGGTTTCACTAGGTTATGAACCACTACAAATATGTAAAGTAGAACATTTACGCTATTTCACTGATGTGACTAAAAGGCTAGCTGTGGGAGGGAACCATCTTTTGGAATAATGCAACAACACTCCCAAGTCAGAATAACGTGAGGTTTGACCATATTGTGTGAATGAAAGTCTTCTCCAGTGGATTTATAGTCAACACGAGGGATAACCTGGAATAGGTTTTGATTAATTAGTTCACCGCTGGATTTCTTTCAACTCGCTTCATGTTGTCTTCACTCTCAACTGGCATCAGAAACTTAAGGAGAAAACACAAGCAGTCCAAACTGACCAATCACGGTTGTTGCGGTCCAAACGTGTCACCTCGTAGCCATAACGCGTAATTACATTTTTGAAGAGGCGCATGTCAGCTACGGCATAACTACTAGGCCTGCAGACATAGCCACCGTAGGTACAACGTATCCCCTTAAGGCAGAAGTATAAATTAAGCTTAAAGCATCTCAGAAAGCCTCCAACTATTTCTATACCTAAGGACGACCGATACAGTCGAGATGGTGCGACGTGTATGAAGGCAGCAGAGACCAAACTGAAAGCATTTATGCCCACATTTCATTGAAGAAATGCACCCAATTATAGAACAGAAGCCGCTTCAAAGGGGGTTTTTTGATCCATAATCTACTCTGGCCTGAATTGAGCAAAAGGTGCATATTTATTTCTTGTGAATTTAACTTTGTTTGTTAGGAGGAAGAACCTGTTATTTCTCCTTTCATTTGTTACATAGTGTCGCTTCAAGTAATACATTTATCTAGTGCTCTTATGTGCTTAAATAAGACGTGCATTTAATCTCTCTCTCTGTGTATTTAACCTTGTGCTGCTGCGGTCTGTAAATTAATGTGACCACATTCGACTCAAACTTGTGCCGTGCAGGAAATGCTACTAGATCAGACACAGCAATGCCATCGTCACTTTTACAGTGACTCGGGCGATTATTCAGACATGAGATTGACCTAAATTGCCATTACACTGATGTGACAAACTGAATGTCTGAAAGGCAATCAAGATGAATGCAATGTAATACAACAGCCTTGCAATAAATCCAACCATCACAAAGATTATAATGTTCAAGTTTAGATGAAACTGTTAGGTGTTAATCTTTATGGCCATTTTTATAGGATATAGTGTTGTTGAATTATACTAAGAGGTGTTTTTAATATTTTGTGCACCTCATTTATATCCATGAGGATAGACTAGTCACACCAAATAAACTGGCAACTTAGACACTTCTCTCCTACAGTCCTCCTTTTGAGTACTGAGGCAGCGCTGATTAAGAGGACAAGTATGTGCTGAGTGCCGTGTTCCCCGAGAGAGCAGAAAGGAACATAACTCTGAACACACACACGCACGGACTTCTTCCTTGCTGTTTGAGAGCAACATTATCACCCACACTTACGTACTCACATTCCCTCAACACACACACAGCAGAGGAAAATGAGAAGGTGAGGGGTTCAGCATGCGTACTGCCAGGAGAAAGACAACCCTGCCAGTCCTTTTTCAGGCTACTGCAGGGTTCAGCCAGTGGCTGTCCTCTCCAGCTAAGAGCCTCGAGCTCACTAGAGGTTGGACCAACATGCTACAAAAAAAATAAATAAATACATTTTTAAAAAAAACCACACACACATACACAAACTGAGCGATGCGCCACAAAAACATATGGAGATGCAAGACGCAAAAACAATTAAGAGTGGGGGAGATTTCCTGCACTGCAGATAGATGACGAGAGAGCACAGACATTTAAAGTTATAGTGTGAGTGAATGCGTGTGTCTGATTACCTTGTAATTTTAGTCTTGCGCTCATTATCATCTGCATCAGGGAGCTTCCTCTTCTTCTTCACAGGCATCACTGAACCTTTAATGGGTTTCGCTAGCTGGGCTAAACGGGGGGGTGGGGGGGGGGATCACATGTTAGCGGAGGGGTAGTGAGATAGCACAACCACCTACACACACCTTTAGATGACAATACAAGCCAATAATCAATAATCTATTTCAGGAAAAAATAAAAAAAAAGCTGCAGGATGCAGGTTATACCTGTGTACTTCTGGCTGCCTTGTCCATTCAAATCTAAGAGATTCTAGAAAAAAGAAGAAATCCAAACTTCAGGTAAAAAGGCCCCTGCACAACACTTTGATAAACCATAATCCAGTCAGAGGCGAGAGATTAGCACGGAGGTACTGCACAGCACAGTTCAACAGTATTATCACTGTGTAAATGTTGGACTGCATTAGCTCTGTCTGCTACATTTTAAAATTAAACTACTCACAAGCTTGTCCAGTGTTTCTGATATTGTGCCGCTGTCTGCCAAACGGCCCGGATTGTTCCTACAAATCGACACACAAGCAAGATACTATTAGTACTCAAAGACTGTCAAACATACATGCCAGACATTACTTACGTTGCATTATTATAAAAACCTACAAGAACATTTTGATTGACCTAACAGCATCTCATTCAGCACAATCAAAGCGTTGTAGATTGGCAACAATCGGTGTAAATGGTAAAAGACCGACAGAATAAAAAGGCCATGATCTTGAATTTGCAAACCTTACAGTGTTTAGGAAAACAGTTCAGCACTGACAAATGTAAATCTAAACCTGGCCTAAAACGTTCTAGTGCTTCAATATGAATTAATCCTGGACTGAAAAAATAAAGCGAAATGCTTGTCTGCTGCCATTCCATGGAAAATGTATGTTTTGTCCTGTACCACTCACTACACTATGTAGGCAAAAACATGCAGACGCTAACATTACAGCCATATGATTCACTAACATCTCATTCCAGCTACAACAGTCTCTACTCAGGCTTTCCAAACACACACACAGAAAACACGACTGTTACAAAAAAACAACACACAAGGTGTTGCATTGGTGGGACTCGTGTTGCTTCAGGTATAAAGGAGGGTTTAAGTAACAGATCCATGAGTTTGAAAGCTTATCAGACGTTTATGATACGATGAGACCGGTTTTCACAACTCTGGAAAATGATCACAGCTAAAACCATTTTTATCCTCTAACATGACGAATGTGATGTAAACAATAAAAATACACAGTTCACATTACAAAAGTAATTTACCAGGAACAAGTGCTTTCACTGATTTGATTAGCCAACGCAGCTCATTACCAGATGAGGTTGCATTGTGTTGTGGGCAAAACTAGAACCCTGTTCCACTTTTTTGGACGACCCTTATTTTGCCAGAATCCTATATTTTGGGAACCCCGCTGTGCCAAAGCAGCAGCCTCACTGAAATGAAGAAGGGGGCTGAGTTTGTTGTCTGTCTGAAAACACCAGTGAGGTCGGCCACTGACGTTGGCCGATAAAGCCTGACTCAGTCGGGATTCCCGTTCATCACAAAGGGGCTGGATGGGTTTGAGGTCAGGGCTCTGTGCAGACCAGTCACGTTCTTCCACAGCAAAACTGGGAGAAGCATTTCTTTATGGACCTGGCTTTGTGCACAAGGGCATTGTCAGAAACGGGAAAGGGCCTTCCTCAAACGGTTGCCAAGTGTGAGCACAACACTGCCTGAAATTAAATTATTTTTAAAAGGTGCGTGGACAGGTGTCCTAAAACTTTTGGCACTGCATGTGTCACAACTTTTAATTAAAAGAAGAAAAGCCCAAACACGATGGGCTATGGTTTTAATTCAATATCACAGTAAAAATTAATCTTGGAGATTAGTAGTTCACAAGACTTTGAGGCCACTTTCAATTACAGATGTGATCGAGTTTAGTGTGCTGTCTCTTAAAAAAAAAACAAAAAAAAAACGGACAGTATGCCAGCTGTCACGAGCATGACTCACAATTACCCAAATGTCAGCGTTTTTCATGATCTGAGTACTGTTTAAAAAAAAAAAAAAGTTGAATAGGAAAAAACGGGTCTGCATTCAAATGCGGCCTGTGGTCAGTTCATCTTGTACTCTGCGATTATCTGTCACATAACTGCGCCGAGTAAACCCGAGGGCTGCGTCACCAGATCGCAGGTCGGTTCATATAAACGAAGCGGGCCGAGTCTGACATAACGGAGGACACAAAGCATTAACATTTAAAGGAAAAACAAGGTTTATAAAATGCTAGGGGGATTTGTGACGTTAATTAGGGCGAGGTTGTTTTTTTAACGAAAATGATTGAAACACGACTGCTGGGAGTCTGCTATGTTTGTGAAATGAAATGAAAAACGAGCAGGGGTGTAGCAGGGGCTAATGTGTATGTCTAACGTTACACGTAAATGCCTGAAATACGACACAAACCCACTGTTGCGATCCCTATTTAGTGAAAATCAGCAGAAATTAAAAAAGGTTGGGGTTGTATACCACAACAGCGGGTCACCAGATGATCACATTTGACTTAAATGCTGAAAATAACACTGACAGCTGTTTTGACGTTAATTCTCGTTAACTGAAATGGTCTCAGGAGCTTCCGTTGATGCTAGATTAACGCGGCTAACGAGGTTAGGATGACTAATAACACAAATCGCGACCAGCTATCGCATCCGGTTGTCGATTAAACGTCCCGGGAACTTTAGTTACCACATAAAACATATATTGTTAGTTTTACATTCTTCTCGGGCTCAAGCTTCGCTGCCTGGAGGCTTCTTTTGTTTGCTAGCTAGCGGAGCACCGCGGTTGTCACAGCTAACGTTAGCTCACTTGTCAACACACACGTCAAAGGCTCATCAAATCCTCCGGAACCTAAATAAAACGAGTTGTAAGAGAGTTTTTTGTTCTAATAAGCAACACTGGATGAAGTCCTTTAAATACTTCCAAACACTTACTTTTTAGTTAGCGGTTGACTGACAAATCTGTTCCCCTTCTCCTCCGCTTTGCTGGGGTTTTGGCTGTCGCCAACGTTTCCGGGGGAGTGGACTATACCACCGCTTTATGGGGGTGTAGAGCGAAATACGTGTTCCCACTACGGGGGATATGCTTGCATGCACGCGTTTTTACATAGACAGATTTAAAAACAACACGTGTAATCTAATTCGAATAAAATATATAACTGTTTAGCGCGCAGTGAACCAGCGCGAGGAAAACGGCCAAATATAGCATCCACCCTGCAGGACCGAAAAAGGTGAAACGTGCGTCTTTTTAAAGGAACAATCCTGTATTTGTGGCACTCACATGCGGCTCCCTCACGTTCCTCAGTGAACTCGCTGACCGATGAAACCCAATGGAAGTGACACGAGTTTTTTACTCCGGTCTGTAAACTCTGATCAGTGTCACGTATCTGTATATATTAAGTCTGTTATAGGGACCCTACTGGGGGAAAATGCGGCCAGATGTGTCTTTGTTTTTTTTTCAGATTACATGGTTGTTATTTGTATCTGTTCATACCATATCATACCAATAACAGAATGGTTTATGTCTGCTAGGGAAACACCACATTCACAAATCAACAACAACAAACACCCTTTATGCATCTCTCTTTAATTATTTTTAATAACAATTTTCTTTTTTTTATGTTGTCCCTGACGATTTTTATTCTGGGGCAGCATGTGCAGAAGTGTGTCTGTCCTTCCCCTGTTCTGATTTGTCCATTTAAAAAAAAAAAAAAAAGTAATAAAATAATGAGAGGCGATTTGGGTTTGTGTGTTGGCTCCAATTTTTCTGTGCGGACCAGAATAACTGACCTCGTGCCAGCAGGCCTCAGGTGAACAGGCAGGTGGAAGAGAAAATGAATCTCTTGTGTATGTTCGAACCCTTACTTAAGTAAAAGTGTTAGCATCAAAACATACTTAGTACCCATTATGCAGAGTGGCCTATTTCAGAATAATATTTATTATATTCCTGGACTATAATTAGTGATGCATTGATGTGTAAGGAGCAAGTAATGGTGGGGTTCATTTACTACTTATAACTACTGTATATGTTTCTGTGTAGCTTAATCTATAATAATGAATCATAATTTATTAGTTGATTTAAATGTTGTATTAATTATCTAAATCTTCAAAGTAACTAGTAACTAAATCTGTCAGATAAATGTAGGGGAGTAAAAAGTACAATATTGCCTCCAAAATGTTGTGGAGTAGAAGTAGCAAATAGCATTAAATGGATATACCCAAGTAAAGTACCTCAAAGTTGTACTTAAGTGCCGTACTTGAGTAAATGTATTTAGTTACATGTTGGTAATTTTTAGATTATTGCACACCTGCTCAGTTTTATGATCCAGCAACTTTGCTAAAATGCTAACTGGACACCCAAATTGTGAGGGAGAGCGCTGATTGTTTCAAGTTGAGAGTTATGAAGAATGAAATGAGAAAAAACTTACCAAGAAAACGTCCCAGGTGATGAATGTTTTTGCATTCGCGCAGAGGAAGGCGAGAAAAAACTTGTCAATATCTGTTAAAAATCTAATTTCTGTTCAGTCTCTGACACAGATTGCCCACGAGTCAAGATTCAGTACTTTCATTAGAAAATACAATTATAAATGTTGAGCGTGACCTGTGTGACGTCTCCTGTCTAGATTAAAACACTACAATGCCACTTGTATCATATTATAACATTTGAACTTGAGCAATTTACTGGCAAGTTTGTATATTTAGAATCATTTTAAGTTGTCACTTTTATGTTTTGTTATTCATTGTCTTTCAAACCCACCAGAATTCTTGTATTTCGCTGTTCAGGTAATGTAATAATTACTGCACTTTTCATGACCAGTGTGTTTGTTTAATGTGAACATCAGTAAGTATCACTAACATGTAAAAACATTTGATTGTATTCATGCTGAATCCATCATGTCATGAACTCCCTCGTGTTGTATAGACCTTGTATTACCATCATACATGTGCAAACTATGGACATGTGTGTAGCTGCCGCCTCTGTTAGTCACTTGAGGAAACATCTGCCATGTTTCTACAGTAGCTCAGAACAGACAAACCAAACACTGACTCTAGATATGGCCGTTCGTGTTTTTTCGCAGCCACCGTGGTTTCTCCTACACGCTTGGAAGGGGAGGGTGAGGCGAGCGGTGTTCCTATGGTTGCAAACTGAAATTGCACTGCTAAGATGCCACTAAATCCTACATACTGGAAAGAAAGAAAACTGAAATCTCTGTCTTTACAGTTGCCTTTATTTTGCCATGAAATAAATTATTCAATTTAAAAAAAATATTTGAAACGAGCAGAACAACAGCGCACATGAAAGTAGTCGCACCACTCTCCTCCCACTCCTACAACACAAAGTTTAATGTCTCTTTACTTGATGTATAGGTGGCAAACATTCAGCTGGTTTAGGGTGTGACTGATTGTGTTTTGTTCAAGTTTGTCTTTATGCAAGGCTTCAGGTAAGACTGCCCCCCCGCAGAGAGGTTTCAGTTTCGCCAGCTATTACTGATTATTGATTGGACAAAATATAACACATTCAACTATTGTTTAACATGGTTTAAAAACACAAAATGTCCAATAAAAAGGGCAGTAAAATAAGACCAGTACCTGTATTTCAAAAAAGGTTACCATGGAGGGAAGCGACACCTTTGTATGCTGTAAATACTTTGTTAGAAAAAGTTCAAATTATATTTTCTGTTCAGTTTGTGTAAAGCTCACTGGTCTGAAAGCTCTACAGTCGGCTCAGACTCACACATACTGTAGGCCCATTTGTTACTGGATGATTACAGTTTTGCCGAAGACGACATCGTTTTGTTGTTGTACAAAACCTTATAAAGCTGTGGATAATGGCATCATTCAATGTGATGACCAAAGGTCACAAACAGAAAAATAGTGATGTATTAGATTAGTCAACACCTGAAAAAAAAAAAAAAACATAACTCATTCACATGCACTCAGTGTCCACTTTATTGGGTACACGTGTAGAGTTCAGTGCAATCCAATCCAACTGTTCTGCCATAAAGTCACTTTTATGATACCTATGAGGTCAGTTTTTGTCATGGAGGCGTTTAATTAAATTATTTGTTTTAGCACTGAGGTCCTGGTTAGTGATGGTGTTGTACTTGACTGCATTATAGTCAGAGGTGTTTCTAATATTCTGCATGTATGTAAATAGGGAGGACAAAAAAATTACCTCTCAATATGTCAACACCACCTTTAACTCTGAGCTCAGTAATAAACACAGGACTGAATTTACGAATTTCTGACTATGTCAACAAACACATCATGAGATTTGTAAAGGTAGATGTTATGGCCGAGCTGTTGTATTGGACTGCATTATATTGTACCGGTGTACCTAATTAAGTGGCCACTGAGGGTAATATGTGGTCAGATATACGGGTTCCCAGATTGCTTGAAGTTCTTGAATGCAGAAGTTAAAAGGGGGCAAATGACATTTTCAACCAGATCTTAACTGTCATAAATTAGCTCAGGAAGCTGGACAATTATGGGCTCAAGTTAGGTTGAATAAGATTCAGCGCTTGTGAAATGATTCAACGCCGATGGGAATTGGTATTTAGTTTTAAAACAAAATATTGGTCAAATTCAAACTTTAACCTAGTGATGGCGCTAGATGGAAAGGTCAGGGGATCAAAGTTATTAAAATACATCCTGTGGGGAATGTCTGAACCAAATCTCATCGCAATACATCCAATAGTTGTGGAGATTTTTCCGTCTAGTGACGGAACCAACAGACCCATAAGATCAAAAATGTTCTACCATTACAATTTTTATTATTTTTTTGGCGATGTTGAAGAGAATAAATGTGTGCACAAATTATATCAACGGTGAGGTTAAACAAAAACTCTGAGACAAAAGAACTGCTTTTGTGAAGGTGATATTCCACAAAATACTAACTGAGCCAGGTCTGTGCATAGAGAATTAAACTGCATAATGTGACCAGCGTGTAAAATATGAATCTGATTATTACCAACATCCCGGGCTTCTAGTCACAGAAAGTGAAAAGCTGTTTCAGCCTTTTGAAGCATTTTCAGCAACTGTAGGCATGAATCGAATCGCTGAGGTGGAAAGTGAATTAAATTAGGCTAAACGTTCTTTTCTTTTCTTAAAAGTGAAGTAACAGAGGAGAGAGTTGAGAGTAAATAAATACTGTGGCAGCTCCATGAACGGTCGCTACGAAAACATCTTTCCGAAAAAAAATCTCGAAAAAAGGGAAGAAAAACATTTCAACATTCATCAGAATAAATACAAAAAGTTCAATCCCACACATTCACTGTTGTCTTTCCTCCTCCTCGCAGCTCACAGGGATTCAAGCTCAGGGCAACATGATTTCCAACATCAGAGCAGAACAACATAAAATAATGTCACCAAGTTAAATCGTAGCAATACTTTTAGGACCGAGGGTGACAGATTATTTTAAATGGACGTATCCTCCATTTTATCCTCGTTTTAAATGCTGTGTTTGTTGTCTTAAAACACACTCTTTTTAAAAGAGTGCCTGTGGAGTAAACCGCTCTTATGACCTCAGTGCGACTGATTGTTTTGAATCAGCAGCTTTTTTTCCCCCTTTCTAATTCACCTGTACTAGAGTTTCAGCGGCAGACCCTGCTTTCATTTTAAAACCTAAAATCTTTTAAATGTCCAAGCAGCAGCGAGAATGTAGTCACATTAACTCATCAAGTGTGAAAATCAACACTAGGTAACTATTGAGGGGACTACAGTATTTCAGCAGCTTTAACACTTTCAAACATGTTTTTAATAGCCATTCAGGACTGAAGGAGGACTCACGCAAACACCACTTCAACTCCCTACAACTGCCTCTGGAAAAAACTAACAAATCAACAGATTTTAACGCTGGAGAGTCGCAGCAGATGAACATGTGTGAGGCCCTCAAGAATAAAATCTGTGAGAAACACAAGAAGTAAAAGAAAGAAGCATCTTCCTCTCCTACCTGCTATTCCTCACTTCAGTCTTTTTGTCTGATGTCTCAGCCTGAAGTAACCTACTGATCATTAAATAAATTAAAGAAACCGATTGTGCAATTTCATGCATCAAGAAGGTGATTTGTCACATCGTGAGGGTTTAGGAACAGCTTTTCCATGCCGTTCCAAAGGTTTCAGGCCTGTGAAGGATTTGCCCTTGAAACATAAAGTTAAGAGTTTCATTCCAATACTCATTGTAAACTGTAATGCATAGAAAAATAAGTAAAGACAAGTTTATCCCTGGGAGCAAATAAAAAGCAAGGTCTAAGGTGAGTCATGACTTAACCCATGGTGTGATTCAACTTTATAGATTATTAATATTAAATATCCCATTTTGCAATAAAACCCTTGAAGAATAGGTTCAGATTGATTGATTTTATACTCTCTGTCCAACTGTATGTAGAGTCCCAGAAATCCATCCTCCTCTACATACTGGCCATCCACTGCAAAAAAACATCCAACACTGAAGCTTCAATTGGTCTGACTAAGTCGATGCACAATGTTTTTGTTTCGAATTTAAAGATTTGTAGTGAACACATTTTACAGTTTAAAAATGATCTTGTCAGCGGTCTCTGGTGGTGAAACTATGTAATGGAGGCACGGCAGTATGTTTCTAAATTACTTCCAAAAACATCTTCTTTTTTTTTTCTGTGCTGCAATTTCTTGTTACTTCTTGGCCGACATATACACGGATACATCTTTGATATGTTAATACTGGCTCTACCGCCCACTACTGACCCCCAGTTTCTGCCATCACAACTAGCAAACAGGATAAACCTAGGTACATACATCGAGGTCACTGCTTTAGGTAACAGCTAACACAACATGTGACCCTGGGCGGCTGTGGCTCAGGAGGCAGAGCAGGCTGTCGGTTATCTGCAGGGTTAATCCTTCTGTCCACATGTCCAAGTGTCTTTGAGCAAAACACACAACCCCAGCTTGCTGGCCGGTCAGTGCCTTGCATGCCAGCTCCAAACTCATCTGTGTGCGTGGTTGTGGGATTGTGATTGAGAGGCAAATTGCAAAGCGCTGAGGTAGGAAAGTGCTTTTAGCTAATAGCTGAAACTCCCAATCAGGTCACAGAGGAAGGAGTACACTGCAAAGTAGAAACCATGGAGAAACCTTGTGGCTGATTTCATCATTACATTATTCAAGCAAAAAAGAAGATAATCTCACTTGCTTCAGTGAAAGTTAACATTGCCTTAAAAAAAAAAAACATAACTATAATTCAACTGAAAAATATTCTTGAACTGTCTTGAAATTATTTCATTATGCTGCATTTGTTTGAACTGAAAAGCACTTTGTTTTGAAAGCTGCTGTATAATTAAAGCTATTTTATTATTTTTTAAGATATTTTTTGGGGCACTTTTACACCTTTAGTGGAGTGAGCGTGAAGAGGCAGACAGGAAATGCGGGGAGAGAGATGGCCATGACGTGCAATAAGGGTCAATGTTGCGGTTATTTGGCGTGCGCTGGAAGAATTCCATAAAGTTTATTATTATTATTATTATTATTATTATTATTATTATTATTATTATCTTCTTAGTACATTAGAATCTGATGGGTCTGACAGGGCAGCAAAGCCCAAAACGTCTGAAGCATCACATCAGCGCTCAGCTGAATGCTGGAATGAGTTTTGTGGATTTTGACCTCTGTTTCTTACAGTGGACTGGACTCCAGCAGCCCCTACATACATATCTGGCCATCGAGAATAAAATCAAAATAACTTGCAATAAGTCGGCACCAGGGAAGTATCGATTGTAGTGTATAGACTGAAAATAAAAACTCAAATTCCCACCACATCATCCTCATCAATACAATTACAACCACGGCTGATATGTTACCAAGCATCTTGCACCAAATGGCTGCTTTGCTTCAACTCATTCACTTTGAGAGTAAATCACATTTCGGTTAAAGAGTGTGGGGTCTGTTGGATCACATCATGATGGCCATATGAACGACAACTCAGACAGCGTTCTCATTGGGGAAGAAGACCCAGCTCACTCATTTTGAACCTTAATAAAAATAGATTTATGTTGTTTTAGTTTAACAGCATTTTTCGGGTATTGACATTGTGCAAAGAATGACACTAAGTGGATTAATGAGGTGAAAATTCAGTAACGGAGCTTCAATCTAGGTCTATGTAAGTATTTGTGTTACTATTTTACAGCCGTACCTGTAAATACTTGGTCACAATTCTAGACATGTCCCTCTTTGATGCATTCAGCTGATATTTAATCTCACAATTTTCAGAGCACGGGTCTTTACACACCAAATAAATAGTTTGCAGTATGATAATTTCATAACACAGACAAGAGTCTCTGGACAATACTTGTTTACCTGTTGACAAGCTTTACCTGCCCCAGGGGATAAAAAGAAAAACTAAATATCAAGCATTTAAATAGGTGCTGGTCTTGAGTTCCCAACCTTCTCATACACAACCACAAAGTGTGACAGATCCTCCACTGAACAGAAACAAACAGAAATCATAAAGCAGCATGCTGTTGAAAGTGCACACACATCTAAAAGGACCAGATACACACCATGCACCCAAATACACACACACACACACACACACACACACACACATACACACACACACACAATTTGGCAAAATACTCCTTGGTAGTTTCAACTAATCTCCCCATCCATGTCCGCACCTCCTCAATGGCAGCTTTCACTCGCGGCTTTTTGCATTCCCGGTTCAAAAATAAGACAAATGTAGAATAGGAGGGATGCAAAATGGCTGCCGCTAAGATGGCAGCTGTGGCATTAAAAGGATTGATATCAGCTTTATTACATTACATTTGTCCTCCCTTCCCTCCCCACTGCTCCTCCTCCTCTTCTGCAGTCTGTTGCTGATGAAAGTAAGGCAGGAAGTATTTAATTTAATAATGTCACTATTTTCTTTCTCGTCCGAGCTGCTGGCAGCCGGCGCGCGCTGCCGTCCATCTCCTCTGATCGACACTAGAGGACAGCGGAGGCAAACAGACAGTCCGATGGCTCGACTCTACGCCATCGAAAAGACACTCCGACAACACACTGGTGTCTCACAAACACAAAAATATTCACACTTTTGTTGAAAAGGCTCTTCCTCGTCCTCCAGCACGCTCCCTGCTCATCATCACCCCTCTTCTTTCCTTCAAACGCCTCCTTCCGTTCCTCGTCCCTCTCCTCTTGAAGGGTTTCAAAGCGCCAGTCGCAGGCCAGGAATAAAAAACAGAGCAAGAAAGCGCTCCCTCCCTCGCTGCCTAGGCCATGTAGATGAAGGTGTTGATGTCTGTCTCGTCCCTCTTTATGTACTTGTGCTCGATGAGCCACTCGATCTGCTCCTTGATCATCTTCTTCTGAGGCAGAAACATGTTCTTCAGGATCTCCACCAGCTCCGTCTGCAGCTGAGCATTGCTGATCCTCTTCCTCATCTTCATGATTTGGATGATGGCCTCCTGGACGAGAAAGAAAAAAAAGCAAATGTTACACCTTTACAAGCTCTACAAACTGTATTGGAGACTATACAAACAAGCTCATCCCTGCTGTCCTGGCTTCATTATACTGGCTGTTGATTTAAAATTTCAGACGTATTGGGTAGGCTCCAGATAAGACGGATTTATTAACCACTTATGAGTCTAAAAGTTAAAAGTCTATTTTAGCTGCTCCCATATCCAAGTCTATTACAAGAAGGATTTAAAGGATAGGTTCACAATTTCTCAACTATCTTTACTATTATTATATTGTATTATATTGATAAGGCAATAACAGACACGCAGAATGTTGTAACTGACCAATCAGAATCGTGTATGCAACAAAGCCGTGTAATAAGTATCGATAACAGTCTGATGTGCATAGAGATGCGTGTGGGTAATTTGTAGCAGCTTGGTGTGATTTGCACATAGTTTATTTAAGGAAAAGACAGTGGACGTACGGCTGTGCGCAGCGCTTCTCAAAACAGAGGCTGCAAATTTATCAACTTGTCTTCCCTGCTGCCTTCAGATTGCTGCAGGGAATTAATGGACTTAAGGCGAAGCTTTTCATACAGTATTACACAGCTGTGGACAACAGATACTGTAGGAATCACATATTTATTTATATATCAATGCAGACTGTTTTACCGATGTTCCCCACTTTAACCACATTCAATTTGAATTTTTGGTGCAACTTAAATACATCTGCTGGTTGGAGAGGGTTTAATAGAAATTGTTTATTTACATTTTAAGCATTATTCCATTGCTGATGTGCTTGCACTGGTTGATATGTCAGCACTGAAATAGGGTCCTTAGTCTCAAGAGAACAAAATAAAAATGAAGAACATGTTTTCTGTCTTGAGGCGAAAGTCTGTTTGAACCTTCAGAAAAAAGAGCAAAATCCCAATTCCACAATCTTTAGCAGCAAAGATACAACCTTCAAATACACAAAAAATGGTGAGATAGGGGGGCTAAAAAGTCAAAAAGACAATTTTAACATCAATAGCTGTTGAGAGTTCAGCTAGAAGTCGTAGTCTCCCTCCATTTCGTCAACTGCCCAACATCTAGTTAAAATCCTCGAATGTGAGTGTTATATTTTCATACCTGAGTTCTGAGTATTCTGAGCTGAACGATTCCTTCATTCTCCTCTTCTCTCATTCGCTCTGTGGTGAGCTGCAGCCGACCAATCAGATTGATCTTTCCCCGCTTCTGGACTTTGGAGTTTTTTCTGAGAAAATAACAGCGACAAAGACACAGACGATCAATATCCCAAATATTTGAAGTTTGACAGTCTTCTATGGTGAGGTGCAACATGCTTAGTTATGGTGTGGAGCAGACATGAAATTGATGATTTATTATTATTTATTTGGGAATAAGAATAAACATATATTTTGTACATATTCATAATTTTATATTTAATTATGGTACATTATATATCATTGACACCTTTTGCATACACACATCTCTTAGCTGACTGAAATCATGGATCAATGGGGACTTCAAAACTTCCACATTCCTCAATATCACAAGTTGAAGGGGAAAAAGTCATTAGTTTTGAATTCCAAAAAAATAATTAAATGAGACAGGAAGTATATAAAAAAAATATTCTAGAAACAACATAACATACATGAGTGAGAACTCCTGGTTGACGTAGAAGAGGGTGCTGTCTGTGAAGTCTTTGGGCGAGCTAACTGGAGGGTCATAAGACAGCACCTGCCTCTTCAGCTTGGGGAAGGCCACCAGAGACTGCAGACAGGAGAGAGCAGTAGAAGTAACGTTTAAGATATGAAAAATCATCAGTTCGTTATTCATAAATACTGCCAACATGTGTGTGTTCCCTTCCTACAGATGCTTCCAACCAAGTATATAGTCACCTTTCATTATGGTACCACCATCCACATTGTCTGATGCACTCTCTGCAAAACATGACTGTATTGTTGTTTGATTACCACTGCTTTCAGAAACATTCCAGCATGATGCCAGAGTGGTTTTGTATCTCTAACACTCTTGCTTGTTTTTTTTGTAGATGAAAAGAAGTTTTGACCCTAGAGATGTCCTGTGTTTTTTTCACCTGTACATGGAGAACGGTTGTTCCCGACTTGCAAACATCACTGAGCTCGGATATGAATATAGATTAGTGACACTGATATTTGGCAGCCTTGGGCATGTTCATAAACTGATTGTTGGTGAGTAGATGGCTGGTAAAATGCTGTTTCATCTCAGCTGTAATAGGTAGCCTGGCTGTGTGGCCCTGAGTGGCAAAGAATATATTTAACCTCAGCAAATATCTTAATCCTGTATACTTATTACATAATGTAATTGGTGGATTGAAATAAAGCATTTAAAATGTTTTCACTGTCTGACCCAGAGTGTACGGCGTAGCTCTGCGTCAGGCAGCTCTGTGGCCAGTTTGAGGTTCTCAAAGCTGATTCTCTCTCTGGGTCTTTGGTTCCAGGCGAACAACACCGCCAGCTGGAACGTCGTCACCTCCAGGTCGTACTGACCCACCGCGTTTTTAAAGGTGATCTGAGCAAGAGAAGAAACAAAGGAAAAGGCAGAGAAGATGAGAAGAGCAGAGATTCCTCTCACTGGCAAGATGGCGACACAGCGTTGCTCTGACAGTGTGGTTTGGTAGCCTGACAACAGCTGAAAAGAATACATTAAGAGAAAATACTCGGGACTGCAGCTAAAATGAATGCCGGCTCCCTCTCATCTCTTTCTTCAATTCATTGAGTTCAGCTTAACTATAATGCTGCCAGTATACATCACCAAAGCCATGATGAGAAAAAGACTAAGAGAGACTGAACAGAAACAAAGAAATGAGAGAAAAGAAAAGAAACGATAAAGAGGAAAGAAGAAAAGTGAGTTACGGAGAAAGTGAGGAAGAACACCAGGAAGAGAAGGAGAGATTGCATGAACAACGGGAAAATTTATCCCAATAATTTACAAAACCTATTAGCAAATTCCAGGAGTGAAGAAAACTGTGTTTTAGCTCCACGACGTTCTGATTGTTGGCTCTTTATGGCAGCAGGAACCCTGCGTTATCTACTTTAATAGCTCACTGACAATGCCGTTAGACATGAGGTGATGCCAGTGGAGTTTGCGACCACTGTGATTCCTCTTGTAGAAGTCTTCCACCTCTGGAATCAGGTCCTCCAGCTCCGTGGGCAGTGAGACAAAAACTTTCTCACTGCTTCGTGACCAGGCTCCAGCGTTCAGGATCTTAATGTTCACACTGTCCGCTGCAGGGAAAAAAGGGGAGAAGAACTCTGATAAAGTGAAGCTTTAAGATACATACTTTCATCAAGAGAAACATTTATGTTTTGGTAGCAAAATGAGCAACACATTAGAGTTACTATTTACTATAAATTTGGTCAAATAAATATTCATTAACCCAAACATGACTTTCAAATATGCAGTTATTTTGAGAAGGGAGCATAATAAAAATTCACCCATTCACACAAACACACTCGCTCGGCTTGTGGTGGTCAAAGCGCCAAACAAATACATTTGAAAAACTCAACAGTAATGTCTACTTCCGGAAATCATAACACGGTTACTCAAGATAATCCACAGACGTTGATGTGAGCAGTTTCATGTAGGAACTAATGGTAAAAAGAAAATAGTTCCTTTGAGCATCACAAGCCGAATGCCATGTAGTCCCATTATATTCAAAAAATGCAGACATCTCTAAGGCCGATATCTTTATTTATCGATATTTTTGTTTTTGATGTGATCTGTCCCTTTAAGGAAGACACCAAACCCCTCCCTGTTCACTCAAACCAACCAAGCAAGTTGTCATTGGTGTATCAAAAAGTCTAAAATGGAAAAACATCTTAAAGACCCAAATCCTGATTGAACAGTATCGTTGCTCTAATGTAACTGCGTTCATGTCCTCACAGGTTACGTTATCTGCTGCATGAAAGGAGTGATGGAAAGGAAAACTGATGAAAGGGACACATTACTACAAAGTAGTAATGATCTACTGATTTGCACTCTTGTGTCTAGTTGGTTTCTGTATTTTTTATGTAAAGAAATTGTTTCTAAGAGTCTAAATGGCATCTTGTTTTGTGTGTGTGTGTGTGTGTGTGTGTGTGTGTGGTACCTGGAAGTGCCAGCTTGTTGTGTTTGTGCATCTCTTTAAAGACCTGATTGAGGTCATCTGAGACCTTGATGTCCTGAAACATCCTGGCCAGCTTGTTCACGTAATCGGCAGGCATTCCTACCTCCTAAAAAACAAAAGGAAGAAAGGAAAAAGAAAAGAGGGCAACGAAGCAAAGGAGAAATTAATTCACTACATACCTAATGCCATACATTTTTCTTTTACCTAGGGCTGGTTACTGAACCTAAATATGAGCCACTAACAAAATGTTTTCATAGCACATCAGGGCTCAACACTAACTTTAAAAAGTGCTTGCCAGGCTGGCAACCAGGCATCAGCTCTTGGTTGCCAAAACTGAAAATATTCCATTTTTAGTCACCTTATATTTTGAGTAATTACGATATTATGCAGTCATAAGTCAGCTTAGTAATGTTGTCACGTTCTTAACAGATCCCTCAAAAATAAATCCAATGAGCACATTCGTTTGTGTTGTTGACGGGTTAGTCAAACTTCTCACCCACAGTCAAACAACTTAAATTGCTTCGCCATTGTCTCTAAAACAGACGCCCATGTACATGCGAGTAAACGCATGTGCAGCACTGTCTGGTTCAGGTTCCGACTGTAACAGCAATATTTAAATATCACTAATGCAAGAAAATTTTAAATAAAATTTTAGGGTGCACGTTTTGCTGTTTGATGTCCCTATTTTTTAAATGGTAAAAAGTGGTTGCCGGGGTGCCCCAGTCAAGTATCTAAAACCGCCAGGTACCGAGGGCAATAAATTCTAGGTCAGATTTTTAGTCTTGTTTACTTATTCTTTGACCAGATCTTTTCTTATTTCAATTATTGTTGAAAATGTTATGCAGTTTTTTCAATAGCGGTTTGTGAGCAACCTTGACCATTCAAGCCATGCGTGCACGACACGACTGGTTTTCCACAGCACAGCACAGCAAGGTAAAAGGCTTTGTTTACCTTGATGATGTGTCTGAGGTGTGCTGCTTTGCACAAACCGAGGAAAGAGCCTGTCGCCTCCTGCTCATCATCTACCAGCTCACTGTTGCTGTTTCTTCTTTTACCTTTCCTCCCTGTAATATTTAAAACTCTTTCACTGACCAAACAGCACCAAATATATGTCCATATTTTGTTGTTTAGACATTTTTGTTAAAGAGTAGTTCCGCTAACAAAAGTTCTGCTAACTTGCGGACAATTGGATCAAATTTCCTGAAGCTGCTTTACAATAGAAACCTCCCGCTGATTCGCCAGTGGAAAACGTTTAATGTGAAGCAGCAATAGCAGGAAATACTTGGTTTGCATTAGCAGTAATAGCTCCAGTAAACATTTAATAAGGCTGAAAGTACAAAACAGTATTGAAAGAAAATTCCAAACCATTGAGTTTCAGTTACAAGCTACTAAAGTAATGAGAGCCCAGACACATATGCATCGAGCTAATCTTTAGCTCAAGACACGGCTTTGGCTTCATCGCGGTCCACCCTGCTACCAAGCAGGACCACAACAGCATGGGACAGTGTGGTTATCCCCTGCTCTGAGTGCAAACACAGGTATTCACAGCTCGGCTCGGCTTGACATGTTTAAAGCAGGCTAAAACAGGCAAGTGCAAAAACAGCATTAGACGGTATATCCTTGTACAACTAGTTTGTGTTAAGCTAAAAAAGTTTCTCGGTATAACAGTCTCGGTATAATACTGGTGCCACTGATCCCCAGAACAGCTCTGGTGCAACTCACTCTCAGCCACTCCACCATGTTCTCTTCAATCTCACTGTCCGCTGAAATGTCCAGAATCAGGCGCCTGGTCAGGTGAGCTTTGTGGTAACGCATGAACACGTCTTTATTCTGCACGTACTTCAACACCAAGAGCTGCATGGAGAGGGGATGAAACAAGACATTAGTGTGGGAATAGAGGAAAAAGGGAAGGCGAAAGGGACTGAAGTGGTCTGAAAACAGATCACCTAAAACCAAGTTAGCCCTGAGCTGAGCCCAGTTTAGTAAAAGCCAAGCTAACAAGAGACTCACCACTTCTTTGAGTTTCAGCTCGATTTCCTCGGAGGTGAGTTTCTTGCTGAGAGGCGTTTTCCTCAGCAGCATGTCACAATAGTTTGCCAGCAGCTCCGGACACTTTGACTCTGGCTGAGTCTTCATACCCACACTGGTAGGATGGGGATACGCACATTTACAAAACACACCACCATTGTGACTAGCTTTAATCATTCTGCACGCCGCATTACTGCATTGAGCATAGGACAACACAGATAGTTCCACTCACCCTTTCTGTTTCATAGGCAGCTCCAGTTTGAAGATTGTGGCATCATTGACAACAGCCTTGTAAGCCTGCAGGGGAACAGAGAACATGTACAAGTGATTACCACCATTATCCCAACAGAGCACAGCAGAGCAGAGGACCAGTCAAGTAGGGCTGCAACTAACGATTGTTCATATTATCTGTTAATCAGTTGGTTATGCTTCTGACCGAACAATTATGCATTTACAACAGTTGAAAACAATATTAAATTTACAAAGATATAAAACTGAGAAAAACAGGCAAATCCTTACATTTGGGGGAATTCATTTTCTGTCAATCAACTAATTAATTAACTAATCGTTTCAGCACTACAACAAGAGACTGAAAAGTTGCCTAGACTCTTATGCTGGACTCAGTCTACAAGAGTTTTAGGCCGATTTATCCCGATTCACCCCACCAGACAATGGAGGTAAAAGCTGGTCTGGGACCATGGTCGGTACCGATGTTCAGCCCAGGTTATCTGGTAATGTGAAGGGTTTACAGATCCAGTCTTAAACCTTCTGAACTGCTCGCAGACTCATCGGCGCCGCCCCGAAAATATTAAACATGTTTGACATTTAGGATTTAAAATCTGGATGATTGTGTAAGTACTTTCCAAGCAGGACCGCAATCCTGATGGGTGGGGTTACAGGTGCAGCAATGCAATCGTCTGACCATGCCCAACCTCACCCAGCAGAGATGATGACACTTTCAACCTGACAGGGCGTAAAAACACTGCTTTTCAGCCTGGTGTTAAGTTAACTCATTAATTGGAATTGATTATTTGGTTGTTTACCAATTGAATGACATTGTATTTTACCTATAACTACACAGTGCTTTCAAGGAACTGTCCTTGGAATTTGTGGACCTGTAAAATAAAGCATTACAGAATGTTTGACAGTGTAATTTATGTTGCACTGTACTGTATATATTATGTGTGCAACATGCCATGTTAACAAGATTTAAATGTAAAATGACTGAAAAATCAGTCACAACTGGCAGAGTTTTATTCTCCCTTAGTGAGTAGGTCTATCAGACTTATCCCCTGTTCACACATATGGACTCAACTGCCAAAAAGTACTGTGGCACTGGCCATCGTAACTCAAGACTCAAAAGTCTCAACTTTGTGCCAATGTCGCCTGATGTGTGGGAGCGACAACCATTCGCGCTCATTTTGAATCCCTCAGAAATCAGAAGCACAGCTGTTTTCTACTGCAACTCATTGTGCAGATGTATAGTGGCAACATGAGAAAATGACTGTTGAGCTGCAATTCTGCTGGAATGAACTCCAATGCCTTTAGCACAGAGGATATATAAAATATTTATATTATTCACCTTATCATTTAATTGGTTATCAAAACCTTTAAAAGTTGTGATTCCTTAGATTATATATCTAAGTTGCGGGGCACTTTGAAAGTGGGACAGAACAGACCTTATCTCTTGCTGTGAGGAAGCGAGGGTCGTCCTGGAAGGCCTCCTTCACCAGCTTACTGAAGCGGTTAAACAAAGTCAACAACTGCTCCACATACTTCTCAGAGTCCTGGACAAACACACACACACACACACACACACATTTGAAACTACTGAACATTTGGTGAAATGTGCCCTCCAATATTAACTTTGGTCTGTTATATTTTTCACTACATAATGTTTGTCCTCATTCTGTGAATTCTGGAGTTGTCAACCAAAATGTTTCTGCCTCAGAACTAAAATACACTAA
The DNA here is from genome assembly GCA_011952105.1 of Coreoperca whiteheadi. Taxonomy (NCBI): domain Eukaryota; kingdom Metazoa; phylum Chordata; class Actinopteri; order Centrarchiformes; family Sinipercidae; genus Coreoperca; species Coreoperca whiteheadi. The sequence continues at coordinate 4,250,074 of CM022478.1, read as the reverse complement.
ACTTTAATTTCCTGCTCTAAACATGTCTACTGTATGGCATGCTTCAACTAAGGTAAACTGACTCACATTTACAGAGTTATGGGATAACTTTTTAAAGAAGTAAATGTGTTAATTATAATATAGCTCCACAAGTTTGGCTGAAATTATAATCCAATAGCTCTGCAAGTGATTGTTGTGATAATCACATTTTCAACTTTGGTGATTTGTTTTTTAATTACTTTTGGCATCCTGCCGCCAAACGTAAATGTCAAACGTCAGGCATTCTAAATTACACCAAATTGTATGAATTTGACTATAAATTACTATTAGACATTAGTTTGGAATGTAACATAGCTTGTAATATACTGTATATAGATGTATCTATGTATGAGCTGAACATGAGATTGGGGAGATGTGCTAACTAATTTTGTGTTTGTGAACGTACAGTAGTGATAGTCTCGGCAGCAGCCACCATGTCTGCCAGTCCAGCACTGAGGATATGTTCTTCCAGGTCTTTCAGCATGGGCTCGATCCCGCTGGGAACCTTGTCCATCAGCGAAAACATCAGGTGCAGCTCTGCGCCGCGGAGAAGAAAATCAGTGTTTCACACAGGAAAAGAAACATACTGGCTGATTCCAATCAAGTCCACATTGAGCCTCAAGTGGACTTTCTGTGGGTACAGGCTCCACCACACTGTGTTCAGAAAGTTACCCATCATTATTAGAAATATGGTTCAGATACTACAACAACTACTACTGCTCATAGTACTAATTATAATAATAACAATTATAGTACAAGTATGTATAATGATTATATAATGATAATACTATTTGGTGGCAGGCATAAAACGACTGGTGTCTTCTGACGCTGTGAGTGATCTGCATTGCAAAGCCCATCAACAAACGACGAAGCAAAAACAGGAAAAGTGTCATGGGAAAATGATACAAATGCATAAACTATTACTGGAGGTTGGCAGGTTGTACTGACCCTTTGGCAGGAAACCAACCAACCCCAGGGGGAAGCTATTTTTATTTTTAATGCCTAACTGCCTGATGCAATAATGAATGCTGATGACACCACGTCTGGCAGATATTACAGTTTGCATCTTGCAAAACAAACTGGGCTCACTTTATCATGCTACATTTAAACAAATTACATGCACATCACATGTGGCAACAGCGCAGCAGTACTCACTGTCTGTCTCGTTGCGTTTGATCATCCCTGGACATTCAGCTAGGATTGTCTCTTTGAACGAGGTCACCAGAGCATTCACGCAACACTCCATGAGCTGCGAGGAAACATGGAAAACAAATATAAGGGCAACTATGAAATAAATAAACAGGCAGCACATTCATTTAATGAGGCTGCTGAAACATCAGAGTCTTCTTACAGGATACGTTTGGTGCTTCTAACAAAAGTGAAAACACAATCTGAACCAATCACAAGTAACAGCCCTCAAAGAATGTTGTATGCATAATTGGAGACACAGATTTCAGATCCAGAAATACTTTATTAATCCCCGAGGGGAAACTCTTTGTAACAGCAGCTCACTATCACGTCAGTGCACACAAGAATGAAAGTACTAAGCAAGACAAAAAGCAATAATATACTACACTATAATACAGGTAAGTACAAAGTGGGTATAAGTATAAATTATAAATTAAATAAGTGTAATGTACAAAGTGGGTTAACCGGTTGAGGTTAATATTACAGCATAAAGTAATGCTCATGAGCTGTCAAGTTACGTGTAGCTTACTAACAATATATAATGGGACGGAGGATATTGCACAGCCGTACTAGAAGTATAAATAAGTATCACCAATTAAATTTAAAACAGGGTGTATTGCACAGTAGTTTAAGCACCGAATATTCCCAAAATATGTCCAGTAATGCAGAAATGTTCATGATCAGAGTCCAGTTTAGTGACTGAGGGTTTATATCTGACATTCAGCAGTCAGTTATTCTTGAAAAACCCAGTCAGACCTGACAACATGAGTGAGTCCATGGGTAATTTTACGAGCCATGGTTTGTTTGTGATTGGGCTGTAAAACCTAAATCAACTGAAAAAAAAAAAAAGCCAGAACATTGTCTTTTCCACTTTCAGAACAGAAGCAAACATCTGGTGCAAAAGCTCCTGTCCTACATTTGTCTGTTTAAACTGTCTTCCATAACAAAGTGAGCTGAATGAATAAAATAACTCTTAATTATACTGTAGAACCCAAATAAGACATTGGTATTATCGTCCAATTTTTGTTTATCACAGATATATTGTCTGTATGTATTCTCGGCATAGATGTCGGCTAATAGACAACAAGAAATTGTAGTCGGGAAGATACGTTTGCAGTAACTTACAAACTGTGTCTTCATTCCATAGTTTGTTCACCAGAAAGCACTGACAAGTTTCCTGCTCAGTACATATCGTGGTCACAATTCTTTACTAACCTAATTTAAAGCTTAATTAATTCATTATTTGACCACATATTATCACCTCATAAAGCTGACAAACATGTCCCTATTTACGCATCCAGGAGACACGGGGCAACATTATCATTCATCTGGGGTCATGTTTGTGTCCACTGCCGACAAATGTAAGCCCAACATTCATTCTCATTTAAACTCTGTTTTGGTTTCCAACAACTCCTGAGAAAAATCTCTGGCTCTTAGGCGGCTAAATGTTCCACTTTCTTCATCAACTATTCTCTAACTTTGTCTGTTTGCTGCTTTATCAGAGTTTTTATATTTGCTGAAAACAGCTGTCTGCTGCATCTGTAAAGTGAGAATAAACCAAAACAATGAGCTGAAAGACGCTAAACTGCTCTGTAGAGCTCATGGGAATTGCGGAGCCAGTTGACAATTCTCTGAGGTCTAAAAGCAACCCCTTTCACATTACAAGGTCATTTAATCCATTGGTAATATACAAATATTAATGAGAGCAGTTTTAAGGGATCATCTTCAAAAATGTCAATGTTAATGTGTTTATGTTACAAAAAAAATGCAAATATTGGCCCGATATCATTATATATATTTCAAATCTCAAATATCACCAGTCTCAAACATACAGTATGAGGCCGGCTCTATTACGCTGTTCTACACACATGTACTGTGTGTAATCTGATGACCTGAAAATACAGAAAAATAACTTCAGGATGCCACGAGATGAGGGAAATAAGTGGCTGAAGAAACTGAAAATAAAATAGCTAGTATTGATACTTCAGATCCTGTCAAAGACACTTACTGCTTGAACAGAGTTACATTCACGACGTGTCTCTAGATATCTAAGTGCTCTCTTTTCCTCTTCTCTCAGCTTTGTATCTGCCTGCAGGGAAACACACATCAACACAAAAAAAGTTACGCAACCACTGAATAAGCCAACTATTAAAACTCTCTCATACACACATCCAAGGCAACAATCTGTTGTTTTTCTCTTCACATCTGGCCACAAAATTTAGCTTAATGCTATATTAAGGTGAAACTCGTATTTACACATTAGTAATTTGTAATAATTTAAGCCATACAGAGGAAAAATCTTGTGAAAAAAATACTTTGAAATTACAACAGATAAAAATGTGGATTTTCTGCTCTGCAAAAACACAAGATATGCCAGTTTGCATGGTTGCATCTTCATACGAACACTTATATTTGTAATAATCAATATTATTGTAGCGTACATATTTCATGTAGTTCTGGACGCCGTTCTGTTGCAGGTAGGACGGTGCCTGTGTTCTGTAAAATCTCTCTGTGGAGTCCAGGTATGCTTTCTCAAAGTTATCTCTGTAGATCTGCAGCTTGTCCTCTGGGTTCGAACACAGGTTCACTGGTGGGAGAGGAGGACAGAGAATGGGGCAAAAAGCGGTCATAAACTGTAGTGCTTTTTCTTTATTCATGCAGTATTCAGTTCATTTTCTATTCATCCCCTCCTGGATATTTACAGTAGAACTGCACAAGGAGGAGTTTATTTAAAGGGGCAGATTTGAAATCACCATTGTGTCTATTTCTGCCTTTACAAATTTGCGTTTCTGCACATATTAGCAATAATGTGTTTCTGTCCCCTCCCATGTGTTTATTTCTGTCTGTCTTACCGTACGACTCTCGTACTCCTATAACGAGCTGGGAGTCGAAGGCCTCCCCCTGCCTCTCAGCGTGCACCAGCTTCATGGCGCTGTCCTGCAAGCGACTTTTAATGTTGGAAAAGATCGACTCATTCCACGTGTCCAGCATCAGCTGGAAAAAATAAGGTAACGGCAGTAATGAATGCGCATCAAGTACATCAAAACTGTGTTAAATAATAAGTTACCCGTTTCCTGCCATCCAATAGTCGAGCCTAATATAGTTATGAAGTGCTTTCAACGAAACTTTTTCCATCTGCCTGCTGAAGCATATTCAGTCACCCACAACTTCCTCCTCTGCAGCACTTTATCTCAAAATGAAATAGTTGTTAACTTCCTTTAGTTACTTATGATTTCAGGTCATTCTTTCTCGTGGCATCTCTCACCTCCTCGTACTTTTCTATCAATCTATTTCCCTCCTGCTTCTACCTGTCCCTGCTGTTCTCCTTATCTAGTTCACCTCCTCTCCATCTTGCTGCTTCCATTCTTATGTTTTATAAGTCATCTCATCTCCTCTCCTCATTCCTGCCCCTTTTCTTCTTTGTGCTTGTTGCTGCTCGGCTTTTCGACTCAAACTTTGACCTCTCAACCTGTGGGGTTTTTCCACTTCCTCCTCTCACCTTGCGTACGATGCTGTCCTCCATGTTTGTTTTCTTGTTGCTGCCCTGTTTGCCCATCAGCGTGATCTCTAACTGACAGAAGGGTTTGGGCAGGATGTCGCACTGGGTGAAGAACTTCCTCCACTCTACAATGTAGGCCTTTAGCAGTGCTGTGTCGTCCTGGTGGCTCAGCACCCGCTGCCATGGAAACAGATGCAAGCAAAAGTTAGGAGTTTAATAAATGTTTAATAAATACTTATTAAACACCCTGATGCTTTGTTCCCTGCAGCAATTGCTCTACATTTCTATCACTTTCCAAAGCAGATGTGGCAATTAAAGGCAGCATCTAAAAAAATGGAGCGATGTTCTGGGGACTAGTTCTAAAGTTTGTAGAGCTTAAACAAGCTTATTTCCATTGTGGTCCCCGTTATGGTTACATACACATCTAGGAAGTGCTGTTCAGGGCCAGGACTGCTCCTACAGGAGTCATAAAACCTGAATGCAGTTGTCTTCATTAGGTTACACGGGTTCCCTGTTGTTCCCCACATCAAGTTCAAAGCAATGCGCTTTGCCTACAAGACCACCACCGGTTCTGCACCACCATATCTTTGCTCGCTTATACAGACCTATGTTTTTGCCAGGTCCCTGCGCTCTGCAAACGAACGTCTGGTGGTACCATGCCAAAAAGGAAAAAAATCACTCTCTCGCACCTTCTCTGAAATGTTCCACATTGGTGCTCCTACAATATCAGCAGATTCTGTAGCCACCTTTTAAAAAGCACCTGAAAACGCATCTCTTCCACCAACACCTAACTGACAATCATTAACTTCTACTTCCTTTCTATCTCTTTTCATAAAAACAAAACCTTCCTATCCTTAGCTTTGTATACTGTGCTGGGCTTTAACAGACTAGTTTTTGATGCACTTATACATTTTGTTACCTTGTGTTGTTATATTTGCTTCCATTGTCTTCCTCATATGTAAGTTGCTTTGGATAAAAGCATCTGCCAAATGACTAAATGTTTCCGGTCATCTCTATACTAATACGATCTAAAGCCCTTTCCAGACATGAAATAGGTTAACTGATAAATTTTCAAACTTATTTTGACACTCACTCACTTTTCTCACAGTGAGTCCACTGATATGTTTTGACATCAGTTTCATCATTTAAGGTTATTAGACAGCAAATTCTGCTGCCTGTTTTGTAATATCCGACAGAGCACAAGCATTGAATGATGGGACGTTAAATCGTAACTCTTGTTTAATCCTATTTGCTCAAACGTGATATGTAAAGTGTTTTGCTGGATATTAATTTATTCAATTGTTGGAAAAATAGTTTTTAAAGATTGATCTGAGAAGAAGAACCTTAACTTAAAATGGGCTCTTTCATATTGTTCCATAGTTAAATAAACAGATTTAATTTTTTTCTTAGTGCTTAAAGAGACGCATATTGAAATATATTACAGTAAGCTTAGGAAGCAGAAAAAGATGCACATTTCTCTCTCTCTCTCTTCATGTTTCACCTTGTGCTGCTGCAGCCTTTATGTTAATCTTGCTGCATCCAATGCAGCGTTACAGTTGTTACATATGTTTCTAGTTCTGACCTGGTAAGACTGTCGTTGTGACTTGTATGTAAAAGTGACCAGGGTGCTTAGTCAGACATGAGACCAACATGTTAAATTGCAATCAGATTAACGTAAAGGCGTGCATGTCTGAAAGGGTGTTAATGCCAAAAACAAAAAACCCCATAAAAAATAAAAGCAGCCCAAACACACTTATTTATACACACACAACTTACAGCCTGTGCTTGTTTGATAAAGTCTAGGATGTCGTCTTTGAGGGCTTGGTGGATTTTGGCTGGTCCTTTATCATCCCATAGACACACAGCATGGACATCTCTGGAGGACAGACAAGAAGGAAATGGGACATCACCAAAGTGAATTCAAGTTCATTATTAAATGTGATTGAGAAATTGCTTAAGAGAGCATATCTGATATTCATTAAACTTTACAGAGGGATGAGAGGTGGAGACTGGTGAGATGCGCTGAGCTCACGAGACCACGGAGGTGAGATTAAGATCCTACATGGCGGCTTCCGGATGATAGATCAGACTCAATAACGCAGCTATTTTATTAACAAAATGCTCAAAAACACTGTGATCACTATGGGACATTACATTCAGACAGCACAGATGAATACCATACGCTATCCAGAGTAGAGGACTTCGTCGATGACTACAACTACTGCTTCGTAATAGAGGACGACGACAACAACAACCTGGATAGCCAGATTTCAAAACCAAGAGGGAAAAGACTCATCCACGGACACCGACGACCTTCATACCACCGACATACAGGTCCGTGTTCTCGCATCCATAAACAAAAAACTGGACGATCTCATCATGCTACACCAGGAGATAAAAGACCTGAGATCAAGTCTTGAATTCACCCACCATCAAATAGGCAGTCTCCAGAGAGATAACACACAGCTTCAAACTTCCGTACGACTACTCAAACCTCAGAAGATCACAATCCAAAACGAAAATAAAACACTAAAAGAGACCATTCTCTATATTCAAACGCATAGAATGCAAGACAATCTCATATTTTCCAGAAATCCCAGGGAACACAACAGACAACCCCGACACACATCTTGGAAGCACTCACAGAAGATGGCACTCATCTGATGTTAAAAAAAACAAAAAACAATACATTAAAAGGTCAAGGACTTAGTGATTATTGGCGAACCATCTATAATTCTTACACTCTGTGAGGAAGACTAGAATGCCACATCTAAAAAAACTCCATCTGACAATAACAACAGGTAGCATCAAATACCTTGGTATAAATGTTTCCACTAAGCGGTCAGAGCTACTCCTTCTTAATTACACACCATTAAAAAAAAGCAGACAAAAACTCACCCGCAGGAACAACTTTCCAATCACACTAACTGGAAGAATAGCGGCAATAATGATGACCATACTACCCAAAATAAACTATTTTCTTTGACTCCAGCCTATCACTTTAGATGTCATGCCATAACTTAATTCTACTAGAAACATAAGACACCACGGATCCAGCCTGCAGAAACAAAGAGACCGTGGAGGCCTAGCCACCCCAAATTATCTTACCACCTAGCAAACTATCTTCAGTATATACCTATTTGGTTGCAATAGACTCAACAATCACAACACCCCTGGCTAGACCCTCGATTTGGATAAGAAACCCCCATAAAAATAAAAACCTTTAACAAAGAAAAAACATAAACCAATTAGACAGCTTGCAGGTTGTTGTAAATGTTAGTTGCATAGCAACAACACTGATGTAATCCTCCTCACACCTGCTAAACTGAAAAAAAGCACCTCATGCTCACAGCTTTGGGCTAAATAAAAAAAGGCACCAATTTTTTTCTCAACAAAAATTTTCTAAATCAAATGCCTCACAAACATTAAGTTACACCCCAACATCCTATTTGATACGGAAACACGTCAAAGCATGGAAGAAAATGTCTACCCTTAAAGTCCATAAATCCATCCATCAGACTTTTAAAATTAGCTGTTGAAGTAGCTTTCTATTATAAGAGGCAGTTGTGCATAAAGTTTTGGAAGTTAAGCCATGGAAACAAGACACTTTCCCATCCCAGTTTATGAGTGAGAGAACTGGCTTACCCACAAATTTATGACATTGTGTGGGGATTACGTAAAGTTCAGCACCTGTTGGTAAAAACTAAGCCCATCTATTGCATGTGTGTGCAGCTGATATGCACCAAAATAATATGCTGTGATTTGTGGGCGGCCCGTTACGCTATTCTGCATTCAAAGTAAAGCAACTGTTTTCAGGATCTGAGGCAGCAGCAGCTGTGCTGATCCTGCATTGGACCACTTTCTTAAATAAGACAGAAAGTAAGGGACAGAGCAGAGAGCATCTCTTACGAGAACAAGGAGCGCCTTGGTAGTCGAATGGTTACAGCACATGCCACGTGGCCTCAACAGTCGCCGGTGACCTTTGTTGCACGTCATACTCCTCTCTCTCCCTGTTTCCTGTCTACCTCTTCACCTGTCACTATCAAATACAGGCAAAAAATGACAAAAATAAAATAAACTCTTACGAGAACAAGTCGAACCACTGTTGCTTGGTGACGGCCTCCTGCCTGAGCAGCTTGAGAACGATGGGCCGCATCATATCCCACTTGTCCTCAAACTGCAGGGACCCCTTGTTCTGGAGGAGAGAAATGGGACGGGTGGAGCGGGAGGAAGAAGAGAAAGGATGAAAAACAGCAATGAGAAGGGAGGTGTTGGGGGAGAGAAGGCAAGAGAAGACAGGGACAGACACGCAGATATAGACAAAAACATACATAAAGAATGAAGAAAGACCAAAGGCTGGAATCAAGTGGGCTAATTAGATTTTCAAACGTTACTGTAATGGAATAGCTCTTGACAATTTGACATCAACTTAAGCAATAACTTAAGTTGACCTGAGCAAGTTTTTAATTAATTTGTTTTTTATATCACACTCATTATCAGTTATATTATTAAGTTTTGGTAACTGACCACCTAAAGTCGAAGCATTGCATTGAACAGCTGGTTGGGTCACAAAAGGAAAAAATGGGAACAGTTATTACCTTAAAATAGTATTTCATTAAAATGTTTTCCATTAATCTCACATATACTATATAATAACCTGTCCAACCAACAGTCCAGCATCCAGGAGATATTCAATTACAAATTATACCACAGAAAAGCAGCAAATCCTCACAATAGATTAGCTGGAACCAGACAATGTTTTGCATTTTGCTTAATAAACCACTTAACTGATTAACACCTGACCACTCATTTTTAGCACTAGCTACTTTCTCGTCAATTCCTGGTATCTTTGGAAATACTTGCGCCAACACTTGGCCAATTCACATCAAACTAAATCTAGCTTCAAAAATACAAAAATTAGCTACTTTTTGAATGATTTATGATTATAACATGAAGACTTTGGGTATACCTAGGCTGCCGATCAGACTTATTTAGAAATGTTAGAAGTAAATTTTGTACTTACCTGTATTATAGTGTATTATATTTTTGCTTTTTGCCTTGCTTAGTACTTCCATTCCTGTATGCACTGACGTGATAGTGAGCTGCTGTTACAAAGAGTTTCCCCTCAGGGATCAATAAAGTATTTCTGATTCTGATTCTGAATGTGTGATGTGCCAATATTTTTAAGATATTCATGCTTACACATTAACAACAGATTCATAACAAATAAAAGCAACTTGCATAGCAAAAATAATCATTACCATAGTTTAAAACCTTATTGAGACCATGGGATCTTGTTTTGTAGGTTTAGAGAATTATGGTCTACACAACACGCGTTAGTAATAACGGAGGTGAGGGGTCCACTACCTCATCCAGCATCAATTTAAACAAAATATCAGTAAAAAAAAAAAGAAAGAATACAACTGCTACTTTGGCAGCAGCTTGTGGCTCTGTGTCCACCATCAGCTGGGGCCAAGTCAAGTGCCAAAGTGTCAGACGGGGGGCGCGCCGCCTGTCAAAGATACCTTACCTTGCTAGCCTTTCAGCTGCCTGGTCAGTGACTAGCGGCTAATTATTTTGCTGGCTAATAATGTTCAGACAAGACCTGGACAGTCTACCTCTTAGACAGCACAGTCATTAGCGGTTTGACCACTTGGATAGATGATGCTCAACAGGGCCTTGCGGACACAGACGGGTGTGTTTTGCTGTTCCTTCTTGAGAAGAGATTGGGGTTTTTTTTGCCGGCGGTTAGCTAACATTAGCCCGAATAACGGCGCTAGCACGTTAGCAGCAGATTAGCCTAAAGGGGGAGCTTTACGGTTGTGCTGTGGACAGGAACGGGTGTCTTGTGTCGAAGTTGTCCCCCCCCTTGGAGCCGTGTTCCCCATGCTCTCCAGTGTTGGGTTTCGGGCTTGACACGGGTCTTGACAGGCTAACGTTATGGTTCGTCGTGGTTGATTGGGGTAACGGCTAACGTCGGGGTTTGGATTAAGAATCACAGAAGAAGACCGGCTGGGGTTCGAGGCAGGGGGGAAACATCGCTGGAGAAACAGACTCCGACACAACACTGGACTCCAGCAACGACAACGGGGGTAACTGTGACTCCAGGCGCACCAATGTGTGCATTTATTTAATATATTTACACTATTGGTGCCTATACACATATGCAACATAATAGAGCAAATATATATTTGCATTAATACTGAAAATATATGAAAGCAAGGAGTTTCAACTTGCACACTAATATGGAAAATACGATATATTCAAGTGCTTCTTACCTTTAACAAATTAGACGTCGCCATGTTTCTTCAACTTATCACCTCGCAGACTCTCGCGAGACCGGTACTACGGCTCAGGATTAGGTCATGGTAACCCTGCATACTGAAATTAACTTTCTTGCATCTTAAAAACTCAACACATTAATAGCCTATAATAGATAGATAGATTTTATTGCAGACTCAAGGTCCAAGATTAAAATACAAAAACACATCAAAGACAAATAAAAATTATAAATGGCAACAAACAATAAATTTCTAACCCTTTAGCAGGCAGGCGTACCAGTGTTTCCAGAGCATTGGTGTGTAACGGGTGTCACTATATACAATATTAGTAAAACAATGTTATTTTCAAAACTATTCACCCAACAAATAAATGTATACATCAAGTTTCTTAATAAAACACCTGGAAAGGACACAAACAATTTGCTGGCACTCGTCCATCTAGGCCTTTTCAATAATAGTCTTAAGGCATCGTTGTAAGCCACTGTCAGTTTCTGCAGACTGCCTTTTTTGTTATTAGACCATAGATGTGCAGTGTACATGGAGGTACAGTACGCTCTCAACAAAGTCAGTTTTACTCCATCCGAGCACGAGCCAAATTTCCGTGCCCAATACATTTGCTGCTGCATACAGAATACGGCACTGCCGATACACGACCCAAATACTTTATTACATACTGTCAGAATATGACCAGTCAACTTAAAAAGAGGGAATACAAGAGATCTGTCCTCTTTTGTACAGCATATCATAATAACACTTTTTCCAGCATTGTACTTGACGTCATGTTGATCTCCAAACACAGAGCACACAGTCAGGAGTTTCTGGAGACCTGCTGAACTAGGGCTGAAAACCACCAAGGTCATCTGGTACATTAAATGATTGACCACTATGCCTCTAACCATACATCCAGTTCTACACATGTTTAACTCTTTAGAGAGATCATTCATGTAAAATCTGAACAAAATAGGGGACAGCAGGCTGCCTTGTCTTACCCCATTACAGAGCTTATTTTAGGTAAGATTTTACCAAAGACACCATTTTATACATCATATCTTCTTATTTATACTTGTATATAACACAAACACCAAGTTACTGTATCTAACAACCTCAGTAAGGATTTTGGAGTATGCCACATCTGGACTCACTATTTTTCAAATATACATATATTCACACAATTATTTTATTTTCAAAATTCATTGATATTTTATTTGATTGAAGTTTATTTCAAGCAAAAAATAAAATAAACAATAATATATAATAACTTATCTCCCATATATGCATATATATCCATACCATTACATTACACATAATAATTATACAAAAAAATAATATAAATATATTACAAATACACACACACACACACACACACACATATATATATACATATATACTTGCTCAAAAGGGGGTGGAAAGACGTATAACTTATTTACTCCCACCCCTAATTCATTCCCTTATATTACATCATATAGCTGCTGTCATTGTCTGTTAAATTATTAATAATTTATGTAATATTATTATATTTTATATACAAAGTACCCAATTACATTATGACCGGCTCAATAAACACAATAATGAAATATAATAATCATCATTATCATTCAAAAATACCTCGTATTTACTATCTATGTAATCATATTCCGCTCAGTTATAATTATATCACCATTTATAATATCAATATAAATAATAAGAACAATTATGATCATCACTAATACCGTTTTTATACATTGACCATCACCCTATAATCACAACACCAAGATCCCTCCTTCAGGCTTATATTTTGCCAACACCATTTCTTTGTACCTTGCTTTAAATCTGTAAATATATAGTCTAAGATAGTGTAATATGCAAAGTTTTTCAACGTCATTGTTTTAATTATACATTTTATTTTATTTATCTAATTTAAATAGTTAGCTATCTGTTTCCTGACTTCCTTATAATGCGAATGTATGCCCCCAAAGGATCATAAAACAAAGTTATTTTTTAAAGTAACTAATAAAGTCAAATAAATAAAGTAGTGGAGTAAAAAGTACAATATTTACCTTTAAATTGCAGTGGAGTATAAAGTAGCATAAAATGGAAATACTCAAAGTACAAGTACCTCAAAATTGTACATAAGTACTGTACTTAAGTTTATATACTTACTTACTTTCCATCACTGCCATTTCCATACTAAAGCACTTTTCCTCCAACGAGAGCTGTAATCTCATCAGCAGATAACAGATGAGAGTAAAAACAAGAGGAAGCACAGTGATGACTTCTTTAAATGTGTCTTTCATCATCATCAGTTCTTAAGTGCTGCTGGCTGTCTTCAACATGTTTAACACTGATTAGTGAAAGATACGTGAAAGAGTAATCTTTGCCCTCTGATTCAGTTAATCATCAATCAAGTCAAGGAGTTAAAAGCTTGCAACAGTTGAAACTCAGAGAGGATTCCTCTAACACTGGTGTGGCAACATGGCTGCTAAACAGCCCGAGGATGCATCCAGGGACATGAGTTACAAGAACGAAAGCAGTGGACTCATGGTGAGGATCAGGAAATTAAAACCCAAGGAAGTTTTCACCTGGTGAGTGGACAGAAGAGATGAGAGGATGTTAAGCAGGTTATAAAGAACAAAGCCCACAACTTTATATGTGTGTTTGGAGCTGATATCTCGGCATTTAGTCAGTAGTCTGCTATAAACAGTGGTCCTTTTCCAGTAATGGTACTGTTACTTTACTGATATTTTAATTAGATTTTAGTAAAATTAATAGTTAGAAAGTCTATTTAAACCTTGTGTTGGAACTTAGCTAAGTACATTTACTCAAGCACTGTACTTAAATACAATTTTGAGGTTCTTTTTATGCTACTTTATACTTCTACTTCACTACATCTCCAAGTGAAATATTGTACTTTTAACTCCACTGCATTCATTTTATAACTTTAGTTACTTGTTACTTTTCAGATTCAGATCAATGATACAAAATATAATCAACAAATAAATGATGATGTACTATCATAGGTTAAGACTTTATTGTGAGAAATTCACAAGCTACCCTAATTAAAATAAGCTTGGCCTTTACCAGCTGCAATATTACAGAGTGATGAACACATTAATGCATCAATATTTATAAGTGGATGACATTGAAAAATACAACGTAAAAATAAATATGCCTGGTAGCTTTAAAGATAAACCACCCTCCTCTCTCTCAGGCAGTTGGCCAAGACGTTTGCCATGGGTCAGGGCCTGGCTGGGCTCATCTGTGGGACGGCCATCACCTCCCAGTACCTGGCTTCAAACTTCCACGTGAACACACCCATGCTGCAGAGCCTCTTCCACTACACCCTGCTGTGTGTCACCTACACCACCATGCTGCTCTGCAGAAGAGGTAACACCACCACTTAGGGTCTGAACACCTGAGATAATACCTGTAACATAGAAGTAATACTTTTTTTTTTAAATGATAGCAATATCACTTAATGTTTCTGTTTAACTTTTAGTATTGCGTGATTCAAGTTATATGCTAAAAGTCTTGCTATAAACTGTAACAAAAGTGTGATATAAACATGCATCAGTGGTGGAAAGTATATATACTCAAGTGCTGTACTTAAGTACAAATTTGAGGTACTTTCATACACTTGTATATATATCTATTTTCACACCACTTTATATGGCTCCGCCACAACAATTCAGAGGGAAATATTGTACTTTTTACTCCACTATATCTTTGACATCTTTACAAATAAAGGCTAGGGTACGTAACGTTGGAGAAACTAGCAAGACACAGCTAGATTTTGAAATTTTCCAACCTCCCCCCCATGCTGACATGTGTAGTAGAGAACATGTCAGTATTTCGTCACACAGTCTGCGCTTGTGGCTGCGAAGTTCACCTATGACTCCTCTCCACCCTGGTTGGGTATCAGCCAAGCTCCCTGGGTAGATGGGATACATTTACCTGAGCCAGAGTTGACCATGATTTGACTGCCAGATGGTGCTGAATTTCATTCTTTACCTGCCTCGCAGCTTCATTAATACTTTAGGCCGATATAGAGTTCCATATACAAACAGTCTGCGTCAAGGTTGTAAATAATTTAAAAACGTACAGGATGTTTGACAGCTTCATTAAAGCCATTTGGTGGGTTAGATTATATCAGGGTGGCTGGAGGCAAACACGGGCGCAAACCCTCGCCTCTCAGCCATCAGTGAATTTCCTCAGCGCTGCACACTGCTGAATGGAAATATGTGAAGAAAAAGTAAAGCAAAGAATGGTGCAAAGATCAGAAGATGAGGACCATATACTGCCCCACGATACAGTTGTGGTGGTGAAGTATAGACCTAATTTAACAATATCAGATAAAAGCTTAATTTACCGCCATAATCATCACTGTGCTGCGGTCATCCGTGCAAACTGAGAGGGTGAACCCAGAAGTGGGAGCTCCTGGTGTGTACTGTTAATTTTATTAGTATGAGAGGGGACTGTGGGAGTCCTCAGCCACTGAGAGGAATTCACAAAATTGTACAACTTAGTATAAAAAGATGACTGTATCACATTTTTTGTGATTCAGCTACTTATTCTATTTCATGACATTACATTTCGATTTGTGGGTCAATGGGAAAATTTGTGTGCACATTTCCTAATAATGAATGGAACATGCGAAGATCTGGTCACAGGGAGCAGTAGTGATTCAAACTGTCTTCAGGCCTGGTGGTGAAACGAATAAATGTCAATACTGAAGTTCAGCGGTGTTCCCCTTTAAAACGCAGGGGATGGAAATATTTTACAGATTCTGAAGAGGCGATGGTGGAAGTACCTTCTGCTGGGGCTGGTGGACGTGGAAGCCAACTACGCGGTGGTTAAAGCATACCAATACACCACCCTCACCAGTGTACAGGTGGGTACAGGTTGTGAGGGTTTCATGGCCGGAGTTTTGTTGTGAAAACAGGTCTCAAAGCCGGACATATGGCATGTCGTGAAGGTCAAACTAGTGCCCTCATACATGTAAGAATAGATCCATGCCTTGTACATGTACGTGTATCAAACTTATTCATGTGTTGCTCTTATTGTACAATAATAAGAGATTCCCAGAGAATAATCTGGCCAGTGAGACTTTAAAATCACTTTGATGGGTCATTATCAACACTTGAAGATATACATGTATTAAACCTAGATGGTACCATACAATGTATGGTTCAGAGGTTAAATTAATATTCATTCTTTTGGATAAACGTCAGTGGGCTGAGAAAACAAATATGTATTTCCAGAATGCAAGCAAACTTGTGAAATGACAAGGAATGAAATCCAGTCAAAATACTTGAAAATCACAAATGACGGCGAGATTTTATCTTTTTTTATCTTTGAAGTTTGTTAAATTTCCCACCGTTTAATTTCTACTTCTATACTGTACATACAAACATGACAAATAAGATAAAGATTAAGAAGAGAAAGGCATGTGTTGTCTGACATTGCAGAAACCAAAAACTATGATATGAGACAATACTGCAAATGGAAAAATAAGAAAAGAAATAAGAAGGAAAAAATTAATTAAATTGAAAATCAAAAACGACAGACTAAGAGCAAACAGGGAGGCTGCAAAGATCTAAGCTGTAGTATCACAACAGGCTGAGCTATAAGAAATTAGGACCTTAAGGTCCATTCATTGTTAAGCGTATCTGATAGAGCCCCTATTTGCTGCATGTCATCCCCCCTCTCCACGCTTCCTGTCTCTCTTCGGCTGTCTGTGTTTATATTCAAATGTGTCCCTGTCTCCAGCTGCTGGACTGCTTTGTGGTCCCGGTCCTGATGATACTGTCCTGGTGGGTTTTGAAGACACGCTACAGGCCGGTCCACTACGTAGCCGTCTGCATATGTCTCCTCGGGGTGGGGGCCATGGTGGGCGCCGACCTGCTGGCTGGACGAGACCAGGGCTCCAGTAAGAACTCCCTTGTAGTGTTTACCCACTCGGAGTTTATCAATGTCCCAGGATATAATTTGGTTAGCCAATAATTCTGTGATCAGGACCAGAAGTTATCAAACTGTTACGTTTAAATTTAAATGTGAAATTTTGGACTTTAGTGGAAGATGAAAGTAACTTTTACTCACAGATTTAACTGGGAATTGTGCCAATTTTACAAATCAAGGTCAGTTTACAGGTCTTGGGGATTATTTATACATATAAGTAGTATAAAGTCTTTTGTGGCGCCAGGGGGAGCTGTGTGAAGTCTGATGAGTTTCCTCAAGTGATGTCACTTGAGTCAGCGTGGGTTTGGTCTGAGGACTACAAGTTTGAAAATGAAAAAAATCTGGAGGTGGGAAGTTAGAAAGAAGTGATGCTGCCAGACCTCTGTAGCCCACTCCTCATCTTGGTTCGAGGCTACATTAGCAGCCACTAGCATAAGACGCTCGATCTGTCAGCGCTCGATCCGCATCGGCTGCTCGATCCGATCTGCACATGCGCAAAACAGGTCCTGTAACTCAAAGAAGGTAACCGCAAATGTGCAAGTTCAAAAAACTAAAACTTAATCTATGAAATCAAGATAACAAGTGTTTTTAATCATTGGAAATTTAATAGTTCACTATTATGTAATAAGAAATGTACCAAAGTATTTTTATTTACATACTCTGATGTATATTTACAATGACTTTCATTATGGTATACTATCTGGAACGCGTATTTTTCATATATTGAATGAATTGTATTGACCACCTTTGCGCACGTGCAGTTTGGATCGAACAGTGACACGCCAGAATCTGTCGGCGGTCGAGTTGCATTGTGGGTAATGTAGGCGCCAGGTTTTGACAAGGTAGAAGAATATGTGGAATAAAAAAGATGATATCTCTGGTTCTGCTCAATCGATTTTGATAACTTTTCTTTTAAACTGTCCATCGTGAGTCCGACAATGTTATAGGAGCACAATGCTAAATCAATGAAGTAATCTTTAATAATAAAAACAATTTATCATAACTCTGTGAATAAAAGCTCTTAAATTTAAAAGAGAAGGTCTCTTAAGTTGGTTAGGGATGGCCTGTTAGCTGGCTGCAGTACGGAGCTACTTTCGCGTGAACTGTTCTCTCCAGATGCTCTTTTGATAGGTGCTACACTACTTTTTTGCTATTCCTTTTTTGCAATTGTGCTGCTGGCATCTAAACCAGAAATAAATATCTAATAATGAGAATATAGTACCACATTGACAATTCAGATAATGAAGATGCACGGAAATTGATTGCAAACTAAATTCAAGATTCAATATTTTTTTCTTGTTTGCACCCCTGATAAATGTGAAAAAGTGACGTAACATCGTATCAAATGTTTAAATCAAATGCTAATAATTGGCTGAAAATCTAAATTGTACATATTGCTTCAGCACGACCAAAAATATTTTGTACAGTCACTCCAAAAAATGTCTCAGAAAGTCTGTGCTCACCTCAGTCTCTATACTGCAGCCATCTAGCCTCTACTCTTCACAAACTAAAGAAACCTCTGCAGCCAAGAGATACTGTGCACATGTACAGACGAACAAACCAAATGCACCATCATCAGGCCTGTCAGTTTTTGGACCACAGTAACGATATGTCGCTCGTCTCCTCAGCCTCAAACATCTTGTTAGGTGACGGTTTGGTGCTTCTCAGCGCCACGCTGTACGCGGTTTCTAATGTGAGTCAGGAATACACAGTGAAGAACCTGAGCAGGGTGGAGTTCCTGGGCATGGTCGGCCTGTTTGGCACGATCACCAGCACCATCCAGATGTAAGTATGTGTGGGTTTGATCAGTCTTAGGACTCCTTCAACATTATATTTAATCCGTGTTATTTTTTTGTCCTTTTACCCAGGGTGATCCTGGAGCGTAATGAAGTTGCTAAAATCCAGTGGAGCTGGCAAGTCGGTCAGTACTCATCTTGCAAAGAAACATTTAGAAGACAAAACATGCATGAGACGACCCTACAAAGATTTCACCTCTCCTGGTTCGTCTCATTGACAGTTTTTGTGCAGATAGATACAGATATAAAATGCTAAAAGTCTTTGGAGTCTCCGCTTTTCTCCTGACTAAACTAAAGAGTTGATCAGCGATTTCCCCCGTCATAAAAAAACAAAGCTGAACATGAAGGGGCAATAGGTAACCATCAGGAGCTGCAATACTACTGATTAAATGTGTCCCCTTTATATCAAAGGACCAGAATAACCGAAGCATTTTCATACACTATAAATCAATCAGTATTTAAAACTGCATTACACATTTTGGGTCAGAAAGTGTTCAAATCCACAGAAATACAGCTCTGATCTGGTTTATCAAGTTCTAATTGTCAGTGTTGGGGAAAACCTCTCAAAGTTATACATAAGTGATTACTTATTAGTCTCCTAGAAAGTAATCTCACCACCATTTTACGAGTATCCATTATGTAGAAAGGTCCAGGATATATTTGCCTAACTTAGCACAAAGACTGGAAGCAGGGGGATACAGCTATTCTCTTTCAAAAGAAGGGAAATACACCCACTAACAATTCTAAATCCGGAGAAAAGTGTTTTTCACACACCAAAAATCAGCTCTTCAGAAAACCCATTTTTATTAATTTTGGATCTTTTTTTACATGTTGCACCTGGTTAGCTTGTTAGGAGGCTAGTCTCCATCATGTCCAGGAGTCAGCTGGGGGTTTTCCCCCCACTGTGCTAAACCAGAAACTTCCCTTTTTAGAACAGGACTTTTGAGAGGCTGCATGCTTCCACCAAACAGCTCCACTGCATAAGATAACTACTTCTGAAACCACAATGTTTTTCATTTGTACACATTTAATCCAGAATATTCTGTGTATAAATACGACAGCTGTGGAGTTGTTGGAAGGCACAAGCAGTTTGCTTCCAGTCTTTGTGCTAAAGAAGGCTAAAATGTCCCAGATCTATGTGCCGGATATGTAGATTACGTTGATCTTCTGCTTACGATGTCGAATAAGCATATTTCCTTAATGTTGGAGTGTTCCTTTAATATTTGAATTGTTACAATGAACTAACGGTTGGGTATCTCTCCTCTCAGGGCTCCTGTTCTCTGCCTTTGCGTTCTGTATGTACACTCTGTACAGCTGTATGCCCATAGTGATGAAGCTGAGCAGCGCCACCTCCGTCAACCTCTCCCTGCTCACCGCTGACCTTTTAAGCCTCTTCTGTGGGATCTTCCTCTTCCAGTACAATGTGAGCAGACACACACATACAAGTTTTTACCCCCTAACCCTAGCCTTAATACCTCCTCTCTGGGTCACAACGAGCTGCTTTGTGATAGTGACACAGCAGCGTTAATGAATGATAATAAGGGTTAAAGGGCAATTTAAATGTCATGTGTTTTCACACAGCTGCATGCATATAGACAGTCCGAAGTCCTTTAAACGACTTTTAAACAACACAGACTCTTTGTTACAGAGGTTCCCCTGTCACTTATGTAATGTCACTTATGTAATCAGTTCCCTTGGTTTTTCCTCTGATTCCCGGACATGAACTGCTCACTGAACTAGCCAGCGACTCAGAACTAAACTAATTTACTCCAGTGAGGTACTTAACTTGAAGTTTTTCATTGTATTGTACTTTATGTCTGCTCCACTTCATTTGCAGATTAAAGATCCCCTCCAGACATTGTTTTAAGACATAGAAATTCTTAAAATAACGTCTCTCCCTCTTTGAAAAATCCTGAATCTATAAGTATGCAAATGTTGTTCATTTCAAACTAAACTACTCGACACAAGATCTCTCCTGCATCACTGAAAAGTAAATTGTGCACTGGAGGTTTCAAGTTGTGTAACTTGTAAGTTTCAAATTGGACCATGACTGGCTATAATAGTTGTGATGTCATAAATCTTGCAGGTAAGTCCAGGTGTTTAAACTGAGATTTTAGGTGAGCACATAGAAACTTTCCCATATCAGGCAAATGTGAAAACAGGCTTCTAGTGTCAAACTATGCACATACATCATTCTGTAAAGTAATGATTGGAGACTCTGGTAGTGATGAAGCTACAGAGAATTATCAGCTCGACTTTACGGAGCTTTATAGTTTCAGCTCATGGTTTCAAAGTCCGGCCCACAACTTGACTGTTCTGGTTCACTCAGAACACACCGCTCTCAGAACACCGTTTTCGGCTGCAGCAGGCAGCTGTTTTCAGAGAAAAAGCTCTAAAAACCCACCGTACACAACCTGCTTAGCAACAAATTGTGGAGCATTTATCAGCTAAAGAGCCGGATATTTCCTTCAGGAGGTGGTGGAGACCAACAGAGCTGAAAGAGAGGGAAGATTGGACCAGGTGACGTGGTGACCTAGTAAATATTCACCAGGTGACACCAGTGTGGGAACACTAAAGTTTATCTTAACTACTGCATGTGTAAATAAGCAACAGTGTGCTAACAAGTTCATCATATGAACTTAAAAGGTGATATGTAAACATTGTTTTGACACTTGTTTCCCCTGCCACGGGGTGGTTATTGCAGGAGTAAGATTAAAGATTAAAAAAAACATGTCAGCTGATAAAATATGATGTATTATTATAGAATGCAGCAGCAGTACATAAAGTAGTTACCCCCTTACTTCACCAGCATCACCTTTGTTCATATAATTACATTTGCATTCAACCTGCTCCCTCTCTGCCCCACCTCAGTTCTCTGGACTCTACCTGGTCTCGCTGGGGGTCATCCTCATTGGCTTCATCGCCTTCAACGCCGTCCCGACACCCGCTGACCGCACAGACCCCACAACCTCCTCTTCCGCGCCCATCTGCGAGGAAGGTTGCTATGACAATCTTGAGGCCACTCAGAATGACATCACCAAGCAGGAAGTGGCCGTGAGGATCACCACTGAGGAGGAGGAGGATGCAGAAAAGGAGGAGGGATGGGAGGAAAAGGAGAGAGGGAAGACAAAGAGGAAGAGAGCTTCAGGGCCACCGCAGTGCCTCGGACGAGGGAACGATGATGTTGTTGCTGCTGGACGCAGCACCAAAATGTGAACTGCAGCACGAAAACCTGTCAATGTGTCATTTATATATTTTTTAAACACATTTATTTATTGAATTTTGCTTATATACAGTAGCATACAGTACATATAGAAATAAATCCAAAAAGAAGGGAAATAAAACAACAAATACACATAACAGCAAACTAAAACAGTGGTACGCGTCTCATCCGTGAACTATGTTTAAAGCTATTGTTATTGTTATTAGCATTATTGTATCAGGAGTGTTGTGCTGAAGGACGTCCATAAATGAACCCCACATCTTTTCTTGTGTTTTAATGAAATAAAAATAATTCAAATGTTTATATTTACCAAACAGTCTTTTTATCTACTGGCTGTATGAGTTTTGTCTGGGCGTTTTACAGCACACAACATGTTTTGCTCAAAGGCCAGAAAAATAAAAAATAAGACAAAAAACATATGATCATAAATAAACATAACAACCCCCCGCTCTCCTCAACATCCTCCATCACAGACTTTCACCTCGTGGGTTACCCTACAGGTGTCTCCACCTGTTCCAGTCTGTATGCTAAGCTAAGTTAGACAGCTGCTGGTTGTAGCTTCATACTTCGAGTACAGACATTGAGCTTCTTATCTAACTCTCAGCAAGGAAGCATATTTTACAAAATGTCAAACTTCCTTTCATTTACATTTAGTCATTTAGCAGACGCTTTTATCCAAAGCGTCTTACATATGAGGAAGACAATGGAAGCAATATAACAACACAAGGTAACAAAATGCATAAATGCATCAAACAGCAAACAGCATTGCACAGCCCTTGTTCGATCACAGTTACTGAATAACTGTTAACTGTGATCATTATATTGTATATCCCTTTTAGTATGTTTTCTCAAATACTTTTGTACCTGAAGAGCTGAAGTATGAAGTTGGCCGTGGACTATTTCCATCTGAGGAACCAAACTCTGATGGGAAAAAAAAAATGTCAGTGAATATTGGAAGAATTGTTCACATGCACTGACTTGGAGACACAGTTTACGTTAACATCAAGTAAAGTTATACAGTATGACATTAACCGCAAATATGAGTCTAGTTTATAGAAGGAGATGGTCAACACTAGCTTGCTCCTGATCAAGTCAAGTCAATGGGTGTTAAAAAAACAAAAACAACAAAACAAGTGGATTTAGTAGCCAATCAACAAGAGGGAACACAAGGGATGCTGTCCCTGTTAATATTTCTCACGGTATGAATAATTTTAGCTTATCGTTACAGGAGCAGAGGCTTTTAGCCACTCTGTTCCACTCTTTTAAGAAATTAAGTATTAAATTATGTCTAATACTTATTGAAGTGGTATCACCACATTGCATACCTTTAGCCTTGACTTTATTCAAGTTCTTCCTGTTCTAGTCTATCTTGTTGTAGTAAATGGAGTCAAATTTGTGCACTACGTTAGAAAACAACATTGTTAGTGTGTAAGCAGAAGTCCTCAGTGCCTGCAGCCCCACCCAGATAAAATAATCAGATCTACACGCACACACACATGTTAAGCCATTAACAAATATAGGTGTTATAACTAATTGATAAGAATTGTGAAAATAGGTAATTACTTATGTTGACACATTTTAAACTTCTACACTGATTTTAAGAGATTACAGGATTAAAGAAAGTCACTCAACACACACACACGCACACACACACACACTCAGACCTGCGCATGTCTTCATGATGGTCTTCAGTGGACCCACAGTGTAGAGCAGACCCACCAAGATACCTGCCAGGTGGCTAACCAAAGAGGTCCTGAGGAAGAGCCCAGATGAAAAATACACTACATTAGTATACTAATCAGTGTAATTAATGGTTACTGTTCAAGAACAGAGAACAGACTCAGAACCTCCTGAGGATTAGCATGTTTTATGGTATTGTGACGTCTCTTGGTACACTTTGGAGTGGCCCAGGGTAATCTATGTCTTTAATTACTACAGGATCTCACCCGGGAGCAGTTAGATAGATGAGCACTAGCTCCACCCAGCTAGCGAAGCGGTTGGTAACACGAATATTCAACACGAAGGTCACGCCACCTGGGTTGTAATGGTTACAGACAACCTTCAGAGCGAACAGGACACCTAGAAAACATAGTTATATTGAGGAGCATCATAAACTCAGGGATGGATGTAATTCAATATTCAGTGTCACCAAAACAGAAGATGTTTACAGTCAATATGAAATCAGAAGGGAAAGGAAATGAGCAATAATTTTGCCACTTCTACACGTCGTTCCACACATTTAACAAAAAATGTCCAAATTCATATTTTCTCATTTTATCATGTCAAACCCTTTTTGTTTTTTGGGGCTGCAAATAACTTTCTTGATTTATCGATTAATCGTTTGGTCTATAAAAAGTCACGTTTTACGTTTTTTACGTTCTGATCTATAAGTGAAAAATGCACAATTTGACATAGTTGAAATATTTAAATGACTTGTTTGACCAATTGTCCAAAACCCAAAAAGAAAACCAGCAAATATTCACATTTTAGAAGTTGAAACCACTGACTTTAGGCATCTTTTGGTGTTGATCGACTAACTGATTAATCGACTAATTGTTTCAGCTCTATTTTTAATGCTTACTTACTTTTCATGCTGTATCACATATATGAGATATGTGAAACATTTGTGACTTGGTTTGAAACATTCTATCCAAATAAAAGCCTTTTAAAACAACAACCCTGTTGGTAGTTTGCACCTGAAAAGCCGACAGCACACTTGTTGCTGTGCGATGACACGTCTACGAATCCTCCTAACGGATCAGAGACCTGGATGAGCTTTGTCAGCGCCGCCTGCAGCAGCAGGTAGACCAGTCCGGTGAGCAGAGAGAAGACCGACAGCAGGTAGAGGAACCAGCCTCCGCCCAGACGTCGCTCCAGCCTGATAGGACATCATGTTGAAGTAGAGATGCCAATCATTGATGTGGTGCAGGGGGGACAGGAAGAGGCGACCCCACTCTTTATACCTGTACACATGTTGGAGGCTCACACAGGCCTGAGGATTGGATGGATAGAAAGGAGTGATAACAGTCATGTTTTACTACAAGCAGTGGCACATTTACTAACAAATTTGAGGTTCTTGTACTTTACTTGTGTATTTCCATTTCCACTACATTTCAGTGGGAAATATTGTACTGTATACATATCACTAATCTGACAGCTGTAGTTACTTTGGAGATTGAGATTTTACATACAAAACATATGATGAGTTTATAAAATATGATGAATTGTTTCCCAACAGGATATAAAATAGTTAAAATGAGCTCCACCTTAACCTGCCCCAACAGTAAAATGCTGCTTACATGTTAATGCGGCTAATCCATCAATAATAATGATCGAATAACATTTACAGGGGACATTAGTTATGCTTTTAAAACCTTTACTTTTACTTCAGTAAAATCCTGAATGCAGGATTTTTACTTGGAGTAATGAAGTATTCTTAAAGAGTGACAAGGCAAGGCAAGTTTATTTGTATAGCACATTTTAGCAACAAGGTCATGCAAAACATAAAAGATATAAACATAAAAGCAGCACTGGGCAATATAAGAAGACATTTAAAAACACCTCAACAGTTCAATAGAAAATAAAAACAAGATAAAACAGGAGAGTAAAAGTTACAGTTAAGTGTAAGAAATTAATCATTATTCAATTTAATAAAAGGCAGCGGCAAACAGAAAAGTCTTCAGCCTTGATTTAAAAGAACTGAGAGTTGCAGCGGACCTGCAGTTTTCTGTGAGTTTGTTCCAGACATGTGGAGCATAAAAACCAAATGCTGCTTCTCCATGTTTAGTTTGGACTCTGGGGACAGAAAGCAGACCTGATCCAAGACGACCTGAGAGGTCTGGGGATGGTTCATAACGTAGCAGAAGATCAGAAACATACCTTGGCCCTAAACCATTCAGCGCTTTATAAATTAACAGTAGTATTTTGAATTCAACTCTTTGACAGACAGGAAGCCAGTGTAAAGACCTCAGAACTGGATTGACGTGATCCACTTTCTTCATCTTAGTGAGGACGCAAAAGAGAACTGTAAAGACACCGTCACAGTAGTCGAGTCTACTGAAGATAAATGCATGGACAAGTCTATCCAAATCCTGATGAGACAATAGTCCTTAAATCCTGGACTTAATCAAAAGCATGAAATTAAGATTGGGCGCTGCGTAACTGTGACAAATGTGTCAAAACTGGCTGAGGAATTGTAGTGTGGTAAGAAAAAGTTCGACATTTTGGGAAATACACTTATTATTCGCTTTCTGGCAGAGATTTAGATGAGAAGATCGATACCACTTTCATATCTGTTCATCAAATATAAGGCTACCTCCAGTTAGCTTAGCTTAGCACAAAAACTGGAAACAGCTAGCCTGTCTCTGTCCAACAGTAACACAATCCATCTATATACCAGCACCTGTGAAGTTCCCGCCTTATATCTCATGTCTTTAATCTATACAATAACCAAAGTTTTAAGCAGGGTTACGTGCTGGACTATTTCTTGGTCAGGACCAGTTGCCAGGCAACCAGAGGAGACTCCATGAAGTTACCAGTGCCAGCTAAGAGAAAGTCCTGCACCTAACCTCCCGCAAAAAACGACAAATTGTTTGTTTTAAAATGACAACTCAAGATTACAGGGGCATAGAGGGCAGCAGTAGTGACATTCCTAATGTTAGCGTGATGAGTTACCTTCATCAGCGGAGCAGCAGGGAATGTGTAAAGGTACACATTGAATCCCAGGACAGCCAGGGTGACTGCTGGGATGTCGCCCAGACCCTCCTGGAACAGCTGGACGGCCAGAAGCCCAGCTGGAACCCCCTCTGCATACTAACAACACCCTGCGGAGGGATGGTTATAAGGAAAGGCTTGACATTTTGGAAAATGCACTTGTTTGTTTTGTTGCCCAAAGTCAGATGAGAAGATTGACACCACTCTCCTGTTTGTGCACTAAATATGAAGCTACCACCAGCAACCGTTTAGCTTATAGACGAGAAACAGACTGACACAGATTGCCTGGCTCTCTCCAAGGGTACTAGCAGCTCTAAAGCTCACTACTTAACACACTGCATCTGTTTTGTTTAATCTGTACAACAACTGAATGGTAACAACTTTTTGCTATTTCACAGCAGGTTATGTGCAGGACTATTTCTTGGCTGGGATCAGTAACTTCCTGGAGTCTCAGAAAGCAAACGTGGTTTAGACACACACACACACACACACACACACACACACACACACACACACACACACACAAACACACACACACACACACTCACATGTTTCCATCACTTCAAAAGACATTACATTGACTTACATTGATTTGCTGGATACATACCCTAACTTTCAGCCAAGTCTTCATCCTAAAATTGTATTATTTACGTTAAGGGGACTTGCGTTTTGTTCCCAAAAGGAAGGCGAGTCCCCACAACATGAGTAATACACGCTCACAAACACACACACACACACACACACACACACACACAAGTGGAGCACAGAAACGTCCTGGTTGGCATCCAGATGCAGAACAAACAACTTAAAACAATGAATTCTTAAATGTAGTTTTAGTCAGTATTATGTCTTAAGGCCATCAATACTGTATGTTAGTATGTGTGTGTATATGTGTGTTTTTTTTCCACTAAGCCAGGACCTATACCGATAAAACAACTTCATCATTTTTAATAACACACATATCATGTTTGGTACCATTCTGCTAGTTTCAATCTCAAAATGCCAAATCTACAATATTACATAAGAAATCATGTGAACGTTATAAGACAATAACAATAATTGTCATAACTTTCTTGTTTGGCCAGCAAGAAGGGCTATTCCCTGTTATTATACATAATCTCATAAGAATTATGTTCAAACCATTTGAGGTCACTTATTATGACACAATCTTATCATCTAACTAAGAGTATTTATCAAGTCAAGTCAAGTCTGCTTTATTGTCAATTCTTCCACATGTAGAGTACATACATACAGAGAATCGAAATTGCGTTACTCTCAGACCCCCGGTGCATAGAGATAACATTGACAGTAGAGCCTAAAATCTAGATCAAATATAAAATATAAGCTAAAACTATACAATAAGGGAATATAAAAAAAAAAGAGACATAATAAAAAAAATAAAATAAAAAATAAGGTTGCCTAAAAGCAGCGCAAGGCACATGGCAGATAAAGTGCAAACCAGTGAACAAACAGTGCAGATAAAAAGATTTTAAGTGCATAGAAAAAAAAGCTTATTCAGTCTGATTAAAGTGACAAAGGGCTTATTTTAATTAAACTGACTGATGAGGTGGTAGAATGACGTCAGTTCCATGGTGAATGAGGTAGTGAGCAGACCAATGCTACACAAAGTGACTGGTGCATGACATCGTATGTTAGTGGAAGGACCTGGGGATGAGGGATCTGGGGCGAGGGGTTCATGGTTCATGGTTTATTTACCAAAATGTAGAACTACTCCTACTTTATTTAACCCTTTCCAGTGGACAGATCTGATGCAGACATGCAAAAAGAACACGGTTTAAGTGATACACACACTCAACACTAATCTACTCTCCTCAGGCGTGAATTAAAGGTGTTGCGTACTTTATGAGTAAATGCATTATTTCTCTAGCTGCACAAGCCTCCTCCCAGACTCACGTTGGGGTGACCCGCCTCCGTTTTCCCGAGCCAGAAACGAAACCGAAACCTAAGCGGTCCTTGAACGTGGACTCGAGTCCGCATGCTCAGAGGACACTTTTCCCCATTTGACTGCTTTAAAGCTCCAGTGTGCAAAATTTAGGAGGAGCTATTGGCATGAATGGAATGTAATATTTATAAGTATGTTTCCATTAGTGTGTAATCACCTGAAAATAAGAATATTTGTGTTTTCGTTCCCTCACAATGAGCCCTTTAAGGTTCCCCTCCACGGAGGTCCCCATGTTGCACCGCCATGTGTCTAAAGTAGCCCAGAACGCTGCAGGGGTTGGAGCCAAATCCGTGATCTGGTCTCTGTCACACAGACCAGTGGTCTCTACCACTAGGGACACTGAAGGCAGTGGTCTCCTGGCTGTGTTGGCAACACTGTTATAGTATAAAATGTACTATTATGATATTCGATTATGCCTATTGTTGCACTGT
Source organism: Coreoperca whiteheadi (assembly GCA_011952105.1). NCBI lineage: Eukaryota > Metazoa > Chordata > Actinopteri > Centrarchiformes > Sinipercidae > Coreoperca > Coreoperca whiteheadi. The sequence goes on along the minus strand of CM022478.1, from coordinate 4,221,028 downwards.
ACAATATTGCAGTTTGTGTGGTTATACCTACAGGAATAAATCTAGATCATTATCCTTTGTCTTTTAAATATACTATATTTTTGATTATGCCTCTAGTCTTCAGAATCAGCTTTATTGCCATGTAGGTTTGCACATACAAGGAATTTGCTTGGTGTTTTTGGCACTTAACACCGCCCCTAGTGGTAGAGACCACTAGTCTGTGTTACAGAGGCCAGACCACGGATTTGGCTACAACCCTCTCTCCCAGAAAGGACAAACCAAACACTGGTTTTCGAGTTCCGAGGACACCATCCTACAGGCTTGGAGGGGAGGGGGAGGCGAGCGGTTGCAAACTGCCATTTCGCCGCTAGATGGCACTAAATACTACATGGTCATTTATTTATCATTATGCAACACGAGGTTGTACAACGAAATTAAGTTAGTAGTCCCTTCATGCTACACACATACAGTATATATATCCTACAGTTATTTACATATATACACACTGGACCTTTAAATTAAATCACATATTTAATATCTTTAATGTGAAATATTCTACATTAAATACAATTATAAATCACGTTTCTCTATCAGATTCAAAGAAATGCATTGTGGTGGGAAAAGATTACTATGTGGTTCATACTGCAATGATCTATAGAAATGATTTATGATTTAAGAAGAAGAAGAAGCAGAAGCAGAAGAACCAGAAGCAGCAGCAGCAGAAACCATACCACAAGAAGAACCAGAAGCACCAGAAGAAGAAGCACCACCAGCAGCAGCAGCAATAAAAGAAGAAGAAGAAGAAGAAGAAGAAGAAGAAGACGCTCCAGAATCAGCAGCAGCAGTAGAAGCACCAGAAGAAGAAGAACCATCGGCAGGAGCAGCAGCAGTAATAGAAGAAGAAGAAGATCCAGAAGCGGCAGCAGCAGAAGAAGGACCAGAAGAAGAAGAAGAACCACCACCACCACCACCACCACCTCCTCGACGGTCTCTCGTGTTGACAAGCGTTACGTCAGTGCTGTGTCGTCACGTGGGGCGGGCCGTCGGGGCTGTGTTGTTGCTGTCGTCGTGCGGGACGCGAAGAGTCTTTCACACCATTCAGATTTTGGATTAAACAACGGATAACTGGAGCATCATCAACTCCGTAAAGGACTCAACTGTTTGCTGGGTTTTTTTTCTTTTGTCTTCTGCTATCTTGAGTCGACATGGGGAGCTGCTTGACTGTGGGGCCAAACGAAGCTCTGGTGGTCTCCGGTAGGTGTTACGCTGCTTACTGAGCTAACGTTACCGCGGCCAGCTAGCTGTCATGTTGATGTAGGAGCTAACGGCAACTGACGCTAGCCAGCTATTAGCAGGTGGCAGGCGCTAACTGGCCAACCACGTTCATCTCGCTGTTGTTTGTAGACCGATAACTTTTGAATTCCTGCCAACCCTAAAAAGGACTACTGCGTGAATGTGCTTGACGTTACTTAGAACCCGAACACTAACATCGTTATCAAGCGATGCAGCGACGCTACGTCCGCGTTATTAACCGTTATTAACGCGCACAGGCGGCTACAGTGAAGCACAAAGCCGAATAACACGTGTGTAGTTAGATAGTTCCTATAAAAGCTCCTGTCTTTGGAAGCAGTCCGTCGCTTCATTGAGGCCCACAGGGATGTTGTACCCGAAGGGGGGCGGGGGTTAATCTTCATCCAGAGCGACCAAAGCCACCACACTGACACAGCCAGTTCTTTGGCTTTAGATCCTAAACATATCACTCTCCTCGGCTGTGATGTGTTTTGGTTAGATTTTACAGAGATAACTTTAGTTTAATGTTACTCTAGTGTTGAAATTATTTTCAGTATATTAGTTTGAATCCAAGTTGAAAATGAAATATCACTGACCAGCAAATCTGCAGTCTAGAATATGTGTGCTTATGTAACTCTAGGTATGTCCAGCAAGGTACAGCTGCACGGTTTAAATATTAATAATTAGCCTAATTAATGCACATGGATATTTGGCATCTCTGTAGTATTGTCACACAAAATATCACAAAGATGCTGTGTTCTGCACAGCAGTGGTTCCCCATATTGTTGGCTTGTGACCCCCAAAAGATAGCAGTGTCTACTTGTGACCCATCATTACCAGTTGGGTTATTACCAGGTCGACCAAAGAGAGATTTTGTTTCTCTGTTTTGTGTGAAAATGTAACAATATTAAGTAATTCACAAGTTAAAAAAACTAAAAGACTAGAGGACCAGCTGAAGAGATAAATCAGTTTTCTGCTTCCCTGTCTTGTTTTGATCTCACAGCCCCTCCAGGTTTATGACGTGAGCCCTTGAAAGGGTCCCAACCCCCCGGTTGGTAACCACAGCTGTATAGCATAGCTTTTGCCCACTGTTTTTACACTTGTTTTGTTTGGTGCTGTGCTTTAATTCACACAACCTGCTTTTCACTGAAAGAGTTCTCAGAGGCCCTGAAGTGAAGAAAGTGAAATAAATATTAAATAAATCCGACTGCTCAGTGTTCAGCTAAGGCTGGAGCTTATGTTAAATATCTGTGCTTTTCTACGGTTTGATAGCAACATGTTATTTGATGTTGGATGGATAATTGAACATGAAGCGTTGTCTCAATGGACCTGTTCCTCCTCCCTCAGGTGATTGTTGTGGCTCTGATACGAAGACCTACGTCGTGGGAGGCTGGGCCTGGGCTTGGTGTCTCATCTCAGACACCAAAAGGTGACAACATAGTCCATAAACATAAGGTCCATTGATGTTACATTATGTATCTTAAAAATGGAGTTGGCCTTTTAGTAGCTCCATGAAATGCTTTCGTGCCAGCAACACAACTCACCACAGATAAGTGGATTATACTATCGAAAGCCTGCTGTTCAAACTCATTTAGAGAAAATGACCAAGGTTTTTAAACAGACCACAGCTTGAATTTCCACAGGGAAGTCAGTCCCATTATCTGCATGCAGTCAGTGAGTAGAGGATGAAAGCTGTTGTATTACAGTCTGTCTGGTATTACACACACAGTGTGTAAAAGATGTTTCTAACTTAAACAGGATCAAAGGTCTTTTTCCTTTTCAGCCTACGTCACATATACACATTCCCACTTTTTCTAAACTGTGTAGTATGCTTGACTTATAAATGTGCACTGTCCTCTTAAATGTGCAGCGTCACAAGACAAGTGAATTTCTTAGGTAAATTTTTTTTTTTGAAGTAGGTGTCATTGGCCGGTTAACATGTTATCACGTGTTCAACAGTCCTGCCACATGTCGCCGCCGAGATTGTGAAATAATCCATTACCTCATTTCCTGAGTAATGCTCTGTTGTTATGTCCAGTCCTTGGATTTATGTTGTAGCAGTTAATTCAGGGTCAGTATGCCTCAAGCAAAGTGCTTGTCGGATGGTCAAACAGTGGTTGAACAGGTGTAAAGACGTAGTCGGACAAGACATTGTATAAAACAATGTTTTTCAATGATCCATACCCGGCCCTTTACTGCTGGGCGGTATTAAAGAGAAAAGAAAGCGGTGTGATTGGTGAAACATTTCATGAGAATAAGAAATGCTTAAACATGAAAAAGTTAATTATGTTGACTTTGTCTGCAACCTGCAGTAGGAAGTGCAACTATTCTCGCGGCCTGACAATATACAGTATTTAACATCTACAGATTTTATCCCATTATTTTTCACAGCTTGCTCTCATTACTTCATATTCTCCTCTTCATTGCCTCTTAAATGTGCTTTTGTTCCCCGCTGTAGGATAACCCTAGAGATCATGACTCTGCAGCCCCGATGTGAAGATGTGGAGACAGCAGAGGGTGTAGCCATCACTGTCACAGGGGTGGCTCAGGTAAGACCACATCCCAGCGTCCTCTCCGCGAACCCTGTCACAGACATGGGCCAGACCTCGGATTGGAATTTGTCAGACTTCATCTATTATCAATAAGGCTGTTTGTCCAACCTCAATACTTCTGATACTTACTGAAATGTGTCCTATGCTCAGAATATCGAAATATGACATCTATTGAAAGCTGGAATCGTTTGTCTTGTTTACTTATTCTTTGATCAGATCATTTTCTGATCAACTTGGCAATTTTAGACTCTTCCATTTAGTTGTTGCACGGCTGCTTGTGTTGTGACGACATTTAATATTTCAGAACTTTAGCTTCTTTGGCTTAAATGAAAAAAAAAAGTGGTAGTTTTAAGTTTATTAAGTAAGGCATCAAAATATATAATTTTGCTATTTGTACCAAAACTCAGGTAATTTATCAGCATTAGTATAAAACAATCTCAAATAAGCCCTTGTTACCACTTGTCTTGTGTTTATTTATCTTATTTGCTTTCTGTTAAGAGAAAGCAATTCGTTTTTAGATAATATCAAACACTGCAGATAGATTTACTTTTCCAGTGAAAAATGGGAAAAATTAACAACAATTGATGACATTTCTGATAGGTGATGGCCTGACCCCCCTACACAATTAACACCTGTTTAGTTTTCTTAAACTATTTCATTATTGCTTAAATGTTTAACGCATTCTATAGTGGCATTTTGAGGGAACGGAGAATATAGCACAGACTACATCACATACTCTGGGCCTCACTGTGTCTTCTTCAGGTGAAAGTCATGACTGATCAGGACTTGCTGGCTGTGGCTTGTGAGCAGTTCCTGGGTAAATCAGTAATGGAAATCAAGGCTGTGGTTCTGCAGACTTTGGAGGGACATCTGCGCTCCATTCTAGGTATGGACGTTTAACTGCATGTTTATCGAAATTAGACACCCGAATCGGTTTTCTGACATGCCAGTGTAAATAATTTACTGCAACTTACAGTTATTTTCAGTTTTAATGAACCTGCTAATTTTTTTAATCGATTAATCGTTTGAGATTTTCCCAGAGTCCAAGGTGACGTCTTAAAATTTCTCCTTTTGTACGACCAACAGTCCAAAATGTAATGACGCTCAATTTAACAAAACAGAGAATGTAAGCAAATTGTCACAATGAAGAGGCTGGAGTCTTTTGCTTGAAAATTATTTAAACAATGAATTGATTATCAAAATAATTGACAAATGTATTAAACAACAAATCGCTCTAGAACGGTTTGTCATGGCACTAAAGAGGAAATCAAGGCTGCTGCTAGTTTGTTAAAAGGGACCTTTTGAATTGCAAGGTACTCGTGGTACGGAGTTATTGACAACATCTCTCTTTTGCAGGTACCTTGACTGTAGAGCAGATCTATCAGGACAGGGACCAGTTTGCTAAACTGGTGAGGGAGGTGGCAGCTCCCGACGTGGGCAGGATGGGCATCGAGATTCTCAGCTTTACCATTAAGGTGCGTTGAAGCAACAATACCTCTGACAGCAGCCAGTAAGTGCAATGATAAGAATGCCTGAAGAAAATGCTAATGTAGCTACTTAGCAAAGCAAGGTCAAAATAATACAATTCGGGCCTTTTGACATGACATTCTCTCTTAATACGAAGAGAAAAACAGCTCGTATTGAAATAGACCTGCAGTGTTGATCCAAGAACAAAGCAGTACACGTGCCTGTTGATTATAGAGATAGAAGCTAGCTGTGTATCCATATTTTAGCAAAGATAAGACAGTTTGGACCGTACTAATCAAGTGCATAGAAGATTTACTGCTGTTTTGCTACTTGTTTTTGACTACAACCCCCCCAGAACTAATGGAATGTGTTTGCTGAGTACAAGCAAACTTTTGTCTACGGGGGTTGAGTATTTTATATTCAAAAGTTTGGTTGGAGAATGACTTAAATATTAAGAGGGGAATAGGAAGAACATCCTCAGGCCACAAAGAGCCCCAACGTTGGTTTTGTCTTTTGCTGTGTGGCTATTTCTATTCCCGTCATTACCGTGACTGCTGTCGTTTTCATTAGCAGTTGTGTTGTGTTTAGCCACAAGGGAGCGCCGATCTCCTTGTCCAACACAAGCAGAGCAGAACCAGCAGATGGGTGCTTTCCATTTGGCTAGTGTGGCTCCTCACTTCTGTAAATAGACGATTAAAATATGTTTATTACTGAAAAAAAACAGAATGGACATCAGAGAGCAAAAAAAAACATTTCAATGTTCTAGCCTAAATAAAATCTATAGAATTAGTTTGTGAAAGACCACAGGTACAATAAGTCCTTTTCAGGCTCAGACTGATATAGGACTATTATAGGTCCGTCGAGTGCTAGCACGCCAAAGCTTGCTACGCTAACAAAAGCTAGCTGGCCTCCTAAAGCACGGCTTGTTTACGGGCGCTGAGTTGTAACGTTAAACGTGGAAGACAGCAAGCATTTTACGTGACTGACAAAGAGGAAAGCTTGCACGTATTCCTTCGTTAGACAAGCAATGAAAACATGAATGTATGCGTAAGATCTAAAGACACAGACAATAGGCTGCATTAAAAATGTAATTTCTACTTAACTACCTTCACATTTTAAACAACTATCCTGCTGGTGTTTATAGTTTTGTGGAGTCCAGCAAAGCTGCAGAAATCGGTTCACTGCTCCGTGTTGGGTCTGATAAACTGAAACATGCTGTTGTTTCAGCTCTTATAGTAGTATTTCAGAAAGTTGAATGAATATCATGATGATACAGTTTACTGTTATATTTTTAGCCACAATAATTGTAGCATGAAAATTTGATACCGACACTTCCCAAAGTGACTAATAATTCATGAGCGGTAGACTGGCATTTATAAATCTCCGGCTTCTCGTAATGATCACTTGCCTAAAATCTTCGGTACTTAAGTGGCACTGCAGTAAAATCCAACTCTCCACTTCTTCTGGAGGGAAAAATAATCCCACTGGAACTGATCAGAAGTTCAGGTCTCTGCTTGTTGGGTAATGCAACATTAAAGTGCAACGTTATGATTGTGAGCGCGCTGTTGTGTCCATTTCTGTATGACGCATGAACTACCATTAACAAATGGGAAATACAGTGCGTGTTTACATGCTAAGCAGTACTAGAAATCCTACAAACATTAGTCAGAAGCCACCCTGTCTTGTTGTTAATCTGTGTAGTTTTGTATTCTAACATGACTTTAAACCGTAATGTCATAATGTAAAGGACCATTTTTGAATATGTTTTATATCTACTGTCCCGAGGCTGCTGCTCATTAGAGAAGTCATATCTACTGGGTTTTGTTTGTGTAATAATTGACTGGAAGGAGACTCCCCCTGAAGAGTTTACTGTTGTTGATTAGAAGTAATTGAAGTGTGGTGCGGAGTGCAGACACAGCGGCTGACCACAGCGCTCGCCCAGAATCCATTTCTATCACATCAATTAGTCCGAGTCGAGATGGTTTTTCAGCGATGCATCAGGACCAGACAGCTCGTTAGTGGACGCCTCGGACATTTGTGGGTTTTTCTTTCATATGTATATAATTTTTTCTGTGATTTTAAAACATCAAAATACTTGTGGCAGTTTGTCTCCTGGTGTAGATATTATTTGTTGGACAGCTGATGTTCCTTATGCTATTGTCGAATATAGCTGAGACCTTAACGCTAATCAGACGCCGTCGTCAGCAGTTCCAGTTAATGAGGCATTTGCTTGTGCCAGCATCTGTTCAGTGAAGGTGCAGAAATAAATAAGCTGTTACCACGCACAGAGAGAAGGTGTCCATTTGTGGTTGAAACTACACTGGACACATATACCTTAATCAGTGGTGGGAGAAATGGGATAATTAGAAAACATTACAACTCAAATAAAATGCTCACTCCTCAGACCTACGTTAATATTTTCTTCTCTTCTCATCAGTCTAGCCTTTTCTGAAGAAAGCACATTTTATGAGATTTTTTTATATTATGACTTCAAGGTTTTATTCATCACTTCTTTAACTGGGAAAGAGTTCCAGCCGTTGACCCTTCGCCTCACAGCTAAACTGGATTTTGAAAAATGGTTTCAATTAGGCTCATCTGTTACAGCGTCCCTTCACGTGGGCTAAGATAGATGTCTTTTTACATTTAAACAATCTTGTCAGTCACACTTCAGTGTTTACGGGAAGCTCTTTGCTTATAGGTTCACCTGTTTGTCTGTGCTCGCAGGATGTATATGATAAACTGGATTACCTGAGCTCCCTCGGGAAGACCCAGACTGCAGCTGTCCAGAGGGATGCAGACATCGGCGTGGCCGAGGCAGAGAGGGACGCTGGGATACGGGTAAGGAGGCTTCTAGCACGTGGGAAACTCCGAGAAGTGGATTCTGATGTGCACAACGACCAACTGCACACTGCTTTACTTCTCTATCGTCTCCTAGGAAGCAGAATGTAAGAAGGAGATGATGGACGTCAAATTCCAGGCTGACACCAAGATGGCCGACTCCAAACGAGAGCTGGAGCTGCAGAAAGCTTCTTTTAACCAGGAAGTCAACACTAAGGTGGGCACCTGGGGTTTTACTTAATACATGACTTAATATTTAGGGTGGGCAGTTAGATGTAGTTATGTTTGGTTGTTTCCAAGCAGTGGCCCGACAGTCGTAGGTCAGTCATCATAAACTTGTGTTGTGCCATTGTTCACTTCATTTAACATTCTAGTAGAGACGTGAAAGTATGATCTGGAATATGGTACGGTGCAGCCATTACTCAGTGTCAACGTCATATAGTGTCAATGAAGAGCTCAACCAAGCACATGCAAAATAATTTGTTTTGACTCAGCGAACGATGAACCTCAAAGCTACTTAATAGTAAGCAAAAGGGACAAACTATGTTGAAACCAGGTTTCAAACAAAATGTGTGTTACCTCGGGTTTGTGCTGAAATGTGACAGTCTATGCGCTGATGTGTTTCAGAAAGCAGAGGCCCAGCTGGCGTACGAGCTGCAGGCCGCCAAGGAGCAGCAAAAGATCTGTCTGGAGGAGATCGAGATCCAAGTGGTGCAGAGGAAGAAACTGATCACCATTGAGGAGAAGGAGATTGAGCGGATAGACAAGGAGCTCACTGCCACCGTCAAGAGGCCCGCTGAGGCCGAGGCCTACAAAATGCAGCAGCTGGCTGAGGGGCACAAGTGAGTGAGAACCCATCGGTTAAAGGGGCATTTAGCCAGCTTTATCAACTTTCTTTACCAGTATCCCCTATCAGTAGAAATCGCAAGATCACTGAGAGAACTAAGACAAGTGTTAGCACGGTCGACGCTCCCTCCTCTTCTCCTCTTGAGGCACAGCAGCCTGTAGCTGGTTTAAAACAAATTACGTAGCAAGCTAATTAGAGTGTAGATCTGAAATATCTGGAAAAGAGGTCATGTCAAAATGCCAAACGCTCCAGTAGCAATATTGCAGCCTTGTTGGTGTTTTTATTTTTGGAATAACAGCAAGCTTGTAAGCTTCATAGCCGACACGCCTTGTGAATTTAATTTGCTCGTGGCATCGGCAGTAAAAAAAATGCGAGTAGGTGGAGAAGCTGGTTGTTGAAATACCAGAGGAGCAGAGGATATTGTGCCTGAAATGTAACATCTAAAAAAAGCTTTTTAAAGTCAGTGGTATTGATCAACAAATCTGTCAGTTCCCACAGTTTTTTAAAAGTTCTAGTCATTGTAGGCTTCAGGGCAGTACATGAAAATCAGATATTAGTTATTTTAGCTTGTGCGTTTCCCCTGCCTCAGGATAAACACGGTGCTGATAGCCCAGGCTGAGGCAGAGAAGATCAGGAAGATTGGTGAGGCGGAGGCCTGCTCCATCGAAGCAGTGGGCAAGGCGGAGGCTGAGAAGATGAGACTGAAGGCTGAGGCCTATCAGCAGTACGGAGAGGCAGCCAAGACCGCCCTGGTCCTCGAGGCCCTGCCTAAGGTAAAACCCTTGACAGGTTCTCCAAGTGTCCTTAAAAGCTCCATAATGCACATCCAGCTTCTCTAACCACTTGTAGCTTTGTTCATGAGATGAACAAATGAAAGTTCATTTAGAGTTCACTGGTTACAAGCATGAGCCAGTGCTAGGTTAGTGCATGATTCCTGTGCCAGGAAGTATTTTCGTTAAGTCAGTACATGAATTGAAAAACGTCTTCACCAGTTACTATAGTTGTAAAAACACTGTGCTACCTCAGCGCATTGGTATTAAAGGAGTAGTTTAACATTTTGGTAAGTAAGTTTATTCACATTCTTGCCAAGAGTTACCACGACACCGCTCTCATGTCTGTCCGTCAAATATGAAGCTACTGCCATGAGGCATTTGGCTCAGCTTAGCAAAAAGACTGGAAACAGGGAAACATCTGGCCTGGCTGCCTCTAAATTTACTAAATTCCGCCTACCAGCGCCTCTAAATCTCTAGTTATATCTTGTTTGTTTAATCCCCTCAGCTTCCCACCACACGAGCAGCTGGAGAGATGTAGCATGCTTGTTTAGCTTTAAGAAACTAGCATGCTGTATTTTACACACAATGCAGCTATATTTCCATGTTGAAACTTTTAAAGTAGCAATATTCAGCTCTCGAACCCAAATTCAAAACACTTAACAACAGATGGCCAAGAGTATTTTTTTCAGGCAGCGGGATATAAACCCATGGCTCACGGGATGGAAAATGACAGCTCTCAGTCTTACACCACAATCATGAGACTATGATGTATAATGTATCACATGATCACTGATAACATCATGTGGGAGATTTTGATTTATTTCCTGCTTACAGTAATCACATAACCGTGTCTTTGCAGATTGCTGCCAAGGTGGCAGCGCCGTTAGCCAGGACCAAAGAGATAGTCATCCTCAGTGGGGAGGGCAACCGCGTGACGGGCGAGGTGAACCGCCTTTTGGCTGAACTTCCTGTGTCCGTCAATGCTCTCACTGGAGTGGATTTGTCAAAGGTTAGCATGCTTTATCATATACGTATGTGCAGTATTTCTAAGCTATTAAATGCATGAGGGATTAGAATATTGCATCAGATCTGATTATATGGTTATGTTAGTTCTGGGTTTGAAAAAAGGCCTAGACTATGCGTCCCTAGCTTTGTAGGACGACCGTGAAAGGCTGCATGATTCACCTGTTGTTCCTGTGTTTGTTTGTGTACATACTTCTGTTTTTGAGCGTTGACTTAAATTGATTTACTTTCTTATTTATTTATTTTATATACTGTATGTATGTATTAGTGCTGCACGATATGGTAAAAAAAATCATTGCAATTATTTTAACAGATATTACGATCATTATGATTCACGATTAGTGAATGATTATTAGGGAATGATCATTTTTGCATCACAATTTTCATTGAAAAAAACTATTAAAATCATGATGATGTGACATTTGTTGGGGTCTGTATCAAACAAACGTATTTTCTTACATCTGGAGAACGAGATTTGTAGGCCTGAGGCGTCTCCGCAGCACTCCATTATAACGCTGTTTTGTCACACGTTTGACCTTTTATCAACAAAATTGCTGCTTCTGGGATTTTGATATTACACTTGGCCATATTTCAATGGCCAATTTCAATAATATTTTGATTAATTGTGCAGCCCTAATATTAATAATGTTTTATGGGGGAGGGGCTTAGTGGTTTAGCATTGCACTTTCATAAAGTTGGGGACTTGTGAGACATATAGTCAGAATCAAAGTAGCAGAGGTTCAGATATTGTGTCTCGAGTAGACCCTCTCTGACTTGTAAACTCCCACACAAACTCCTTACCTCCAATTCATAATTCAGATTTTCTGTTGAAAAATGTGTCGTCTGAGATAACCGTGATAAACTAAGGTTTAAATGTGATGTAATATAAACAGAGTGAAACACAACTTTAAGTATGGCATTAATAGTTTGGCAAACAAAGCATGTTTATTCTTAAGGTCAATTTAGGAATGTAAAACAAAATAGTGGCTCAAAGGATGCCTGTTGCTGCACATCAGTATCCTAGTCACCACCAGTCTTTGAAAACCTGCTTATTACAAGGTGCATTTCTGTAATGTTGACATGTTGAGTTCCTGTCAGAAAACACAGGACATCGATAAATCCATAGGGGAAGTCGGCAAATATGTTTTAAAGATTTTTTTTTCCATACATCCATTGCATTAGATGGTGGATTTTAGCTTTTTGTCTCCAATCGGAGCCTAAAAGGAGTCGAATAGCCAGCCAGTCGAGCCTTCGGGGAAAAACGTGTAGGCCATGAAGGCTCACCAGCTTAGTTCTGGAAAATTCATGTGGTTTGTTTCAGAGCCTCAGAGATTCAATGGCAGCTTGAGTAATCTGTCCTTTTTCGACAGATCCCGTTGCTGCAGAAGATGACCAGCACTCAAGCCTGAAAACCGACGACTCTACGTGACTTCAGTATCTGTTGGATGCACTCTGATAGACTGCCTTTAATACACTTGAAGAATTTTTGTTGTTTTATACGTATATACTGTATACCAAGTGAATTTTGGAAACCTCTGGTGCCTTAATTTATACAGGACCAGAATATCTGCATGCACTGCTGCTCATTCAAAGATTTTGTTTTAAAATTAAGTAAATTAATTTATTTTGTGTTTTCTCTTTGTATTTGAACTGTATATATTGACCCGTTTGTATGAAATGTCAACGAAGAGGAGAGTTTGATATGAGACTGGTGTGACGGTTGACCTACCTGCTGACTCTCACCCAGGTTAGCGTCATGTTGACATGTGACCCGACAGATGACGTTAACACCTGTTCTTTGGTATTTGTACATTTGGGCTCTGCTTTGTCAGACAACAAGGCCTCTGCACTCCCCTTTTTACATTCCATATGTTGCAGGCCTTTGTGTTGATTTACCTCCTTATTTATTTTTAGACACATCTGCATTCCGTAGATAATCTGAATATCTTGTTAACTGTAGAGCTTTCTTTGTATATCACAAGTTGTGATTTTCAACTATCAAATGTTATTCAGGTTATTTTATGTCTCAGTGATTGCATTTTTACAATGTAACAGGTGCTCACAGTCTCAACAGAAGCCCCTTTCATTGTGCAAATATTGTCTGTTCCTCTGAAAGAAGTTTCATTCTCCACAAACTGTTGACATCAGGCATGATACATGTGATTATTATTTATATGCTGGCAGGAAAACAGGAAGGAAATTCTGATCTTGTGCTGATATGGTTAGCTTGTAATGTGGTGTGGGTTTTAATGTAAAATGTTAGTAGTTTTGGCCTTGATTAAGATTGAAAACATTGGTTGGTGAGAGATTTAATGGGGAAATTGTAAAAATGACTGAGTTGTGTGAAACATGTTTATATTGTGGAAAAAGCTTAATGTGAATATATTCTGAAAATGAAAGGCCAAATAGTATAGATTATCTCCCTTTTATTTTTTATTGTATCAGAAGGACTTTGGATACTGTATAGTTTTATCTGATATTTAATTTCATACTACAAATATCTGTAGATGCTAAGCCATGATTCACAGGGTGTCAACAAACCAAACTTCTACACTTTTCAGAGAAAAACACTTTGTTTAATGTTTACACACGTCTGCACTGATTAGTTTTAATAACTGTGACATCAAATATAGAAAAAGAATCTTTTAGCAGAGTTCTTTAACTTATCAAACAATGTTTTATCGGTTTTAATCAGTAATATTGCTGTTTATAAATGGTCACAATGCTTTATTGTTTTGCGGGTCTAATGCACCAAATGTTAAGTGCAGCAGTACAAAGGATCTGACGCACTTGTTACGCACTATCAAAGGGTTTTAGGAAAAAATGGTTTTATGGGGGAAGTTTGCAGGCACGGTACATTTTTGGGCAGAACAGTTCGACCCCTCCTATGAAATATGTTTCGTCCACTGAGACGCTTCCAGAAGAACTGGCAGTGAACTCTGGTAGCCAGAACCTGCTCATCTCCCCTCAATGCTGCAAAGAGCTGCACTCACCTACACGCAACCTAAATTACTTGACAGTGATGTTTAGTTTTAACCTCATATCTCAAGCAGGTGGTAGTTCTATGTATGACTGAAGAAACCGCCAGTATGAGCATGCTGACAAAGAACTTACGGAGGACTGTTACTATTGTTGTTAGTGTATTCTTTTGCGCTCATCCTCAGTTGATTTGTTTGCATCATTCTTTGCGGGTATAGTGACTTGACCAATACTGATTTGTTTAGCTTCAAACGTGTCCAGTGTATATGCGACATATTTGTGTTAGATTGTTAATGTTATTTACAACACTTACACTGTGTGTCTCAAACGGCCATGAGTTCCTGTATGCTCTTGCTGCATGTCATCCATCTGTACTCAGAATAATCACTTCACTCTCAGCTAACTGTCATTTTAATAAATCAAAATGCCATCATTTATTTATTTATTTTGCCATTTACTCTTCTGCTACATTTATTTGACCCAGATTCTATAGCTTGGTTTAAGGTAGGGTGATGTACAACAACATACATATACTGTATATATATATGTATATATTAATAGTTAAAACACTTAATAGAATTTAAAACAAGATTTCAGTCATAATCTCTTCACATACTTCATTTATTTTGTATTTTTTATTTGTTGGTTAAAGATGTTATCTCAGTGTCAGTTTCCTATCAATTATTTAGGCCATTTTATAATTTTTGCTATACTTATTATGGAAGTCAAGGAGACCAGCTTCAATAATGTGTAATTTGCAGGGTTCATATATTTATTGGTATATAAATAAATAGCATTCACTTCTGTGAAGAGCCAAATCCTCCTGTCTGGTGGACGAACCTCTCAAATCAAACCTATGCCACTGTAACACTGATGGGCCCCTCTGCTTAATGAGTATTTTTTGATACTTGAAGTACATTTTGGTACCAATACTTCTCTACTTTTACTTAAGTCAAATTACCGGATTTTTACGTGTAATGGATTGTTTTATTGCACGGCTGATCTGAACACTTCTTCCACCACCGTCAACGCCCCTGCACTCGTCGTGGCTTTGGCGAAAAAAGCGTCCCATCCGTGGGAATTGTTGAACAGGCGTTTGCAATTGATGCCTAAACGCAGAGCCGGGGTCCCTTTTCTGTGCGCATGCCCGACAAATGTTGCTGCCGTAGCCGGACAGCAGCACGGAGAACCAGCACACCGGGGATGGTCTGTATAGGTTTTTATTAAAAGCAATATCAACGTCGTATCGCAACAAAACGATGTTTCCTTACTCGTAGATGCGTGAGGAGTAAGTATTACCCTCTTCGACACGCGTGGCGTCGGTCTTTTCCGTCAATGAAAAGCTAAAGTTTGCTAACCAGCTGGCCTCGTCACAATAAGCACAAAGAAGCTCCTTATTTATTGTGGTGCTTGACTCGAGGTAACCTATTGAGCGATGTAATATCGCCAGTTTGGGGAGGAATCGTGGCCCTGCAGTCAGTCCGGTTTGCGTTTGTTGGCTGGAATAGTCCCGCTAACACGTATTGGGTCGGTACCGACGTTAGCTAGCTGTACTGAAGCACAGCAGATTAAGGCTGGGTTGCTAGACAGATGGCTAACGTTACCTAGCTACAGCCTGGCAGTTTGAAAGTTAACCTAGCCCACTACGAGGTGGCATTATTAAACGTGTGATTCGACACGTTAAAAAAAAAAACTGACCGGGTGACGTAGGCGTGTCTCCAAACGGTAAGTGTGACCTGTGCCTGTAGAAAAGGTCACATTGTGCCGTTAATGAAGATCCTCTTTTCCTTTCGGGGCTTTCTAACAGCGCTGCCTCCACTGCGTCATCCTGAGGGAGACAGAGGATGAACGGCTCGACCCCAGTCCGCATGGGCGCGTTGGTCTTGTAGCCAGATGCGTTTGAATTTCAAACAGAAAAGCCAGCGGATAAATGTCCGGGACAACCATTTTACTCGGATAACTTTTTAATCCAAAACCCTTTTTAAACACTAAAAAAAAAAAGAATTCTGTCATTAAGACCTTTCCACT
Organism: Coreoperca whiteheadi; assembly: GCA_011952105.1. Classification (NCBI taxonomy): domain Eukaryota; kingdom Metazoa; phylum Chordata; class Actinopteri; order Centrarchiformes; family Sinipercidae; genus Coreoperca; species Coreoperca whiteheadi. The sequence continues at coordinate 4,205,252 of CM022478.1, read as the reverse complement.
ACAACAAGTCAGTCAAGTGTTTTAAACAGTGGAAGTGAACAAATGATGGAACATAAACTGTCTGCAAGTCTGTGATGAGTCTGCAAAATGATGTGTAAGGAAAACTTAACATTCCTTCCTGACGTTTTTCCAATGGAAGAGACGGCAGCAAAATCTACATTAAGGGCCGCATTGGCTGCACCCAACCATTATTTTCATTTTCCATTAATCTGACCAATTGGTATTGGCTAGTGCTGCACAATTAATTGAAATGGCAGTCTGACCGAGCGCAATATCCAAATCGCAGAAGCTGCTATTTTTTTTCAAACAAAGGTCGAATGTGTGACAAAACGGCGTTATAATGAAGTGCTGCAGAGATGCCCCGGCCTGCAGATCTTGTTCAGCAGGTGTAAGAAAACAGTCATTCGCAGTAATCGTGAATCATATTGCAATCGTCATATCTCTATGTATTTGTTCTTTGTAACCATATCGTTCAGCCCTAGTGTCGGCTAATGGAGACACAGTTTGCCTAAACTCTGCCTAAGTCCTCGTTGAGAGCGCTGCTTCTTTGTGTAATTCCTCTCATATAAGCTAACATGTTTCAGCTGGTGACTACTGCAACAAAAGTCCAAGCCTTATCACTAGAGCTAAAACAATTAGTCCATTAATTCATTAGAAAGTTAACTTTGATGACTGAATAATGGTTTCAGTCATTTTACAGCTCCGTAGTTGTGACGATTATGGAGGACTGAAAGTGCCAGAATGAAATAAATAAATACACCATTAAATAATTACTTAAATGTGTCATTAAATAATTAAAATACCAATTATTTCAATATTTACATTTACATTTCATGAATCACATTTACATTTCACGATTTACATTTACATTTCATGATTTAATGATTTACATTTACATTTCATGATTTACATTTACATTTCATGGTCCTGTGTTGCAGTGCTTCATGAATTGTCAAACTGTCAAACTCACCCATCAAAGTCAGTGGGTGGGGCTAACGCTAATCTAGTCTGATCCATTGCTTTGGTCTGAAGTCTCTTTCCTTTGGGCTGTTCCCTTTCAGGGGTCGCCACAGCTAATCATGCACCTCCATCTAACGCTGTCCTCTGCATCCTCTTCACTCACACCAATTAACTTCATGTCCTCTCTGACTACATCCATAAATCTCCTCTTTGGTCTTCCTCTAGCCCTTCTGCCTGGCAGCTCCAACCTCAGCATCCTTCTACCAATATATTCACAGTCTCTCCTCTGAACATGTCCAAACCACCTCAATCTGGCCTCTCTGGCTTTATCTCCAAAACATCTAACATGAGCTGTCCCTCTGATGTACCCGTTCCTGATCCTGTCCATCCTCATCGATAACAGCACCAGTTGCCTGGCAGCCTCACTGGGAAGTGCCACTACTAGCTAACGCTTAAGCGGCAGGGTTCTGCTGCGACTGAGCTGCCGGAGCTGGAGGAGTTTTGCTCAGAGCTTATATTAGCTGCTTCTCGCAGCAGCTCCGGGCAACTTTTAGCCATTTTGTCCTGGTGTTCTCAACGTTAGGGGTTAGCAGGTTCGACTTGGCGGTAAAGTTTAGTTTAATAGTTATCTAAACCAACATTAGAGGTGAAGAGCGCCACCCAGTGTATTGGAAGTAGCTCTGCATCGATCCATTATCTGGAATTGATTTGTCTTGACTTGATGCGCAGGGTAACCAATCAGGTGTCAGGATCCGCCTACCAACTTTGATGGGCGAGTTTGACAGTTTGACATTTCATGAAGCACTGCAACACAGGACCATGAAATGTAAATGTAAATCATGAAATGTAAATGTAAATCGTGAAATGTAAATGTAAATCATGAAATGTAAATGTAAATCGTGAAATGGAAATCATGAAATGGAAATATTGAAATAACTGGTATTTTAATTATTTAATGACACATTTAAGTAATTATTTAATGGTGTATTTATTTATTTCATTTTGGCACTTTTAGTCCTCCATAGGCTGCAAGCCAACCAGCCATTTTCTTCAAAATCAGTGTATTTAAAAAAACAAAAAAAAACAAAAACAAACCAACCACCATTTCCTCTGCTGAACATGTTTTAATAGGTCATATTATGAAACGCTAGACCCAAATAAAAATTGAAGCACTGGTTCTGAATCCAACTGCTTTTTTCCCGTCTTGTTGAATACCTGCTTACACAAAGTACTGCTGTACATGTCCAAGACAGCGCTTTAACTCCCAAATAAGCTTAGTTAGAAATGATAAAGATGGCACCACTGTAACAAGTCAACTTTAGGTATTTCAACAGTGGCAGTGAACTAGTGATGAAGTCACACTTTACTGTCTGTAAAGCAATAGTGTATCTGCAGAATGATGTATGCGTATACCTTAAGTAAACATAATTACTGATCAGACTTAGAGTAGGTCCCACTGCCTACACTGGAATTCTTTTAAATGCCAAAAACTATTTTTTTTTTTTTCAAATGACAGGTTTACATTGTTTAAGTCTTAAAACAATACTTGTAATCCCACACGTACATTTTGTTCCACTATTCACTGATTTGTATGGTCAATAAAGTGTCAGGAAGCTCAAGGTGACGTTATCAAAAGTGTTGTTTTTGTCCGGCCAACAGTCCAAAGATGTTTAATTTACAAATCACACAAGCAGCATATCATCTATGGAGGACTAAAAGTGCCAAAATGAAATAAATAAATACACCATTAAATAATTACTTAAATGTGTCATTAAATAATTAAAATACCAGTTATTTCAATATTTCCATTTCATGATTTCCATTTCACGATTTACATTTACATTTCATGATTTACATTTACATTTCACGATTTACATTTACATTTCATGATTTACATTTACATTTCATGGTCCTGTGTTGCAGTGCTTCATGAAATGTCAAACTGTCAAACTCGCCCATCAAAGTTGGTAGGCGGATCCTGACACCTGATTGGTTACCCTGCGCATCAAGTCAAGACAAATCAATTCCAGATAATGGATCGATGCAGAGCTACTTCCAATACACTGGGTGGCGCTCTTCACCTCTAATGTTGGTTTAGATAACTATTAAACTAAACTTTACCGCCAAGTCGAACCTGCTAACCCCTAACGTTGAGAACACCAGGACAAAATGGCTAAAAGTTGCCCGGAGCTGCTGCGAGAAGCAGCTAATATAAGCTCTGAGCAAAACTCCTCCAGCTCCGGCAGCTCAGTCGCAGCAGAACCCTGCCGCTTAAGCGTTAGCTAGTAGTGGCACTTCCCAGTGAGGCTGCCAGGCAACTGGTGCTGTTATCGATGAGGATGGACAGGATCAGGAACGGGTACATCAGAGGGACAGCTCATGTTAGATGTTTTGGAGATAAAGCCAGAGAGGCCAGATTGAGGTGGTTTGGACATGTTCAGAGGAGAGACTGTGAATATATTGGTAGAAGGATGCTGAGGTTGGAGCTGCCAGGCAGAAGGGCTAGAGGAAGACCAAAGAGGAGATTTATGGATGTAGTCAGAGAGGACATGAAGTTAATTGGTGTGAGTGAAGAGGATGCAGAGGACAGCGTTAGATGGAGGTGCATGATTAGCTGTGGCGACCCCTGAAAGGGAACAGCCCAAAGGAAAGAGACTTCAGACCAAAGCAATGGATCAGACTAGATTAGCGTTAGCCCCACCCACTGACTTTGATGGGTGAGTTTGACAGTTTGACAATTCATGAAGCACTGCAACACAGGACCATGAAATGTAAATGTAAATCATGAAATGTAAATGTAAATCATTAAATCATGAAATGTAAATGTAAATCGTGAAATGTAAATGTGATTCATGAAATGTAAATGTAAATATTGAAATAATTGGTATTTTAATTATTTAATGACACATTTAAGTAATTATTTAATGGTGTATTTATTTATTTCATTCTGGCACTTTCAGTCCTCCATAGCAGCCTGCCATCATGCTGTGTCGGTGTGCTGTTTTGTTCAAGGCTCTAGCTGTTTGCCAGCTGCAGGGTATACCACTGAGCTTTTACAGAACCATGATGTCAGTTTATTACAATCTGCCATTTGCAAAAGGTCAATCTGTGCTGGATGTGAAATAGGCGATAGCAAAGTCATTTCACACCGACATAAGTGTATCAGCGGCTGACTTGTCCCTGTTCCTCCCCAGTATGGTGAGGAGAAGGTGTCCCATGCTGCATTAGTGGAATAGTGACATGCTGGCCTGTCTGCCAGCATCAGGTGACCATACCATTAGACTTCTCTCCCGCACGCAGATGAACACTGGACTTCAGAAATGTAAGTGCTTTCTTCCACCATGTTGAAGTTGTATTTTCCTTTTTGAAATGAGAAGTTTCCTCATTGATCAGCATTAAGGATTCTCAGTAAGTGTAGACAGTATAAAATGTGATGCATAAACACACTACCTAAAAGGTAGGTTCAATTATGGCTGAACAGTGTACATGACCCTGGCTTTTATAATAGTGAACAGTTGAAGACTCGGTTATTTTGTTTTGCTGCTAAAGGATGTTCCTATTGTGCCAACTACTAAGGGCACCATGCCTTTTATGCAAAACATTAATGGAGGCGAAGTGAGTTTTTGTTCACTGACCACAGAACTCTTCATAGAAAGCAGTATGTAGCGTTGTGATGTTTCGTCAAATCCCAGTCAGTGTGCTTTGCTAGGCTTTTCTGGTTATCTGACCATCTACACATTGCAGGGGAAACTACACAGAAGATGAGATCTGCCAGCTATCCAACCCCAGCAGAGTTGGATGCCTATGCTAAGAAAGTTGCCAACAATCCTCTGACCATCCAGATCTTCCCCAACAGTGTCAAAGTACCTCAAAGGAAGCACATTCGCCGCACAGTCAACGGGCTTGACACGTCGTCGTCCAGCCAGCGCCACAGTCCCTACCCCTCTCAGGTCAGCTCCAGTAGGGGCCTGCTGGCTGTCCTCCGTGCGCCTGCCAAAGGCCTCATCAAAGAGTCAGACGGTAGCCGCGCCCGACAGCTTCAGAAGGCCACCATGAACCCTCACAGTGGGCCGTACGCCACTCAAAGCACTTTAAATCTTCCTCAACCTGCTCCTCACCTACAGGGCCCGTCTCAGCCTGTGGCCCAGGCTTCCCAGAAGCAGGGCATGGTTCACTCACAGGCGATACAGCAAAGCATGACTCATCCAATGACTTTACAGCAGCCACAAACTATGCCTCACACACAGGCTTTACAGCAGAGGAACATGGCTCATTCACAAGCTCTGCAGCGGCAGCAGAGCTTGTCCCAGGTTCAGACTTCACAGCAGCAACGATTGGCTCACCCACAAGGCATACCGAGGCAGCAGAGTTTGCCTCACCCCCAGGCCCTACAGCAACAACAGAGCCAGTCTTGTCCACCAGTTGTACCACAGCAGCATCTGTCTCATCTGCAGACACTAAAGCATCAGACGGCTCCTCCGCAAGCTTTACTTACACAAGGAGTGACTCAGGATCTGCGCAACATGTCTGATGCAGCTCAGCTTCCAAGCCTGCAGCACACCCAGGGGCTAGTTGGCTCACAGCCCCTTACCCAGGCTGTGGGTGCAGGACCTTCTACCATGCCTAATAGCGTCCAGCAGCCCCCGCCAGGGGCATACGGGCCCCGGAAGCTCCCTGACGCAGACGCCCCACCAAATGTAACTGTATCTACCTCCACCATCCCACTGTCCATGGCAGCCAGCCTGCATCAGAACCGGCCTGGTGACCTGAGCAGCATTGTGCACCACATCAACCAGTTGTGCCAGGCACGGGCTGGCATGGGCGCCACCTCAGTCTGTGAGGGTCAGATCGCAAACCCCAGCCCCATCAGCCGCAACCTGCTGATCAACGCCAGCTCAAGGGTGTCCTCTCACCTCCCGGCTTTAGGCTCAGTGCCCAGCTGCCTTATGGTGGGACCTCTAGACAAAGCTTCAGCTCAGACTCCCAGTGCTGGTCTTCATTCACAGCCCAATATAGTGGCTAATAATAGTATACCTGCCTTTCACACAGACCCAGAGAAGGTACAACTGCAGCAACTTCAGCACCATTTACAGCAGCAGAAACAACAGCAACAACAGTTGCAGCAGCAGCAGCAACATTTACAACAACTGCAGCAGCTGCAGCAGCAGCGCTCCTGGGTCCAGCATCAACTGGCCCACATGCAGCAGCCCCCTGAGGGGGCCCATCCCTGCAAGAACCCAAGGATGGAACCTCCAACTGAGTGTGCTTTCCCTTCTCAAAACCTCAGTTATTCTCACAAGCTACCCAACACTGCACAGTCCTTTCCTCTAAAACACCCTGCAGAAAAACCACGACCATCATCCCCTGTTAACTGCCCACTAGGTTCTATGCCTTATATTAATGGCCACTACATGCAGCCACCGTGGGGCAGCATCCCAGCCACAGCAGGTAAAAATGTATCCGGCCCTGAGGATCTCCCAGTGGCTTTCCAGGGGGGGCAGACTGCTGCCTCCAAAGACCGAATCCCAGGGGCAAAGTACAGGCCAGGGAAAGAGGGGCCTACTGGTCAGTCGAAGATGATGCAGAATGTGGATTTCTTAGGAGGGGACTTCCAGATGCCCAGCTTTCAGGAGCAAAACATAAGTGTGATGGAGAAGATGCACAGGTCAGCCATGGGCCAAGTTCAGGAGCCCAACAACGCTGGCAGTGTCCACACTCATCACCCAGGCTACCGTTAAAGCGTGCGCTTATTCCCCCCTTGGTGTATTTTTATTTTATTTTTTTTCCTTTTTTTTGGGGGGGGGGGGGGGGTGTTTTTTTTTTTTTTTTTTTTTTTTT